>CM021104.1:395572745-395909672 GCA_007115665.2 Sequoiadendron giganteum | reverse complement strand
ACCCTCTTAATCCCTCAACCTCAACCCTAAACCCTTAAACCCTAATCGCTCAACCCCTAATCCCTCTTAATCCCTCAATTGTCAATCCTCAACCCTTAAACCCTAATCCCTCAACCCCTATACCCTCTTAATCCCTCAACCCTCAATCCTCAACCCTTAAAACCCAATCCCTCAATCCCTATACCCTCTTAATCCCTCAACCCTCAACCTCAACCCTTAAACCCTAACCCCTCAACCACTATACCCTCTTAATCCCTCAACCCTCAACCCCTAAACCCTAATCCCTCAACCCTTAAACCCTAATCCCTCAACCCATATACCCTCTTAATCCTTGAACCCTCAACCCTCAGCCATTAAAGCCTAATCCCTCAACCCCTATACCCTATTAATCCCTCAACCCTCAATCCTCAACCCTTAAACTTTAATCCCTCAACCCCTATACCCTCTAAATCCCTCAAACCTCAACCCTTAAACCCTAATCCCTCAATTCCTATAACCTTTACTCTATAACCTATTAGTCCCTCATCCCTAAACCCTAAGCCCTTAAACCCTAACCCATAAACCCTCTACCCTCTACCCTCTACCGTCAATCCTATACCCTCTACCCTCAACCCTAATCCCCCAACCCTCAAACCCACATTGTAAACTCTCTACCCTAATCCCTCAACCCTCTTGACCCTTAAACCCTCAACTCTTAAACCCTTAAACACTCAACCCTAAACCCTCGACCCTCAACCCTAACCCCTTAAACCCTAAACTATTAAACCCTTTACCCTCTACTCTCTAACCTCTACCATCAACCCAATACTCTCTACCCTAAACCCTAATCCCTAAACCCTTAATCTCTCAACCCCTATAACCTTTACCCTATATATTGGACCCTCAACCCTAATCCCTCGACCTTATACCTTATACCCTCAATCTTCAACCCTCAACCCTTAAACCCTCTACCCTTTACCCTATACATTAAACACTCAACCCTCAATTCTCAACCCTCAACCCTTAATCCCTCAATCCTCAATCCTTAAACCCTAAACCCTCTACCCCTTACATTGGACCCTGAACCTAATCCTTCAACCATATACCCTCAAAACTATACCCTAAACCCTCTACCCTCAACCAAGTAAACCCTTAACCCTAAACCCTTAACCCCAAACCCTTCAACCCTAAACGCTTAAACCTTAAACCTTCTACCCTATACCCTCAACAAAATACCCTCTACCATCAAACCTATTCCATCAACCCTCAAACCTTGAACCCTACTACCCTAGAAACCATCAACCCTATAGGTCCTCCATCCTAATCCCTCAACCCTATACCCTCAACCCCTATCACTTTCTCTCTATCTATACATATCAACTCTCCCTCCTTACCTCCCTCCCACCCTCTCTAATTGTCTCTATCTACCGTCTCCCTCTTTTTTCTTACCTCTCGTTCAATAAATCCCTACCACCCTCTCTCACTCCCTCTCTCTCACACTCCCTCTCACTACCTATCTCTCAAGTCTCTCCCTCTCACCCCCCTCACACTCTCAAGTCTCTCCCTCTCACACTCTCAAGTCTCTCCCTTTCGCACCCTACCTACATAACCCTCTCTTTCTCTTTGCCTCTCTCTCTCTCCCTCTCCCTCAATTCTCTCTCTCACACCCCCCTCTCTCTCTCTCTCTCCCTCTCCATCAATTCTCTCTCTCTGACCCCCCTCTCTCTCTCTGCCTCCCTCTATCCCTCCCACCCTACCTAGCTAAGTCCCCCTCAATCCAACCCCTTCTCTCCCACTCCCTCTCTCTTAAACTCTCACTTTGACCCCCTTTCCATCTCTCTAGACTCTCTCTAAATTCTCCCTTTGTCTAAAGACATACCTAAATGCATACATACAAGCATAATACATTTGTACATATAATCTTACATCCATACAAGCATACATACATACATGTACATAAAATTATATCAGCATACATTAATATATTTTCATTTAACATAAAGTAAGACATAATGCAAGCGCGTTATAATGCGCTCGCAATATCGGTTAGTAGACATGTTCCCCAGAGAAGCAAAAACCATGTCAAAGTGAGATATAACGTGAGCGCGTTATAACGCGCTCTCGTTATAGCGTGCTCATGTTATATCTTGCTTTGAGAATTACCGAACTTTAAGCTTGGTATTGCCTTGGAATTCCAACCCAAAGGTTTGGAGGGCATTCCCAACGACCAGAGACGTGTTTTAAAAAATCCACCATATTTCTCATAATCGAGTTCATGCTCACCGTCAGGATTGCACGTGGTTCAATATCGAAAAAATTGAGCACATGGGTAATGTTGGGTTATCTCTTAGTTATCCAACGATGTAATTTTTTTCACTTTCTGAAAATGTTAAGTCTTTCATTCATAATTTATTTTATCTGTATGTATTTTTTTTGCCAAAAAGCAGTGTTTGGTATTTTTTCATTATAAATTAACCGTTCATCAATTTTTCAAATAAATTACATTTTAAGAAACTAGACTCCATTCTACAAAATTAAAAAATTATAAAAAAAACAAATCAATTAGTTTCCAAAATTTGTAGGGGTAGCACGGCCAAAATTCTATTTTCAGGATATGTCCACTTCGCAAATTAGTAAAAAATCAAATATCCATAAAAAAATTATCAGAAAAATCATGCATCAACTACATATTGTTAGCTAACTTTTGACTATTGCGATTTTAAAAATACTAAAAAAAAGTTCACCGTACGAGGGTCGTACAAGAGTTGCTATGTTATGTTTTTCTGAAAAAAACAACACCAATTTGTGTACATCCCTCGTTTGAACCCCTTAATCTCAATCATTTTCAGAATAAATTAGTAGTTTAGAAAGTAGACTCGGAGCACTTGAATCCTTATTTTTGTTCCATCTCAAAATTTTGAGTCTAAGTATCCTCAATTTCACATCCAAGGTCGGTATTTCCTGATTTCAGAAAAAAGTTGTCCACTTAAGTCCCCTTTTTGGGAACCATCTTGGTGCACTTACCCTTAGATAACATCTCAATGAAATATTATAAATGCTCCTTTATTTTATCAAAAATAATAACCCATCACAATTATTATTTTAATCAAACTTTCACTCCATATTTTCACCCATCAAATGATATTTTACTTCAAGAAACCAATTTGACATAGGGGACTCCCGCCGATAATCAATTTTCTCCTCTCATGAAATACCATCGGTATAACTTAAGATTATCGGGGGCTCCAAAAATAACTCTCGCCGATGTAATATCTCTTGCCGATAAAGTCTCCATCGGTGTGACATGTATAGTCGGTATGACTAAAAAATATCTTCTCCAAGTAATCTTCTCTTGCCGATGAAGTCAATTTTTTAGCTAAAAATCACCACTTTTCCTTCCTTGAAAAAATATTAAATCTCTTCCTATGAAGCCATAACTTTAGGGGATTGGTTCATTTGGGGTTCATGAGTATGTGAGAAAAGTGGATTTTCATCAATCTTCGTTGTTTGCAAAATATCAAATGCCACAGTTGACCTCTGTGAAAGTTTTTTGGAAATGCAAATGTCAGATTTGTGTAAAGTTAGTTTGGTTTTGGTTTTAGAAAAATATCAGATTAGGTGTTATAGCTCTGAAAATTGGCATGGAAGAAGATTAAGATAGGGAGAATCAAGAGCATCAATTGGTTTATTTTTAAAATAATTTAGTTGCTTAATATTGTCCTCAAAACTTGGTCCATTTAGCAGATTTTACAGTGTGCAGACAACAACCCTTCATAGAACCCTTCAACTTGCCATTTTGGAATCATGTCAAAACTGATTGTACGAAGCTGAAAATTGGCATGCACACTCCCATATGTCAAATGAACATGCTTGCAAATCAATTTTGCATGAAACTGAGTGGGCTTCAAGTTATGATTTTTCAAAGTAGGCTCCTGAAGTGGATCAAACAGTTGAACATCTGAGTGCTGAAATCAATTTTTTATTATGGAACCTTCAAATTTTTCCAAAATTTAATGGTTCCAACAGTAGCTCCATCTGGGGATGTATACCCCCTTTGGTTATAGCAAGAATCCAGGCCTTTGAGAGAGTAGACCAAATATTTTACTTATTGAGCAGCAAATTGAAATTCTTTTCTGTCGTGAAATGATATGGTTTCTTGAAAAAACCTCACCCAACTGATGGCACAAGGCCACCAAAAAAGGAATGCCAATATCTTCTTCTTTCATACACCTTGTTTTGTTGTGATCTTATCGAATTCCTCTTGAGAATATTTATGTAATCTGCCATGCTACTGTTATTGAAGATTTTTAGAAAGTTATTATGTTCAGCTTAACTTATGTTCATTTCACCCCTATGCAGTTCATCATATGATGAACCTTTGTTACCTTCATGATACAAAGTGTATCCACATCCAATGGAACATTCATAAGCTTTCTCATTATCATATTTTACTGAATGATCCTGCAGCTGTACTGGGACCTGAAAAACTGAATGTTTTCCATGGAAATCAAATTTTTTTATCTCATCAACATTTTTTGAAACAATCAAATAAGATCCCTTTTCCATTTCTTCCCTATCACTAGTTGGTATTGACACATACTTTTGATCCATACAGTCTTCTTTATACATACTCGAATCAATCAATGTTGAATACTCATCATCAATGATGTGTAAATCAATATCTTTTTTTTGCAAACAAAAATTATTCAAGTCACATACCTTCTCTTGGAAATAAATGGATTCTTGATCAGCTTCAAATATCTCCTCATCACTGTGAGAGATGGA
Source organism: Sequoiadendron giganteum (assembly GCA_007115665.2). Classification (NCBI taxonomy): domain Eukaryota; kingdom Viridiplantae; phylum Streptophyta; class Pinopsida; order Cupressales; family Cupressaceae; genus Sequoiadendron; species Sequoiadendron giganteum. Next base: position 395,904,908 of record CM021104.1, on the reverse strand, counting down.
AATGGAACCATTTGAATTATTACACACATTACCTTCACTGTCAAAGTAGATATAGGATGGAAACAAAACTCTGGAATCATCTTTATGTGCATACTTCTGGTATTCAAGAGTTAACAAATCTGAAACTTGCTCACTGTTGAGTGAATAGGTCTTTGCTCCATATCTTCTATCATGTCTCCAACCTCTTGATCTTCATAAGAATTGAAAATATCCCCTTGTTGCAAATCAAGATCCTCATGCTGGTCCTCATGGTTATCAGTTACAAGTGAATATGCCATATGTTCCTTTTCAAGTGGACTTGCTTCTTCATTGACCTCTTCTATTTCATCATCTCGACCCTCATAAAAGCTTTCTTCCATGAATTCTCCCTCATCATCAATTGTGTCACCGTGGTGTTGGTTTGAGAATGATGTAATGCCTCGCCACGCAACCCTAGAGGAAGTTTCAATTCACACTAAAAGCGAACTAAATTTTTTATTATTAAAGTGAATTAAACATACATGTTCATCTACAATTGATAACATCCCCTAAGGCTACGTAACCGAGATTACTTAAACCCAATTAACATACATCATTTAAAATTCATTGCATTTAATTACTCATGTAATACGCATTAATTCAACATACATAAACAACATAAGATAAGAAGATAAACATCCATAACATAAATTCATAACTTGAACATCTGGTTACATCACTCATTCCTAGAATGAGGCATTATTACAAAAGTGTTACATTGCAAAATTTCACCTCGAAAATACAAGAGGGGTAAAATAACTTATTACAATTTGAAATAAGACAATGCTTGAAATAAAGCAAGAACTGTGAGTTGTCCAACTGGATGTCTCGCCACCAAGTACTGAAGATCAAAGGGGACCCAACGGTTTATGGTGCATGTTCCACCCAACCAAGTGGTACCCAAAGGCCCACCCCCCATGCTAGGAGATAGTAACCATGTAACATGGACAAAGATCTACTACCTCAACCAAAGGAAGACTGATACTTACACATAATGACTCGATCAAAAAAATGCACCAAACAAGTACAACTCTCACATCACTGACATAGGTCACATTTCTTCCAGACACAAAATAGATCAAGTATGTTCAGAGAACCATACACATAAAACAATTAACAACAGTTGTCTTAAAGACAGAGTGTCATCACATAGTTAGACATGAGATCTCCTTTGGGCATTTTTCATAGGCTCCGGATTTCCTGGTGACCTCAACCGAACCCCGGCCCTCATGCTAACCCATTAGGAATCAAATACCTCTTGTAAGGACAAGATAGATGACCATGCCATCTCAGGCCTTCCCACTCATCCCAAGTCTAAACAAGCCCTTATGTCTATGAGTGAGGTTAAATTATCTTGATTAGTGTGAAATGCATCCTAATCATCTAAGTACATTAATTTAGTTATCACTTGATTAAATCACTTCTTAAGGTTACCCGGCTTACCTCTTTGGGCTTCGACGCCTAACAAAAGCCACTCTTCTAATGGACAACACACAAACAAACTAATCACCAAGGGAATCACAAGTGCATACAACCTAGGTATCATAACCACTCCAACTCAAGGAGGAAACAAATAATAGAACTCACTCCAAACATTTTAGAGGCAACAAAACACAGAGTCCACTCCTTCCATAGGAGATATAAAACATCCCCGTTCGTGGAAACCGGGTAAATACTGAAAAGACACCTTGCACTACCCAAGGGAAAAACAACCGGTTGACATAAAGAATCGACAACCCTCATCCTCTAAGATCCTCTGGAAGACTTACAAATTTGGACTAACACTTAATCCCATATCCCACAATGCAACTTGATGACATCGCTACAAAAACATTCAAGTCATAATTCAAATCTAATATTTAGATTTCTTAAATCCATACTCATTCAATAGGTAATGTTGACAAAGTCAAAGGCATGATAACTGGGTTAACTCAAACAATCAAATAACCCTATTTCCTCTTTTCATTATAGGAAATCTTAAACAATTTAATACTCACATCTCTTTGCGAAATATGAAGAAAGTAAATCTAAAAGGCAATCACGAGGATATCTCTATTTTTGGATATACTAAATCCATATCTCTTTCATATTCCAATTCCAATAATTTAATTGTTCTAATAGAAATAAATTAATTAAAATAATTAATTGCCTCTTTGATTTAATCAATTCCTAAATTTACTTTTAAAAACAACATAAATTCATGCATGTAAATCCTTTCCATTTCCTAACCAAATCCTATCTCTTTCAAAAAAAATTTAATTTAAAACATGCCATTTATAAAATATCTTTTCCTTATCTATTTGACCATGCATTAAAATTTTATCTTTTAAAGACGCCATGCAAAACTAAATTACATGCACCTAAATAAAACAAGATAAATATAGAATATACTCTCAATAGAAACTACTCATGCAATATATACATTAAATATATATCCATATATTTAATTGTATATATATACATTCTTTATAATATCAAAAAAAAAAACTTATAATATCCATTCGACAAATTGAAATAAATAGAACCTTTTTAATAATATTATAGGTTTACACACTAAATATTTTAATCATTTCATTATTTAATATATATATTAAATAATATTTAATTCACATTATAATAAAATCCGAATTTCAAACTATCATTAAATTTCCATTATAATGGAATTCGCATTTAATCCGAAAAGGGGTAGGCAAAACAAGTTTACGCCAGCCTCCACATGCATTAAAGAAGTTAAGAGTGGCGAGGGGTGGCTGTCACAGCCGACCCTATCCACATGTATTGTGGAGAGGGGCAGTTGTAACCGTCGATCCTCTCCCAACAAGCCGCACCGACAAGGGATAGGGGAGTGGTTGCGGAGGTCTCCCTCCACAATCATTCCCTCATGGGGGCGGCTATGGAGGCAACGCCTCCCATGCCTCCCCCAAAAATTTCATAGAACCCTAGCAATAAGATCCCCGTTTTTTAATAAATAAAATTCTGAAAATTCTATTGCGGATGTCATACGAATGGCAATTCTACATTTTAAATCAAAATTTTATCAAAATAAAAATTGTATATATAAAAACTCTTATATATATATAAAATATATATATGTAGAAACAGATTAATCATAATAAATAAATTGAGGAAATTTAGTGAAAATATTCACCTACAGGTGAAATTGTAAAACTTTTCCAGAAAATCCAAATTTCACAGACTTAAAAACTAATTATTTTAAACCATTTTTTTGAATTTATGAACAATAAAAGAACAATTAAACCAAAAAGGATCTAAATTAAAACTAGAAGTTTTTAAATCCTCTAGATTTCTCCACCGTAAATTTTCTACAGAGGTTTTTCTAAATAAAATTGTTTTCTACAAAGATTAAATTTTCTAAGACAATCTAAAAGTGTTGTTCAACCTCTAGGTTTGATTTAAATAACAAAACTAACCATTTTCTCAAATAAATTAAATTCTACAGAGGTTTTATCAATTTCCCTGAATAACTTTCACAGGAAAAACAAAACTTCCAAAATCTAAATAATTAATTTATATTCTCAAATAGTAATCTCTATTCCTAAATGAATTTAACAAGTAATTCTTTAATCACTATCAAATTAATTTAAACAATTCAAGAACAATAAACCATAGAATAAAACCTGGTGTTGAAGCTACAGGAAAAGAAGATTTTTGATGCAGAGCCTCCTCCAAAGATCTCACAATTTCTCTTCAACCGTCCAGTGATTCCAAGCAAGCAAACAATCCAAAAGCACAACCAACATCAACAAAATTTTCCAATTTCAATTCCACAACCAAAAAATTCTTCAAACCATTCTCTGTGCAATTTTTCCAAAAATATCCTCTCAAACCTGAAGAAGCTTTTCCTCCCCAAAAATTCTCTCCGTGAATGAATTTGCAACAAACTCTTCTAATTAATTAAAATTCCACATGTTGGCATAATTGAAAATATCTTCAACAACCAAATCTAATTTGCATGCAATATAAAAATTTAAAATATTAAAATATTAAATTAACTCCAACATTTTGAAAACTAACTTTCCTTTTAAAATTCAATTTCAAATTCTAATTTCATTCCCACAAATTGAAATAAACTTCCAAAATTAATTTTAATTCTTTTCTTTCTTTTAATTTTCTTAACATTTAATTAATTAATTTAATCATTTAATAATTAAATTCAACCCCATGGATTAAATTTAATTAATTAAATAAATTTAATTTAATTATAAACTTCTATCCACATTGCATAATTTTAATTAAATAACTATCAACATAATTTAATGCAATAATTCTAAATATCTATTTCCAAATCAAGAATCCCTTCAGAATTAAATAACATTAAAACAAGGCAATCAACGACTCGACACAAACACAACTGACGACACACTATGGCTAGGGTGTAGACTTGACACAAGTTACCTAGCTACTATCTCCCATTCAACTTAACCATTGGATCGACACGCTCAAACCTGTGAAAACAGGTGGAGTCGATGTCATGTACCTGAAAACCTAAAAACCAAGTAAACATCATATAATATAACCAGCATATAATACACACCATGAAGAAGAAATCACAGATTCGCAGGGCGCTCGCAAGCAAGTGATGCGAACCCGTCCCCTTCACCAATACACTCATCAAAACTGACACTTACATCATAATCCAATAATCTCGTAAGCGATCACGTGTTATTTCAACTAACACCATTACACCAATTAAAGCATGTAAACTAAAGCATCAGATAAACCAAATCACATCACATAATATAGTTCGTCGCTCTATAAATAGCGATCAAATACAAACACAAGATAAAGTATTTGAATATCCAGAACATAAATCAAAGCAAAAAAAGGACACACTGTCCAATCCAGAAAGAAAAACGGAGGGGTGTTACAAATGAAGGCACAATTTGTTCATCTTTGCTTGCTTTATCACCAATATATTCCTTATGAAGTGTATCTTCAAGAACATCTTCATCATCATAGTCCTTATTCAATATGTATGATTGACCACCCATATCATCACCATCTTCCAAATCTGAAAAATTGTCATTAGAAATACTAGTAGCACATGTTTCCTTTGTTTGTTGCATTGCTTGAGCATCCATGATATCACTACTAGATTTATTATTTCCAGTATCCATGTGTTTTGTCCCAAGCATGGAATCAAGAAATTTATTTACTACATCAAAGGCATGTTATTTTGATGACTCTGACTAATAAACTGATTCAGGCTCCCATGCTCTTGCAAATTGTGTAACAAATGTGGGTCTTGTAGGCCTATGATGAGGAGGTAATTCCATACAGATGTCTACCATCTTGTTGTATAGAGAGTTTTCATCCTCTCCTTCGTATTTCCTTATGTCAAAAAATGTATCTAAGGGGGAAATTCCACATTCTGATTCTGTAATGAAGTCTTGGCTTTGAGTATGTATATCATCATTTTTGTCCTCATACTGGCTCAAAAATATTTCTTTCAAATCCTCCCATGAAGATATACTTTGTACAGGAAATTTTTTGAACCTTTCCCTTGCACTATCCCTCATGGATCTTGAAAAAAATTTCATAATGACATCCTCTAGATAAACTTGAAAGTTGACAATGACATTCTAGAATCGTTCCATATGCTCATAAGATGATTCATTCCATTCTCCATGAAATTTAGGGATATGCATTAGCAGTTCTGTCTCATCGCAGGGGTAAGGATTTGGGTAGCCTTGAACATTACTAAAGTTAAATGGTTTATAGATAATTGAGACAAAATTTGGAGGGCCATATGGGTTTTGATAGATCATTGTTTTTTTTTAGGAAATGGAAGATGAATATTCATTTGAGGTAATGGTATAAAGTGCATAAGTGTTCTACTATGAATAGCACACATTACCTTCATTATCGAATTTGACTCCCAATTGCAACATTCATTGTTTCAATTGTAGTGTTTTTTGTTTCCAGTATAACTGTTGTTGTTCCAATTCTTCAAACTCTTTCATATACTGGTGTCTTCTTTCTGCTCCTAACATCTTGACAAAATGTTACTGCTCCACAACATCTATGCATTATATATCACATTAAAACAGAGTCGCCACCTACTTTTCCAAAAGTAGGAAAATGAAATAGATTTCTTTGGTTTGGCCCCAGCGGAATCTCCAAACAAAATGTAAAATCTTGTTTACTCTATAAACGGAAAGGTTGAAAATCTTCCTGAGTAACTCCCTAACGGAGTCGCCAATTTGTTGGGTCTCAAAAACGTTGGTTCAAATGAACCACAAGAGGTTGCCAAGCTCTCACAACGTTATTGGCCAACCAACAAGGCCAACCAATATGGTTGAACCTTCTACTCTTAAGGCTCCGCTAAACCTAGGCGGGTGCACCTATATGAATGACGCAAATCTTGAATTGTGCTTCCTACTTGAACAAACTATCCACAAATGGCAATTCGATAGTGGAAAGATGTGATCCTAATTTGGTATAATTTATATATGCAATATCAAGGTAAAATTTGATATGTTTAGTTAAGAGATGTAAAAAATGGATAAAACTAAATGGTGAAATGGGGAAGACCAGTGCCTTGTTGGGTAAATGGAGTCAATGGAGTATTATGATGGATAACTAATATCGGATACAATTTTGGTTGTTTGGCACTTTAAGAATGAGATTCTATGACTGGCATACAAATTCATTAAATTTATGACTTGCATAAATGTGCAAATAGGTAACTGGAAAACTCTTCTTATGAATCCCAATGATATCTTTCTAGGTTACTATGATTACTTGAAATAATTTAATCCTTCCTTGAAGGAGCCATTCAAATAAACCACACAAGAACAACAAATGTGATTTTGGAAAATTAAATATATTCTTGATATCTTAATTTGAACAATAGGAAAAGACCATTATGGAGAGAGTATGACAGCTATATCAACCACAAAGCTCTTCTAATTAATCCCAATGTTACTTCTAGGTTACTGTAATCAATTTAAAGGAGTTTAATTCTTTAAAAGAAACCAATTAACTGATCACACAAGAGAAGCAAATGTGTCTAGATTAAACTGAGGTATCAACTTGGATATGTAGATTCAAATAACATACAAATAACACTATGGAGATAGCCCAGTAGTTGCTTAATTTCAACAAACAACATACACCAATATTGAGTCACAAAAATTAATATCTTCCATTCATTTCTCCAAAATTTTATGCATGCTTCATGGTCTCCACTGTAAAATTTATATGATAAACATTTTGAAAATAATTTTGGTATATTTCCTATTGTACTCCTAAATCTACCACCTCTTCCCTTTGATTTCATCTAGCACATATACATTTTTTAGGGTTACAACCCATCACAACATCTGTCTGGTGCAACTCTTCTCTTTGGTGCAGTTCTTCGTTTACTGGTTTTCAGCAAAAATATTGTAATTAATTGCCTCTTTGGCAAATTAAATATTTTAATCTTCATTTTCATGTTCTCATGAAAATAATAATATTTCCCCTTTGGCACTTATATTTTCTTTAAACAAATATATTCTTCGAATAATTACTCATTACCTGCTTTCGTAACTCCTCTGGTGAAATATATTCCACTTAATAAATTATTCCTTGGGTAAAATAATTACCCTCTCCATGCTTCTTTAAATCATTTTAACTTTCTGAAGAAATGAATTACTTCCTAGTGAAAACATTTGCACTTAGATAACATCTCAATGAAATATTATAAATGCTCCTTTATTTTATCGAAAATAATAACCCATCATGATTATTATTTTAATCAAACTTTCATTCCATATTTTCACCCATCAAATGATATTTTACTTCAAGAAACCAATTTGACATAGGGGACTCCCGCCGATAATCAATTTTCCCCTCTCATGAAATACCATCGGTATAACTTTAGATTATCAGGAGCTCCAAAAATAACTCTCGCCAATGTAATATCTCTTGCTGATAAAGTCTCCATCGGTATGACTAAAAAATATCTTCTCTGAGTAACCTTCTCTTGCCGATGAAGTCAGCATGCTCTCCCTTCTAGCTTATTGGCATGACTTGCTCTATCGAAGAGACTTTTATGTTTCTCTCCCGATAGTAGTGTGTGTCTCCGATGAATTTATATTGCAACACACTAATATTAGGGTTTTCTCTTTGCTTTTGCAGGAATGCGTAACACTTAGGGGATTTTCTATTCTAAATGAGCCTCTTGAAACATTGCGAGCCATCATTATCCAGATTAACCACAAAATTTCCCAAAATTTATGCTAAGATCCAATTGATCAGCTCATTTCAATGGCACCTTCATTATCTATCCTTTTCAAGAAACATCTCTTGTAATCTTATAAAGTTTCTTCTCATCCACCGCAAGATAAAGACCTAAACCATCAATAGGAAAATCATAATTCTAAAGTGGATCTTGGCTCTCTTCCCACACAACATCGTGATCCATATCCTTCCTTTCATGGAGTGAATTTCATCTAAGCGATCTCTTCAAAAATAAAAAATAAAAAGAATCCCTCTTGCTTCGATGGATGTCCCTTCATTATGACTAATATTCTGCACATTACTATAGTGCAAACTCTAAGATTTCAGACTGTTTTGTTCAGCATCATCGATGATATCTATAAGGATATGTCTCTTAAAATGATACAGATAGTCATATCTCTCATGGAAATCTTCCTGCTATTTCCATTATTCCAAAGTCTGTTGAAGGCATTCTATCTTCCAATACATAGAAAATATAGTGTATGAATATATATTTTTAAATGATACAATTGGGAAGAGGTATTCACAAGATACAAAATTGATATCCTTCAGGATTCTCGTGAGGAAATAGTTTATAAACTTAAAATAAATCCTCATTAGCTTTAGATTCTTCCTCCAAAGTGGCAGAAGCTTCAATCTTGGCATAGTTGATCCACATTTTCAAGGGGTTCATACGGTCTATCAGTCTCTCATGGAAATCTTATTTTTTCATATTCAGCTTCTGATATTTCAAACTCTATATATGCCCACTATTGTAGCTCAAGTATATTAAGTATAGGTTGAGCTACCACTATAATGCAGTTGCAAGGTAGTAGTATGCCAATGTTTCATCATCAAAAATGAGAAGAATTTTGATAGTCAAGAATTTTTCTACCATGAGGAGAAAAATCCATATTCTACTTTTGTGAAACCCCATTTCACTTCCATTTCGAGTCTTAATACAATTTGTCATATAACTTCTCAATGTATCCCAGAGGTTTATTTTGTTGAGTCTATTTTCTATGTGGCAATAGACAAATTGTGCTTGATATATCTTGCAAAGAGGTATATTTATCAACAACATACGTAACCAATGGTCCATGGTAGATTTTAACATTAGGAGTACATATTGTGAGTTCTAGAAGTGTTCTTAAACCATCAGATTGCACTCTTGTTTGGTACCATGCCCCCACCCTTTTCTTTGTTTATACTCTCACCCATATGCTCTGTTGTGCCTTTTCATTATCAGACAACACACTTTTACAATTATCAAAATCCAAAGTACATCTAAAACTTGAATGGGTAGTGATTCTTCTTTCTGTATTGTGATCAAAATGAATCAAATTGCCTCCAGAATCAATGTGGAAAACTAATCGAAACTTCTCCTTAAGCCATAAAAATTTACGAGTATGTTGAGTTATGATAGGAGAACATGGATGAATAATGGATTGGCATGAAATTTTCAAAATTGAAAACTGTCAACAGTCAAAGTAGCCTACTTGACATTTTCTGAAATCTGCTACTGTCAAATTTTTAGCTAAAAATCACCACTTTTCCTTCCCTGAAAAAATATTAAATCTCTTCCTATGAAGCCATAACTTTAGGGGATTGGTTCATTTGGGGTTCATGTGTATGTGAGAAAAGTGGATTTTCATCAATCTTCGTTGTTTGCAAAATATCAAATGCCACAGTTGACCTTTGTGAAAGTTTTCTGGAAATGCAGATGTCAGATTTGTGTAAAGTCGGTTTGGTTTTGGTTTTAGAAAAATATCAAATTAGGTGCTATAGCTCTAAAAATTGGCATGGAAGAAGATTAAGATGGTGAGAATCAAGAGAATCAATTGGTTTATCTTGAAAATCATTCAGTTGCTTAATATTGCCCTCAAAACTTGGTCATTTTAGCAGATTTTACTATGCAGACAACAACCCTTCACAGAACCCTTCAACATGCCATTTTGGAATCATGTCAAAACTGATCGTACGAAGCTGAAAATTGGTGTGCACACTCCCATATGTCAAATGAACATGCTTGCAAATCGATTTTGTATGAAACTGAGTGGGCTTCAAGTTATGATTTTTCAAAGTAAGCTCCTAAAGTGGATCAAACAGTTGAACATCTGAGTGCTGAAATCAATTTTTTATTATGGCACCTTTAAATTTTTCCAAAATTTAATGGTTCCAACAAGTCCAAAACTTGCCCATTTAAAGACATCACACTGTAATCCATAAATATTGAGTTCTCTATTGTCCATCGTTTACAATGAAAATAATGTATTTTGTGGTATACATGCATGCCAACTGTAGTCCAACCAGTTAAATGAAAATTAGATTTGTAGAAGTGAAAAAGTTATCACTGTAACATCTATAATATCTCATCAATATGCAATGCTCTCTTGTTCGGGACACTTAGTACTTATTTTAGACTACATTCATAATCTTGTATCTCGTTTCTTCATTCAATTTATTAGGAATGGAACTAATATTTTCTCTGCACGCATGCATGCATATGCACAGATGTAGAAAACTATAAAATGACACTATAAAAGACAAATAATTCATCATTGCCAATTTCTTTGCTAGTTGTGATTAATAATGGAAGTAGCTAGCTACACTTCAATCTATTTGATGAAAATGAGAATTGTTCATATTTGAAATATTTATTTGGTTTGAAGTTTTAATCTAGTCGACCAAAGTATTTTTTGTGTTGTTTTTTCATTTGCCCATGTTATTTGTGTCACTATATTTATGGCTTAGTCTTCCTTGTTGAGTTAAACACTTAACCCGATAGTGTATTGCTCGTGATTGAGAATGGAAGTAATATTTTCTCCGCACATATGCATTGCAACTGCACTTGAACTTATTGAATGAAATAGTCTTTTGCACCTCCTTCCCATGACATTTTAGGCAGTGCATTTGCATTTACCATTTGCAGGCTCCCATTTATTGTGAGTGGAATGAAGTGCAACTGTCATTAGTGCCTTATGGTGAGAAGTTTTAAATCTGTCTATCAATCCTTCATGAATAGATAGTTAATTTGGACTAGACAAATACAAACCATAACCAAGATGGCAAGAGTCAACGATGAAATTGCAAAACCACATATATACAATATATATATATATTTGTATATATAGTTGTATATGTACATAAGTATACGTGTGTATTCATATATATATATATATATATATATATACGTATGTATATGTGTGTATATGTATATATGTATATATGTGTTTTGCATTTTGCATTTACTTGGGTCTAATTTTTATTTGCTATGAACAAATTCAAATGAAATTGCCATTAATGTATTGTGGTGTTCAGTTTTGAGACAACCAAGCAAAGGACTATTTGTGTTGTTTAGTACATACACATACATATATGTATATGTGTATTTGTATATATATATGGGTATATATACATACATACATACTTACATATATATATATATATATATATATATATGTAAGTACATTGAAGTACAGCTGTCATTTGTGGCTCATGGTGTGAAGTTTTGAGTCTTCCCATCACTCTTTCATTAATAGATAATTAATTTGAATTAGAAAAATACAAAACCATGAGAAGAAAGCCAAAAGTGAATGAGGAAATTGCGAAAAAATTTAAATACAGATATATATATGTGTGTGTGTGTGTATATGTGTATATATATTTCTATGTGTACATATGCATATGTGTGTGTGCATATATATAATATATATATGTATATGTATATGTATGTATGCATATATTTAAAGCAGTACATTTGCATTTACTATTTGTGAGTTCTCATTTATTATGAGTACAATAAAGTGCAACCATCATTAGCGGCTTACAGTGTGAAGTTTTAAGTTTGTTGAGCAATGTGTTATTTGCATTGTCTGTCCATTTTCTCAGGTTGTTTGATGAGGCTAAAATTTGTGTCTATTTATAGGGTTTGCATCTATAGTGTTGGGAGCGCAAAAGGTGGCGCTTGTAATTTTATGTATCTCCCACACTTTCCTTTTTGGTTTGTGTAATGTCTAGCATTTTGGAATTGAGAAACAAAGAGTTTGTAAGTTCCTATATCTTTTACAATGTCATTTTAGAGTTTTTTTGCATTTTTGCATTATATATATATATATATGTTTGCATGCGTGTTCTAGATTTTGTATTTTCCTGGGCCTAATTTTCATTTATTAAAAGAAAATGAAAATTAGGTCAAAGAAATTGGAAAATTCCTAGATGTAAAATCATTAAGTTTGTGTCTGTTGAAATGGTTTACATTTGTAACGTCGTATGTCTTTTACAGTGTCATTTTATAATTTTTTATATCTTTGCATTTTATTGGCTAATGTCTATTGTTTCTCATTGCTTGCATTTTTTGTGTTATTGTCTACTTTTTGCTATTTTTTATTGCTTCCATGGGTTACTATGTGTTGTTCAGTTAAATACATAACACCATAACTGATTAATGTTCATTTCTCTGTTGCCCATGATTTACAATGAAAATAGGTAGCTACAGTTCAATCTATTTGATGAAAATAAGAATTGCTCATATTTCCAATATTTCTTAGGTTTGAAATTCTAAGCCTGTGGACCAAATTATTATTTGTGTTGTTCCTTCGTTTGGTGGGGTTGTTTTTGTCAGTGTATCTATGTGTTATATAACTACATGCACACAATATATACATACATATACATTTTTAGTGCATTTATAAATAGTAGACGTATGTATCCATATGCACTATAATGATTTGTCTATTTCTTCATCTGTGGACATCATGCACATAATCAAGAGATCATTGTGAATATCTCTAGTGGATAAGTTGCATTATTAGTAGTAATTGACATGTTTGATTGGCAATTCGAATGCATGCTTATGTATATTCTATTTACTATTAAGATTGATATGTACCTTCATAATAGAAGCAATAGCTTAATATTATAAGGCAATCAACACATGTAGCTAGAAAAGTCAAAAATCATTTCAACCAAATGTGATTTTGATGCTCATGATTCTAGCTACCTTTTTGAGATGCAACTTTACAACATTTGAAGAAGCAACACCCATGACCAGATCCATGTCAGCAGAGAAACTATGCCCCATAGTATAATCCTATAAAATAGCATATAAAAACTAAATGAGCAAAATCGACAAAATATAGTACATTGTCTATTCTAGCTTTAATCTTAATATCCATACCTTACACAATCTAGTGTACATTTAGAAACAAATATATGTATATATATATATATAATCTTACTCATATCTTAGTTGAACTTTCCAGTGCTTATCTCTATCTCCTAGGCAGCACACATTGCCATAGACGCAAATTCTTGCACTATTTCGATCTCTTTATCCATAGTCAGTTTCAAAACTGACTCAAAGAGAAGATCACAAACATATACTATAATGCATTATCTGCACCTATTTAGCATCTAAAAAATAAAATGAATTGTAATTTACCTGAAGGACAATTTATGATTCTTATCAGCGACACAATGACAACAATAGCTAGTTATTCGATCAATATATTTTATTTTCCATATTCTCTTTCTTACACATCTCTATGTACACTATTTGTAAATGCACAAAGAGGTTCAAAGCATACCTCTACACATTGTTGTAGAAATACATCGGCCTGTGTAGTAGAGATAGAATTCCAAATGATAAACAATTGGCATAAACCACTGCAAAAATAGTAACCACTTGAAAACACATTGTGCCATGCCTCTAAATAACAAGGGGTGAAACACTATGCATGTATTTGGCATGTGGCTAAAGACAATGTACAGGCCAGGCCAATTTTATCCAACAACTTCTAAAGCTGTTTCACATATAGTTTCTTTATTTCAACAACTAATGCTATTAAGTTTTTGTTCAACGCACATATGCATACACAATAGATATATGTAGACATATATGTATATGCATACATGTACACATAAGTACATATATGAACATGTACATTAATGCAACAAACATATGCATTGACACATATATATACACACATTTATATATGTATATATAGATATGTATACATACATATATATAAATAGAGACATATATATACACATATACAAAAAAAATATAGATATATATGTATGTCTATACACTCATATACACATGTATATAAATACACATTTATAAATATATATGTACATACCTATGTATATTCGTATATGCACATACATATAAAGACATATATATATATATATGTATGTATGTATGTATGTATCTATGCATACTTTTATATATACATATCTAGGAATACATGCATATATGTGGAAATATATATATATGTCCATATATGCACTTAAACATACTTTATATATATGTCCATACATATATACATATGGTAAAGAATACAAATAGTCTTTTCCTCCTCAGGCACCAAGCCCAACACCATAAGCATTAATAGCAACTACACTTGAATCTATCCACAACAAATGGAAAGAATAGCTTGATAATTGCAAATACAGAGCACACATGTATATAAACACATATGTATATATTCATACATATATACACATATACATATGTACATATAAGGATATATACATGCTCATATATATGCATAAACATATATGTTTATATGCATGCACACACACACATATATATATACATATATGTATGTATACATGTTTGTATATATATACATATGTACATGTACGCTCAAGATCCTTTTTCTTTGACATGCATAAAACTTAACAACATAATCCGTTAATGACAATTTCACTTCAAACTATTTACAGTAAGCCAAGTCCAAGTAAAAATAATTTCAAAAATGCAATCATATGCACACAACATGCAAGCCACTATTCACAATGACACATGTTGACATGAACATTTGAACCAACAACACATTCATAGGAAAAAATCATTAGCAAAATAATGTTTTATTTGCTTGTGTTGCTTTCAATAATAGATTGCAAGTTCACAATACACAAAACCAGCATATAATACACCAATTGCCATTGACAAAGTAGGTTAGGGGAAAAACACAAACTTCATTTTAATAGTTCCAAATACACGCCATTGGAAGATGTCTTATCTGTACAAAATACTCATGACATGCATGTTTGAAACATTAACGACATATCAGTTATATTATGTATAGATAGACATCTTCCAATGTCTATCATTGTTCCATGTACACACTATTTATTTGAATTAAAAAAACACAGATTCAAAAAAAATAGCATAAACTCCATTTTAAGACTTTTTGGCATTATCCACATTGCATAAAAAAATCATTGAAACATTAAAATCCCATGAAGAAATTGGGAAAACAACAATCAACTGATAAAAAAACTCATCAATAAAGAACACCAAAGATAGAATCATTGCAACAGGTTTTAAAATTGCAAGATCACCATCTAAAAGATATAGGAACTTACATGAACCTCCATTGTCACTACCAACACGACAAGTATAAACCTTCTCAATAGACACAGATTCCACCCCCAACAAACAAATAGACCAAAATAATATGTATGCATACACACATATACATATATATATATATATATATATATATATACATATATATATATATATATATATACATATATATATATATATATATATACATATATATATATATATATATATATCTGTATATTTATTTATATATGCCATATGTATATATACTTATATACATATACATACACACACACACATAGATATATATATATATATATATATATATGTATGTGTATGCAATGAGCAACACAAATAGTCCTTTTTCTTGAGAGTCTCAACACTCAACACTGTAATCCATTAATGCCAACTACACTTGAATCTATTAATAATAAATGAAAATCAGACCCAAGTAAATGCAAAAATGCATAGCAAAGATACACAGAAATATACACATATATACATACATATACGTACATATAGACATATGCACATACATACATATATATATGCATACGCACATATATGTATATGCATACACAAGTATACATATGTACATATATAGATATATACATACATATATATATATATGTGTGTGTGTGTGTGTGTGTGTGTGTGTGTGTGTGTGTGTGTGTGTGTGTGTGTGTGTGTGTTTGTTTTCAATTTCCTCATTGAATTTTGGGGTTTTGATCATGGTTTTGTATTTTCCCAATCCAAATCAATTATCTATTCATGAATCATTGATAGTAAGAGTTTACACTTCACACCATAAACCACTAATGATGGTTGCACCTCAGTCCACTCACAATAAATGGGAACTCACAAATAATGAATACAAATTTTGTTTGTGCGTGCATTAAACAAAAAAAAAAACCCTATGCTTCAAAGTGTCAAAGCTTAACACCGTAATACTTTAATGGCAACTGCACCTAAATCTATTCACAACAAATGAGAATCATGCCCACATAAATCCAACATGCAAAACACACATATTTATATTTACAAACCTATATATACATATAGTATATGTACATACATACATATATATATATATATATATATATATATATATATATATATATCTGCATATACATGTATATATATGCATACACACATATACATACGCACGTATAAATATATATATATATATATATATTTACAATTTCCTCATTCACTTTTGGAATTTTGATCATGGTTTTGTATTTGTCCAATCCAAATTAATTGTCTATTCATGAAAGAGTGATAATAAGACTTAAAACTTTACACCACAATCCACTAATTACAGTTGCACTTAAGCCTACTCACAACAAATGAGTACTCACAAAAAGTAAATGCAACTGCACTATTTTAGATGGAAAAAGACAAAACCATGGGAAAAATACCACCAGCGAATATCAAAATTGTAAAAAAAACATCGTTAGGTTCCTTTTAATAAATATTTCCCAAAACAAAAACAAAACCCCACAAAAAAAATAGTGACGGATTTGTGGGTGGACAATTTTAATATGCAAGATTGAGCCATAAACATTAGCTCCCCGTGTATAAGGCAAGTTTGACACAATAGCATTACCTCCCCGCCTATAGGACAACAACTTTGAATTACAAAATGACAAACCCACAAGGAAAATACAAGAAACCAATGACAAAATTGCAAGGAAGACCGATAATTTTCTTTTAATTCTAGTGACATAATGTACATAGACAAATTTTGCACTTATAGTCAAGACAATAACAAAAATAAAAATTCAAAGGTGAAAGTTGTAATAGTGAAAAGATGAGCATCAAATATACAAGTGAAATTCGCAAACATAATGATCACATTTAATAGAAACTCAACAAATAAGATTTAACAAGACAATGTGCAAAGGCAAGCCGCTCATTCACAAAATAGAAAATGTAAGAAAGATGGTAAAGGAAAGTGGAAAAAGGAATCAATCAAGTGAAAAACAAGAAAAAATAAATTGAAAAATTAACTGAAACACAAAATAGAGAATAAAAGAGTAAAGTAAGAAGCAAATCGTGTGAAGTTCTTGAAAATAAAATAAATAATTTTTTTCCCTTTTCATATCATGAATAACTAACTAAAGATAGAACAAGATTAGTAAGAGCAAAAGAACAACTAGCTCGATCAATATTGGACATGAATAATATTAATTGATTCCAATAGAATATAAAAAAATTGGCTAGGAAAAGATATTAGTGACGAGGCAGGAATACTTAACAATGTGAATTGATCAGGAAAGAAAAACTCATGAATATTTCATCCTAGGGCTTGACAAGTGCATATCTATCAACGAGCATTTTTTATTTTGCATATAACTGACATACACTAAGGCACTATAAACCACAATGCAAAATACTATCAATTTGCATAGAATGAACAAATTGCAGACAACAAGTGCCATCAATCATGCTAGGAGCTTAATTTCCTTCGCTAGATTTTGCACTTTCAAACCCTTTCTTTTTTTGGCAGTTTTCTTCATGAGGATCAAATCCATGTTTGTTGCAAAAGTCATACTAGCTTCCAAATCCGTCCCTTTCTGATAGATTGATTGATGATGGTCAAATATATGCCTCTTGATAGCCTTAAAACTTGACACCATAATCCATCAATCAATGGAAACCAGGCATTAACAAATGCTAGATGAATTTCAAACAGTTCTGATTTTCATGCACTAGATTCAAGTACAAGAAGCATGCATGCATGCACACAAATGATTACGTCCATTCTCAATCATGGCTAGTAGAGAAATTGACACTAAAAAATTACCATGTTAAGTTTTTCACTCAAGAATAGGCACTAACCCATAAAGACAATCAAGAATAGCAAAGAATAGATATTTACACATAAAATGAAAACAACAACAAACAATAGACATTAGCCCATTGAATGCACAGGTGTAAAAAACTATAAAATGACATTGTAAAAGACAAACAAACTTTCAAACGTCTCATTTTCCGCTCCCAATACAGTAGGCATGAACCCTCTCAATAGGAATAGATTTAATGATTTTACACCGACACATTCTCCAAATACCTAGACCTTATTTTCATCTCCATTCAATAAATTCAAATGTAGTTGCAATGCCTGTGTGCGGAGAAAATATTACTTCCATTATTAATCATCTCGAGCATATTATCATGTTTAGCCTTTAACTCGACAAGAAAGACTAACCCATAAATACATTGATAGAAACAACCTCACCAAATGAAGCAACAACTCAAATAATGCATTGGTCAACAGGATTAAAACTTCAAACCCAAGAAGTATTCCAAATACGAATAATTTGTACTAAACTACTTCCATTCCTAATCACGGGTAGCAAAAAAATTGACATTAATAAATTACGATGTTAAGAATTTAACTGAACAACACACTCAAAACCATACACACAATCAAAAATAGGAAAAAGTAGACATTAACACAAAAAATGGAACAACAACAAATAATAGACACTAACCCACTAAATGCATAGTTGTAAAAAATTATAAAATGACACTATAAAAGACAGACAAACTTACAAACATCTCATTTTCACTCCCAATATAGTACACATGAACCCTCTTAATAGGAACAAATTTAATGATTTTACACCGACACATTCTCCAACTACCTAGACCTTATTTTCATCTTCATTCAATAAATTCAAATGCAGTTGCAATGCTTGCATGGGTAGAAAATATTACTTCCACTGTTAATAATCTCGAGCACATTATTGTGTTCAACCTTTAATTGAACAAGAAATACTAACCCATAAACACACGGACAAAAACAACCTCACCATATGAAGCAACAACACAAATAATGCATTGGTCAACATGCTTAAAACTTCAAACCCAAGAAATATTCCAATTACGAACAATTTCCACTCAGCTACTTCCATTCCTAATCATGGGTAGCAGAGAAACCGATATTAATCAATTACGGTGTTAAGTATTTAATTGAACAACACACTCAAAACCATAAAAGCAATCAAAAATAGGAAAAAGTAGGCATTAACACAAAAAATGCAAACAACAAC
This sequence comes from Sequoiadendron giganteum, assembly GCA_007115665.2. Classification (NCBI taxonomy): domain Eukaryota; kingdom Viridiplantae; phylum Streptophyta; class Pinopsida; order Cupressales; family Cupressaceae; genus Sequoiadendron; species Sequoiadendron giganteum. The sequence continues at coordinate 395,885,243 of CM021104.1, read as the reverse complement.
AAACAATGCACATTAGCCTATAAAATACAAAGGTGTTAAAAACTATAAAATGACACTGTAAAAGACATACCACCTTACAAACGTAAAACCTTTAAACAGAAATGGATTTAATGGTTTTTATACCCAAACATTTTCTAATTGCTTACACATAATTTTATTTTTCTTTTAATAAATTCTACAACAGTTGTAATGCATGCATGCACTAAATGCGGACAACAACAAACAATAGACATTAACCCATAAAATACAGAGGCATAAAAAACTATTTCATTCAATAAATTCAAGTGCAGTTGTAATGCATGCGTGTGGAGCTGACACAAACAACCTGATCAAATGAGAAAACAACGCAAATAATAGTATCCTAGACAACCTTAAAAATTTGAATCCAAGAAATATTTCAAATACAAACACTTTCATTCTTAATCATTGTTGGCAGAGAAATCGACATTAATGGATTATGGTGTTAAGTCTTTAACTCAACAACAAACACTAACCCATAAAAGAACTCAAGCATACCCAAGAATAAACATTAACACACAATAGACATGAACCCATAACATGCTGAGATGTAAAACACTGAAAAAATGAAACTATAAAAGACATACAAACTTACAAACACCTCATTTTTTTCTCCCCATACAATAGACATAAACCCTTTGAACAAACACTGATTTAATGATTTTATACCCAAAAATTTTCCAATCACTTAGGCCTAATTTTCATTTTCACTTAATAAACTCAAGTGCAATTGTAATGCATGCATGCAAATAGTAGGCATCAACCCATAAAATGCAGAGATGCAAAAAATATAAATTGACACTGTAAAAGATATAAGAAATTACAAATGCTTTGTTTTTCAATTCCAAAATGCTAGGCATAAACCCTCTCAAAAGGCACAAATTTTACCCTCATCAAAGAATCTAAGAAAATCACTAGACAACCCAAAAAACTAGAGTGCAAAAGATACAGGAACCTACAAACGTCATCTTTATCACTTCAAACACTGTAGACATAAACCCTCTCAACAGACAAATTCTAGCCTGATGAAACAACCTCAACAACCTAAAAAACAACACAAACAATACGTTGATCGTTAGACTTAAAAGTTCACATCATAACCCACTAATGACAGTTGCACTTCACTCTACTCACCATAAATGAGAACTCATAAATAGTAAATGAAAATGTACTGCTTAATAGGCCATGTATCCCCATGAAGAGTGCATACGAAGACACGACTATTTGCAAAAAAAATAAATTATTATTTTTATTATTTAAAAGATATTTCAAATTGCCAAAACCACGAAGAAAATACCACCAACCAATGACAAAATTACAAAAAAACATCTATAATTACCTTTTAATAAATATTTCCCACACCATCAGCAACACTATAGAAATATTAATCAAGTACGGTTCCCAACAATGAATTTTAATATGCAAGATTGAGGTGATAACATTAGTTCCCCACCTTATAAAGACAAGGACTAATAAATATAGTCCTCTGAATTCTTCCACATGACAAATAAAATTTCTACCAAACATAGTAGCCTTTAAAAAATTATTTTCTTCCTACCCCTACAATCTCCCACGATCTCTTTGGGATATTTTCTAATAAAATTTATGTTGTTGTACTCAATAAATACTATATGGTTGATGCACAACATTATGATATTCAAGAAACTGGTGGAATCATTAAGCCACTTCTTGTCCTTCTATTTTCTCCACTCACTTTACAAAATGTAGCAGACTTGAACCTTCCTTCATATAATATTTATAGATTGTCCATAGTTTTCAGAATCTCCCAATAATTGATTCTCTCAGATTCTTCTAGTAGCTACCAACTCTTCATGATCTACTTTCAATCCTTTACACACAAATATTCTTTCCTCCTTAATATTATGGCATCTCTCAGCCACCAATAATAACTTTTTGGACAAAGGAATACAACATTTTACATTATTTTTATGCCCTTTCCTCCCAATCCTTCTAACACAAAAACGATTGACCTTCAACCTCAATCCTTGTCAAAAGGATCATTCCAAATAACTTCACAATATATTAGAGGCACATGATCTCATTCCAAATAACTTCACAACATATAATAGACACAAGATCATTCTTTACTTTGATATCAAATGATGAAATATAAAAACAATAATAAAACTGAAAAACTACAAAAGATATATATTAATCTTGAAATTATTCCATTTACTTAAGTTTCCTTCTTATGCATTACATGTATATATATTTGATATCATAACTAAAATTTACAACTACATTGCATTTGACTACAAACAAATAACTAGCTATGTTCATTATCCTTCATTAACTAATTTCATGGATGAGTGGTATTGAGAATGAGTTTTGAGAGTGAGTCTGAGTGAACTAATGTGTTTTTTCAATTGACTCACTTAATTGATGGATTTGAAAAGAATATTTAATATAATTAAATTAATAATTTTATTTAGTTCACGTGCATAAAGAGAAGATATTATTATAATTCACGCACATGATGAGAAGAACAATAAATAAAAAAAATATTAGTTTTATTTATTTAGAGTTTTAAATCATTTTTATTAATTTATTTGAGTGTAAAAGAAATGTTAGCTAATTAAATCATTAAACTTATTTAATTATAGTGGATAAGAAGAATTTAAGGATGAATAAATTAATAATAAAAAATTATTCAATTAATATGGATGAAAATAATTAAATGAATGGATTAATTAAAAAATTAAAAATTATTTAATTAATATAGATGAAAAGAATTAAATGATTGGATTAATCAAATATTTAATTAATGTGAAGAAGAGAATTTGATGAGTTAATTAAATAATAAAAAAATATTTAACTAATATTGACAAAGGAATTGATGAAAAATGATGTTGTGGTGAGATGAGAATGCATTGTACTATTTGAGTTTCATACTATAATGATTTAGAGAGAATAAACCTATGGGAAATTGTCCAAGTGTGCTTTATTTCAAAAGGGAGTACAATATTTAGGCCATGTTATATTAATGAAAAGAATTTTATTAGATCCTACTAAGATAAAAGTAATCATAAAATGGATGATGTCAAAGAATGTCTATGAAGTAAAAAAAAAAATGGATTGATAGGGTACTACAAAAAAATCAACTTGAACTTTCTAAAAATTACTAACCCTATCACATCACTTCAAAGAAAGGGATGTTGATCTGAATGGATTGACAAATGTGAAGAATCCTTTTTTCTAAGTTTTAAAAGAGAGATCAACTTCATCACCAATTTTAAGAGTCTTAGACCTTGAGGGTCATTTCAAAAAGTGATAGATGCAACATGAGAGGGATTAGGAGTATTATGTAGGAGGGTCAATTTGTAGCCTACAAGTTTAGAAAAAACCATCCTTATGAGTAAAATATGCCCCACATTATTTATAACTAGCAACAATAGTTCATGCTCTTTGGGTTTGGAGCCATTATCTACTCGAAAAACCCTTTTAACTAAAGACCGGTAATGAAGGACTCGGGTATATATTCACCCAACCTAACTTGAATGCACATTAGAGATGTTGGTTAAAACTTTTGTCTAACTATAATTTTAATATTACTTACATTAATGGCAATGAAAATTGTTTGGTTAGTACTCTTAGTAGTCAATGACATCTTGTAGTTGTGACAACAATCTAACAAACTTTTTAGGAGTAGGTTCTTAAATTTTTAGAGGGAGATGAGTATTTGAAAAAGTAAAGGAATCTCTTTGAGAAAATCCTCAAGATTCTAGATATGATATTTTTTAGTTTGAACCAAGTGGTTTATTAAGGTACAAGGGTAGAATATATGCTCCAAATCAAGTATATTTATGACCTCTAGTGTTAAGAGAATCACATTGTGCTTGAGAACACCCTAGAGTGACCAAATTATTTGTGGACATAAATTGCTATATTTTTGGAAAGGTAAGAAACATGACACAATCAATTTTATGGCTAGACGTTTAGAATGCTAGTGGCTTAAGGCTGAGCATGTGTACCCTACACAATTATTATATCCCCATAATATATTAGATTGGAAATGGTAAGTAATCAGTATGGACTTTGTTTAAGGTTTACCCATGTTTAAAAATCACCATAATATGATTCTAGTGGTGATTGATAAATGCACAAAGTTGAATATTTATACCAAGAAACCTAGTAGATGGAGCTCTTATTCTAGAAAACAGGTTCATGGAAGAAAATTTTAGACTTCGTAGAGTTCTTGAGAAAATGATCTCAAATAGGGATATGCATATGACTTCAATATTTTGGTTATTCTCAGTGTTGGGAATTCAATTGAATATAAGTTTAGCTTACCATGTAGAAATAGATTGTTATACCAAAAGGGTAAACCAAGTGTTAGAGGATCTTTTGAGAATGTATTGTATGGATCAACAATACAAGTGGGAAGAGTACCTTTCACTCGTCAAATTTTCTTATAATAATTCATACCACTCTACTTTGAAAATGGTTCTGTTTGAAGCATTATATGCTAGAAAGTGTTAAATTCCTATAAGTTGGGATAAACTAGAAGATAGAATCAACCTTATGACATAAATGTTAATATAAATAGAATATAAAGTTAAATTAAACTAGAAGAGATTATATGAAGCAAATGATAGAAAAAATATTATGAGTGATATTGGTATGTTTTTATTATGAGGTATATGTGTGCATTTAAAGTAGTCTTTTGTTGACAAGATCGAGATAGAGGTGTGTGAACAATGATGCACATATCCATATAGGAATGTGACTTTGTATTATAAAAATTTGACCAAAGTAATGTAATTTTTTGCTTGCATTATCATTTCATAATGTCTAATAGGTTGCACGCCAATCAGAGTTTTCATACTTAGCTAGAGGGTAACTAGAGTTGTATGAAAAATTATATGTAATGGAGTCAATACATCACACTATTTCTTGGATGGCATAATATGATTGCATACTTCTTAATTTTCTACCCTTGTGAAGGGTAGGGTCACTTCCCATTGGAAGGTGTGTGAGGGACTACCATTTTGTGGTTGGAGAAAAAACACTCAAATGATGCTCTTCCTTTTGTAGTTTAAAAATCACAAAAGACATGATCATACAAAGACACACTATAATTATTATGTTATACTTGAGAATTTTAAAAAATATATGTTTGGAATTGTATGCATGTTGATTGGAAATCCTCTTGAACAAATGGTTAAATTGTTAAATTGAATTATGTGAGAATGTTCATAAGTGATAAGATTAATTGAGAGAAATTTTTTTTTTGACTATATTTATAATGTTTGTACACTTTATTATTGTAAAATTTATCATTGAAACTATTAGATCATGTCATGCCCAAAAAAATTTCACTAGAGAATGCACCATTTTTTTATTTTTTTTCTAATATTAAAATGATAAGCCAATAGTAGACTTACTATTTATCCATCATAAGACATTTTTTCTCAAATCTCAATTTAACATTAATACAATTCTTTCCTTTAACCAAGATAATCACAATTATATTTACTCATCAATTATAATAGTAATTTTATTATTATTTCATCAATTAACAATAACGTTATTCCTTTATAAAACAATATTACAAAAATATTAGCTACCATTAATTGTATCCCAATACTATACTACCCTTTTAGTATTTATAATTGACCACTAAGTTTTTATAATTAATTATTATTTCTATACTATTGTTTTACTCAAAAATTCAAATATTCCTTAATACCATTCGGGTATTAGTTTCACTTTTAATTCTATGCTTATTATTACTCCTTACCAATATTTTATTATTATATTATTTTTTATAGGTTACATAAAAACCTTTTTGAATATTTACATTCCCACTTTACAATATTATTATTATCATCAATCAATCACAATTTACACATAAATGATATTATCACCAACATAAGGTGAATATTGTCCTCTAATTTACCAATTCAATCATCTCTAATATTTTTAATTATCTCATATAAACATTATAACTAAATCAATAAGTTTATAATGATGATCATGTTTAATGAAAGTTTAAACCATTTAATCTTTAACCGCAATTTTGTTTATTTCTTTTATTATTATTGTTTTTTAATCACAATTTACCTTACTAAAATTGCTTCCATTAAAATGATAACTTCAAATAACTAACCCATGAATAATAGTATTAACATTTACTCCCAACATTAATATTTATATTGTAAGTTCAATCAATATGCTAATATTTAAAAATATATGAATATTAAAGTAATAATAATATAAAATTAATATTAATGTAAAATTTATATTGATGTAAATAAGATGAATACTACTTTTTTAAGAATATTAACATTATTACAATATTCATATCTAAATCACATGGTAACTTCAATGTAAATTTGGCAAGTAACTTCAATTACCTTCTAAGAATGGAATTAACTTGGTAATTACTGTAATAATATTTGTGATTTTTTAATATATACACTTTTTTGTTTGACAAAGATAAAGTATTGTAAATTATATATATCTTAACAAATTATACAGATTACTTTAATAAAACTCTAAAATAATATATGTCTCTTCACTTCATTCATAATTAGTATCTAATGTTAATGATAACATTCATATATTCAATTTGATACAATTATATTTAAATAATAAATCATTACTTATATATTTTATAATTCCTCTTACACAAGCCCATTAATTAAATTATGAACATGATATTTATAAAACCTCTAAAATGCTGGCATAAGATTTAAATTTTCTTTTATACACATTAAATTATTTTTTTATTTTTTTTACTATAATCCACTGTAAAAGTTCTACATTAAATAAAAGCTTACTTCTTATGAAATTAAAATTATAAACCCAATTTTACACTAATTAATCTTTTAACAAAAATATTAATGATGCACAGCTGCTCCCAGTGACTCCAACTACCCAATATATTTTCACTTCTAATTTTCTGTTACTTTGAGTATCATTAACTGAGAATATTTATTGATAATTTTATCATAATAATATTTCTCTCGTTTATTTACTTTTGAATTTTACCCTGAATATACCATAATTATTTATTTCAAATAACATCATTATATATATAATTTTAACAAGAGCATTATTAATATTCAAACTATCTGATGAATAAAATTATCTCCTAAAAGACATGCGATCATAATAAGATCCAAAATTCTAACGGTTAGTGCAGTAAATTTTATTCCAAGCATACGTGAATTTGATTGGCTCTTTTAAAGTTTACTTTCACTTGCCTACTTTGCTAGAAGAGGATACTATCGTTTATTGCTCCCCAATTTTGCATTTATGCTTTTACCGTATGGGCCATGGTTTCAACAATTACTGACATGTTCATTGAATTTTCTTCAAACTTTAATATGACTTGTTACTGTTGCGCCTTACTCCTGACAGCCTTCGCCCATTCCCAACTACAAACCTTATTACGCCATTAATACTTTCTTACAAGGGACGACAACCATCTTATCTCAAGAGTTGAAAAGCTTCTGAAATCAGCTACTATAGCTATGTTTATTTTAAATCTGCTAAAAACTGTATTTCTACAACCTAGGGATGGCGTAGAAGCCAGCGAGGCATGGCTAAAGGACCAGGTGAATCAGAGGAAAATCGTGGAAGTTACCTTTGAATAATGGTGCGGTTGAGGTAGGCGAAGTGGTAGGTGGCGACTGATAGAGGGCGAAAATGGTCCTTGATTGGCTTACTGGGGGGTCAATGTTAAAATAATGCAAATATATAGATAGGGGTCTCTTACCCGTACAAAACAGACTACTAATTTTGTTTTCAAGTTATTATTAGCTTCAATTGCATATCCAACAGAATCCGATCCCTGGTCATTTTTGTACAAACATAAAATCCCGAGGTGAGCTACATCAATAATATTTACTACTATTGGCCATAAATTACTAATTCTGAGATTTTCATTCAAATCGCTGTTCAATGCTAGCTACTCACCTTGCTACTTTCTGTTGAGTAATTGAATCTCAACAGTCATACTTTCCTTCTCTTACGTATGTCTTTTCATATTCGAGACATATGGAAGGGTATTCTTTCAATATATGTATTGCTGTTGTATCCTCATATGTAATTGAGATAAAAAGGCTTAATAATATATATCTCTGCTCAGTGTGGATGTGAGTCAGATTGATTGAACCACAATAACATTTGTGTTATGTGTATGCTCTGTTTCTTGCTCTGTAATTTCTGTTTAAATCTCCAATTCGAATTGTTCAATTCAACAATTGGTATCAGAGCCTGGTGAGAGGCTGGTTGGAAATCAAAATTTCTGAAAATAGAGGATACGAGAATACATAAATTTTTTGGGAGGAATTTCAGCATATGGAAGATTCAAATAAAATCTCTGCTGATCAAGCAAGAACTGTCTATTGCAATTGAAGGGAAAACAAAGAAGTCAACCGCAGTGATAGATGAAGCTTGGGATAAACTTGATCAGAAAGCTATGGCAACAATTTTTCTTGCCTTAAGTGACAATGTTTTGCACAATGTTTCAAACGAGTCAACAGTAAAGGAGGTGTGGGATAAACTCATTGCCACGTATGCAATGGCGTCGGCAGCAAATAAAATATTTACAATGAAAAAGTTGTATAAGCTGAAAATGAGGGAAGGAGAATCTATGACAAATCACCTCAATGAGTTCAACACTCTAATCAGCCAAACAACCTCCATAGGCATGATGCAAGATAAAGAGAGCAAGGCCGTTTTGCTCTTAAGTTCTCTCCCAAATAGCTGGGATGGTGTTGTCACAACAGTAAGCACCACAGTTTCAAATTCAAAGAAATTATCCTTTGATGAAGTTGCAGCCACACTTCTATCTAAAGATTTGAGGAGGAAGAATAATGAATCCTCAACCGGTGATGCTCTTTCTATGATCAGCACTGAAAATAGGGGGAGAAGTTACAATAGAGGCAAAAATAACTACAATCAAAGGTCCTAATCTGCAAAAAGATCACAGTCAAGAGGGAGACAAAGCGGTTGTTGGTTTTGTGGCAAAGCTGGTCACATTAAGAAGGATTGTCGAAAATATAAGAAGGCATAAGAAAAGGTTTTGGACAGCGAAGCAAATGTTGCTCATGACAGGGATGATGGTATTTTAATATTATCTACTACAGATACAAAATCTGATTCATGGGTTATTGATTCTGGCACTTCTTTTCATGCTTCCTCTTTCACGGATACATTTACAAATTATCAAGAAGGCAGTTTTGGAGAAGTATATTTGGGTGACAACAAAGCATGTAAAATCATTGGGAAATGTGATGTTGTCTTGAATCTAGAAGGTGGAGCCAAATTATTGCTCAAAGATGTTAGACATGTTCCTCAATTAAAGAGGAATCTGATTTCAGTCAACCAATTATATATCCAAGGTTTTAAAATCGAACTCATGGATACGTGGAAAATAGTCAAAGGTTCATTGGCTATTGCAAAAGTAGACAAGACCGGTAGTCTCTATATCCTGAAACCTATTAATGAGGGGGGAGCTGCTATGACACTTGTGGGCAGCGATGTTGCACTTTGGCATCAAAGGCTAGGCCATATAAGGAAGAAAGGTCTTGAGGTAATGTTGAATCGTGATTAACTACCAGGTCTCCAATCTGCAAATTTGGAGTTTTGTGAGCATTGTCTTCATGGGAAACAAAAGAGGGTCAGTTTCTTGAAGAATGGACACGACAAGAAGACAACACCTTTGGAGTTAGTACACTCGGATGTCTTCGGACCTACAGAGGTAACCTCTTATGGAGGGGCAAAATTTTTTGTTACTTTCTTTGATGATTGTACTAGGAAAGTTTGGATTTATATGCTTTCTCATAAATCTGAAGTTTTTACAAAATTTAAGCATTTCAAAGCACTTGTTGAGAATCAAAGTGGACACAAACTTAAGTGTTTAAAAACATATAATGGAGGTGAATTTTGTTCCTTGGAGTTTGATAATTTTTGTGCAGATCACAGAATAAGAAGGATTAAGATTGTTTCTTATTCACCTCAAGAAAATGGGGCTACAGAAAGGTTAAATAGAACCATCCTTGAGAAAGCACAGAGTATGCTTTCTGATGCCGGTTTGGGCAAAGAGTTTTGGGTAGAAGCCTGCAACACAACAGTCTATTTAATCAATCGAACTCCTTCGTCTCGATTAGAATTCGGTCTTCCGAAAGAGGAATGGCAGGGAAAGAAGATTTCTTACTCTCACATCCGGGTTTTTGGATGTGAGGCTTATGTCCATGTTCCAAAAGAAAAGAGGACAAAGCTGGATTTTAAATCACAGAGGTGTATTTTTGTGGGCTATGGTACAGACCAGTTGGTTTTCGATTGTGGGATCCGGTTGGAAAGAATATTATGAGGAGTAGAGATGTGGTTTTTAATGAAACTATGTTTCCAGCAAAGAAATCACAGTCAGTAGGCATTGATGAATATGTGTCTTTCTCCATGTATGATAATAATATCACACAGAGTTCCCCTGTTTATGTTCCCACTATAATCTCTGCCTCGCTCACCTCTGTTTTGGTGCCTCCTACTTCATCTGGTAATAGTGATGACTCACTAATTGGGAGCCAAGCAAGTTCTGTTGCAGGAGAGAGTGTTGCAAGAGCCACGCAAACAGGAAAGAGTGCTACAGGAGAGAGTGCTGCAGGAGCCACACACAGAAGAGAGAGTGCTGCAGGAGCCACACACAAAAGAGAGAGTGTTGCAGGAGAGAGTGTTGTAGGAGCCACACAAAGAAGAGAGAGTGTTGCAGGAGCCACACAAGGAGGAGAGACTACTATAGGAGTCACGCAAGGAGAAACCGATTGTTCTCATGATTCTATTTGTGAGCAGAATGAAAGAAGTCATGATAATTTAAGGAGGTCTTCTAGGCAAAGGAGGATTCCTTCAAAATTTTCTGATTATGAGTTATTTTTTGTTGAAGAGGAAGAACCAGAACTTCTTATCTCTGAGCAAACTAAATTGGTTAATTTTAAAGATGCTTGTAACAACAGTGACAAGGATAAATGGCTAAAAGCCATGGAAGAAGAGATGAAATCTCTTGAAACCAATCAAACATGGGATTTGGTTTCTTTACCACCAAATCGAAAGTCACTTAAGAACAAGTGGGTCTACAAATTGAAAGATGAAGGTGGAGGTTCTAAACAGTTCAAACCCCGATTAGTGGTGAAAGGGTATGCTCAGAAACAAGGGATTGATTTCAATGAAATTTTCTGACCGGTTGTCAAAATGACAACTATCCGCACTATTTTGGGACTTGTAGCAGTATGGGATCTTGAATTGGAACAACTCAATATCAAAACAACATTTCTACATGGCGATGTTGATGAGGAGTTATACATGGAGTAGCCTCAAGGTTTTGTCAAGAAGGGAAAAGAGCATCTTTATTGCAGGTTGAAGAGGAGTTTGTATGGGCTCAAACAAGCCCCACGTCAGTGATATTTGAAGTTTGATAAATTCATGCTTGCACACAATTTCACAAGGTGTGAATCTGATCCATGCATTTATTATAAGCAACTTCCTAATGGGGAGTTTGTTATCCTTCTTCTTTATGTTGATGATATGTTGATAGCCGACACTAGTTCGAAGATTGTTAGTGAGTTGAAAGCTCACTTGGCCAGCAAGTTTGTTATGAAAGATTTAGGTGCAGCCAAAAGGATTCTTGGCATGACGATAACTCGGGATAGGAAGAAGAAAGAGATTACATTGTCACAGAAGGATTACATTGACAAAGTGGTGGATAGGTTTGGTATGTCTGATGCGAAGGTTGTTTCTACTCCTCTTATTTCTCATTTTCATTTATCATCGGATTTGTGTTCCCAAACACAAGTGGACAAAAACTTTATGGCTCGTGTCTCTTACAAATCAGCGGTGGGTAGCATTATGTATGCTATGGTTTCTACTCATCCTGATATTGTTCATGCGGTGGGAGTTGTAAGTAGGTTCATGAGCAATCCCGGGAAGCAACATTAGGAAGCGATGAAATGCATTTTAAAGTATCTTAAAGGTACTTCTGGTTATAGTGTATGTATTAATGACAACAATGTTCAATTGCAAGGATTTACCGATTCTGATATTGCCGGAGATTTGGATAAAAGGAGGTCTACTACTGGTTATGCTTTCATGTTTGCTGGAGCTACTATTAGTTGGGCTTTCTAGGTTGCAACATTCTATTGCCTTATCTTCAACTGAAGCTGAATATTTGGCTCTTTCCGAAGGTTCTCGTGAGATGATTTGGTTACAGCGATTGCTTAGTGATTTGAAGTATAATCAAAGCTCTTATATTCTAATTTGTGACAGTCGTAGTGCCATTTTTATGGCTCATAATCACTCATCTCAGCGGCGATCAAAGCACATTGACACTCATGCTCATTTTGTGTGTCATATGGTTGAAAGGGCCGATTGCAAGTGATTAAGATTGACACAAAGGTCAATCCGAAAGATGTTTTAATGAAGGTTGTACCCAAGGAGAAGTTCGAATGTGCAAGAACTTCTCTTGGGCTTGTAAAGAAAAGATAAATCTGAAAAAAGGAGCAGAGGTATGGCAGCATCCATTGGTCATTAGGTGGGAGTAGGTTGAGTAATTGAATCCCAACAGTCATACTTTCCCTCTCTTATGTATGTCTCTTCATATTCGAGACATATGGAAGGGTATCCTTCCAATATATGTATTGTTGTTGTATCCTCATATGTAACTGAGATAAAAAGGCTTAATAATATATATCTCTGCTCAGTGTGGATGTAAGTCAGATTGACTGAACCACGATAACATTTGTGTTATGTGTATGCTCTGTTTCTTGCTCTGTAATTTCTGTGTAAATCTCCATTTCAAATTCTTCAATTCAACACTTTCCATGATATGGTATGTGACGCAAGGAATTTGAAATGATACTGCAGCCTATGAATGATGATTTAGAGCTTTGAAGATTCACAGTTCATTAATGACTTACTTTACAATTTGGTCTTGAGGGTCGAGTTAGTACAAAAGTTGGATAATTGCATCGATCATTGAAATTGAGTTATGAGATTATTATTATTTCTTGGTGCGTTTTTCATTGTTTTCTATTTTTTTCTTTTGAGTTGTTCGCTTAAATTCTATTTCCTATTAATCTTAAATTCTTGTTCTGCATTGTGCATTATCTCTCTTCTTGTTGAAATTTTAATAGAACTGCTTGCAAAACTCAGGGGAGCCATTTTCAGATGGAAGACAATGCTCACAAGGACTCCCATCTGAGTTTACCTTTTTCTAGCTTCAAGGAAATAAATTGATGAAACAAAGGGGGCGCTAATGCTAAGCAAGGAGAGAGCAGGCTGCATGAAAATAAAGAACCTATGTGTGAGAAGAGAGGGCACAACAGACAAAGAACACAAGCATATGGGAATTACGCGCAGTCATGAAGGGGGCGGGGTGTGTGCAGGAGAGCAGAAATTCGGCCAAGTGATGTATGAAGGGGCAGTGAATAGAATGTCAGGCATAATAATACGAGCAAGTGGAGGCTGATACACTGAGACAAAGGTCGATAATCATATGATAGGTTTAGTTAAATTGCAAGGTGACTTGGGTAGTGTTTAATGTGTAGCAAGCTGAAGGGGAAAATGCATAAAATTTTTGTGGGTGAATACCATGTGTAACGGTGAGATAGAGTACATAGACACTATGAAGAAAAATAAGAATATTGGAATGGTATGAGAAGCCATTATATGCCAGGAAGAACAATTTTGTTAAAGGGTATTCTAGTTTTTTTTGAGTAAACATTTTTTTTCTTTTGCAGTATAGTTTAGTTATCGAAAGGGTGTTGACTCTGTAAACCGTATTTTTATTTGTATGAGCATCGTAAAGTAGTTGGTGCTTTGCTTACATCAATACTTGTAATAATATCCTTGTTAACTATGTAATATGCTTAATTATCTTATTCAATGTTCATAAGTGTCAAAAAGACAGTGGTTGATTATGGTAGTTATTCTAAATATAGTGTTGTGAAATTAACAGCCTGAAGCCCATGGATTCTATTTCCTTCATGCATAATATGATAAAAGATGATACTACTCAAATTTCAAGAGAATCTACACAACTCATCTAATTTCTATGCTGAACTATACTTCAATAGAAGATTTCAAGATTAATAACTAACAAGGTTTAACAGGAGACTCGGTATATACTTGAGCTTACACAAATCTTTTAATTCTTTTTCCATACAGATTTTTTTATTTTTTTATTTTTTTCATTACAACAAATATTGAAACCTTCAATATTACACATAATTTTTAAAAACACAATGATCCATTCAACAAATAGGATTTACTCTTTTTCCCACTTTCATTCATGTTACAAAGAAACAATAGCTCTCCAAATTAAAAATTAATCTTTAAGAAATATATTGAAAAACACACAATTGAATAGGCCTTGTTCTCCACCCTACCATAATGGCATCATGGAGTCTCGTGGGCTCTAGCCATACCCCCGAGCAAGAAATATTTCAATCCCAAGGTGATGAATGGGGTCTTCTAAAACTCTTACAAAAGGGATGAAAATAACTCAACATTCATATTACATACATACAAACTCTCCACTCACCATGTTAACAAAGATCCACACAACCATATTACCCTCTTGCAACAAATAAACAAGGGAATATGGGAGTTTTGAAACCTATCTCTTTGCTTTAGGTGCTGAACCTTGCTCTTCTTTCCTTCTCTCCTCTCGAGCCAGACCATATTGATCACTCCATCTCCAATGAGGCTCCTCTCCCCTTCTCACTCTTCCTACTATATTCACTAAAGTTCTCCAAAAGGAGAAGTGGGTAACACCTCACTCATCCCTCCTCTCCCAATATATAGAAGCTTCAAAAATTGCTACTCTTAGATGGAGAGGTATGGTGTGTACCTCCCTCCATCAATGAAGGTCCTTTCCCCATTAATGAGAACATCCATTTGGACAACCACTAAATCTTTCCACCCCATTCTCTTCTAAAAATTCGTCACTCTCCATTATGGGAGCTTTTCAAGGGTCAAATCATGTTGTAGGGGCACTATTGTATGCCCACTTGACCCCTACCACTATGGTATAGACCCTAGGGGGTTTATTTTTACACCCTAACCAAAAAAATTGGCCAACAACTCTCATTAAAATACCACTCAAAGTTTCATCCGAGTTTCAAACTTAGCTAGAGGTTTCCAAGACCTAATCCCCCCTTACACGTCACATGAATCACAACTAAATGCTCTCACAACCTTAGTTTTTCAATACATTAATTTTTGCTTGTTTATAGGCCCCCAAATGGGGTCAAATTTATATCCTCATGAAGAATTATTTTGATTCGCTCTTGATGGTTCTTCTCTTGCTAACCTTGTTGCCTTCCTGCACATTACCAACATGATTGTCAGTATTAGTTGTGTATCATATTAACTTGTTAGCTAAATATTCTAAACTTTAACCACAAAATAATCCATTTAAATTTCAATTTGTATTCCATAGTATACAAGTTGCATTCCACCTTCATGATAGTGACGATAAACATAATGTCAAAATAAGATGCAAGAATATTCCCCAAATATCACCTTATTTATCATCTACCATATATCTAATCATTAATTTGAGAAAAACATATAACAAATAAGGGTGCTATTAAGTACATACAAGGCGAGGTCTTACAGATCAAGTATATGAATATTCATAAATAAATAAAATAATTAATAATTTCAACTAAAATATTTGATAATGAACTGTTATTCATTACAAGAAATATAAAATACAAAGTGACTTACCATGAAATCAAAGAACCCATAGAAAAAATGAAGAAAAAGAGGATGGATGATGTGAAAACATCAAGGATGATACCACCAAGATTCATACCTATGGAGATTTATGTTTCATCCAAGAAGTTAAAGGAGATACATGTTGTTATACAACCCAAGCATGATGGTATCTCAATCCTTAATACCATAGATACCTAAATAAGCATCAACACTCGATATCGATATCTCCCAACTAATCCATTCTAAGAGTAAGTCCCATATGATTCAACAATAAGCCACTTATTCACAAAAATAAATTAACAGACAAGGGCAAGTTCAAGATAAAATTGCTTCACACGCCCTTGTAATCTACAAGATATTAAGAACTTTAAGGAATTTTCTCTATGTGATGGTCTTCTTAGGGAAGTAATCTTATCTCTTGTACACAACTAAAAAATTCATCTCACAACCCCAATGGACCTAATTGTGTTAGGATTCTTGAAATGAAGCAAAGGTGCAAAATACACTTCCTACACTAATCTATGAGAGGAGGTATGCACAAAAATTAAACTAATCATATAGTTATTGTAATGCGTGTATAAAATATGTGAATGAGTAATAACAACACACAATCAATGAAACATTATATTAGAGAATTTAGATGAAAAATATAACTGAATTGAAATAAACAAAACTCTCTAAATCCGTCCCATTATTCTCTATCCTCAAGGATTCATTAAATCATAATGGCTTTCAGATTGTGTATGCACTATGACTGTTAGAATGACAACCTGAAGAACGAGATGCTAGAAATACAGTAAATCTATTCCTACATGATGATTGATAAACTATATGATGGGATGCTATAATAATGGTGTTGTTGTATGAAGATGTTATGCTAGTGATGTAATGAAACTACAAAAATTAAAATGTAGTTGATGGTGAAGCTATGGTTCTAAACTAACATGCTTCTAATTGCTAATTTCTAAATGCTAATTTCTAAATGCTCAAATGCTTTAATGGAATTTATATAGATTATACTTGCTCAAAATTGGGGATCCATTTGTTGTAGAATGAGGCTATATTTATAGATTTTCCAAAGCATAAAATGATGTGGCAACAACCAACGGTCTGGATTTGATCTAGAGGAATCGACGATGGAGGATGAAGAGGTTGGAGAGAATCATGGAGAGTGTTCCCTTTAGTAAAACAATCTGCCAAGTGTGAGAAAGAATAAATGGAGGAAGAGAGCCAAGTGTCTCAAGTTTGTTTCAAAATTTGTTGAAGATAAAGTTGAATTAATTAATTGGCATATTCCAATTTTTTGAGACATGCGATGAGGTGGAAAGAGGAAAAGTTGTAGACATGTGACTACATTTAAATTTAGAATTATTCAAATTTAGTAAGAGGATATTAATTAAATAAAACAAACTTATTTGAATTTGTTTATTTAATTAAAATTAGAGGAATATGATTTAAGATAAGAAGAATTAGAAAATGAGAACTATATAAATAAATTTAGAATTTATTTATAAGTGGAGGAATTAGAAGGTTTATTAATTAGATAACTCATATTTAATTAATTAGATCATCTAGACCGATTTTAGGTGTATACATTTTTCCCCTCTTTGAAGTGATGTGTTTACACATTACTTCAAAGAAGAATTTGTTGTTAGTGTTGACAAAAAAGAAAATCGATGTCCCAGACCTTGAAATTTCAAGTGATGATGGATATATGCCCCCTTGAGAGATAAATCGATGAATTTTCGAATTTTTGATGATTTTGATGATTTTGTTGATGATTTGATGATGATTTCATTTTTTTATGATGCCAAGATGATTTATCTCCTAAAAAATGATGTTGATCCTACCCCTTTGATGAATTGATTTTGCCCCTTTGAAAAATAAAATAAATCAATTCCATTAAATTCCCACTTAATTACCCTTTAAAAGGTAAAAATATGTGAAATGAAGTTCATTTGAATCATTTGCGTTTTGAAAATTGAGTGATTAGAGCAACTTTGAGCAAGATGGCAATTTTGATCCAGACCCACCGATTTGAGTGCGTGCGACATCACAACCACCCGGTCACATATGGATCTTCGGTACGTACCCCGAAAAACTCCTCTATGATTTTTGAATGACGTTTTCCCTCATTTTTCACATTTAAAATTTGGTATTTGTGTTTTAGCATATAGGGAACCCGATGCAGCGCATGGGTAGACTGTTCTAGTGCATACAACACTTTAGCGCATATGGTAAAATAGTGCACGCAGGGCAAGTTTTAGCGCATTTGATAAATGTTCTAGTGCATTAGGTTTTTGGTGCATAGATGTGATGAATTAGCACATTGATAAATTTTGATGGCACATCCATAGGTTTAGTGCATAGGTACAATGAAATAGAACATTTGGTAAACGTTTTAGTGCAATTAGTGATTTAGCGCTTTGAGACCTTGCTCTAGCACATCGATGAAGTTTTCTAGTGCATCGATGTTTTTAGTGCATAGAATGACTGTTTCAACACATCTAGGCCAGATTGATTAAATTTGGATTGGACTCCTTGATTTTGATGATTGTTGATCACGTTAGTCAATGTCTTGATGTTATTTGATGATGTTGATAGATTAGATGATGATTGATCTCATGATAGGTGAGATTCAATGATAGGATGATGATAATTGACCTCATAATAGGTGAAGTTCAATGATATGTTGATGATGATTGACCTCATGATAGGTGAGGATCGATGATAAACGCTCATGAGTTTTGATCAAAATCTCACTAGAGTTGATTAGATTGATAGGTCGATTGATGTTGATTGATCAAAAAGATTTCTGATTTGCGATATGTTATGATGATAGGAGCCTTCGACAGTCCTGATGTCACGGAAACATTTTCTAAGGACCTAGGATTTGATTCCATATCTGGTGCAGGCTAAGCTAGATGTGATTGGATGATGCGGATTGACCTCTTTGTTAGATATTCCCCAACATAGGATTAATAGGGGACTTCTGATGGCTTTGGCAGAGAGGTGGCACAATGATCATAACACCTTTCATTTGGCTACTGGTGAGATGACAATCACACCAAAGGATGCTTATCGAATTTTGTGGATTCCAGTTGTTGGTGAGCTAGTTGTGTATGATTCCACTGAGTAGGGAGGGACTGATGCACTATGGAAAGTTTTCAAGGATGAGCAGTTGGTTGGGGTCAGATTCTAGAGAGTATGATCACATAGGGTGTTGCAAGTATCGATGTGTTTGGTGGTGTTATCATTAATGTTTTCAATGATTTCAACACTTTACAGGATGAGTAAGTTATGTATTTGCCAAGTGCTTTTGAGAAAATTTGAAAGTTGTTTTCTAAGTGTGCTCTGGTAATGTGGTCCGCATTTTCTCTATGTTGATCCAATACCTATGTGGATCTAAAGGTATGTTCATAAGCTTAAATGGATTGTATATTCTGAGTTTCATCTTCTGGTGTGATGGAGAGTAAAAGTTATGTTCACCGGTGTGTGAACTGGTTTGTTAGATTTATCTGGTTGTTAACTGGGAGAAATGTTTTAGCTCTGCAGTCCTTTGGTATTTGGTTCCAGATCTTGCGGATCTGGGAGATTATTACTTTTGATGGTTTCTATGTTCTAACAAAATTTCATATAGTTTGGCACTCTAGAAGACTTGCTCCAAAGCTCCTGTGTTTTTGTTGGTCATCTCAGTTGAATTGGTGAAGTGTTCTTTGTGAATGAAGTTTGTTGAAGGTGTTGCAGATGCATCTAAGTTTTTCTCAAAGATGGTAAAATGATTGGTGAAGCATGTTGAGCAATCCACATGTGATTATCTTGCTGGTGATGCGTGTACTTCAAAGATCATCGGTGTCTTCATTAGGTTTGGCTAACCTAGTGTTTACACGGTACATTATTTTTTTGCATCGATCTAAGAAAGTGTGTGCATGATCCAAGATGTTGTTTTGAGTCCTTAGTTAAATATGCATTTGGTCCCCTCACATTCTTATCCATCGTGGGAATGTTGAGTAGCTGACCTAGTTTGAATTTGTAATTTTAATTTGAAAAGCTGACCTTGGTGAATGTTTCTAAGGTTGAAGATGGTATAAAAGCAAGTTAAGTTGTGGTGAATTTAATATCCATCCATCATTCGATTCGAGCAAGAGAAGAGTGTGTGAACAAGTGCAAAAAGCAGAGTGTGGAAGAGAAAATTATGGCAACAGTACTTCATTGTATTCATAATCTTCTAATCAAGTGAAGTGTGTGTAACTCCTAGTGGTGGATCTTTATCTATTTCTTTGTATTTTTCTGTAGGCAGTGAGCCTCTCTTTCTGGATAGTGAGTCCTAAGGTAGTGATCCCTTAATCTGGGTAGTGAGCCTTTGTATCTAGGAAGTGAGCCCTATGGTAGTAAGCCTGTGTATCTGGTATTGCATTACTACTATATTGTGAGTTAATCCTCACTGTGTTTTTTCCCTCATTAGGGTTTTCCATGCAAATCTGGTGTCTCTGGAATTATTTTTTTGTTATCTGCATTTCATGTTCATACTTAATAATAGACTAAGGTTAAAGTGGAATTGATTAAGTTAAGAAGTAAAGAATTTGATACAACTGATTCACCCCCCCTTTCAGTTGTCTTGTGAATTTCAACAATTGGTATTAGAGCTTTGGTTCCTAAGTGAAAAGCTTAACCGCTTGAGGTAGATCAGATGGTGCACAAGTTGTAGCTTCCTATGTTTGATGGAGATGATTACAGTGACTAGAAAGAACATATGAGAAGCTATTTGATTTCAATCAGTTTTAATACCTAGAAAGTTGTGGAAACAAAGTATGTGATTCCAGTAGCCAGACCTTTTTCTGTTGACGAGGTTGCAACTTTTGAAGAGAATGAAAGAGCAAGGTTTGCTATCTTTAGTGCATTATCTAAAATTGAAAGATCAAAAGTTATTTCTTTAGCTACAACTAATGAAATGTGGAAAAAATTGAAAGACATTTATGAAGGAAATGAGAGAGTAAAGTTGTCAATGAAACTAACTGCTAAGCAAAAATTTGAGAATCTGAGAATGGAAGATGGAGAAGGCATTGCAAGCTATTATCAGAGAGTTGAAACTATAGCAATTGAAATCAAGAATCAAGGAGGTACCATGAAGGATGAATATATAATTGAGAATATTTTGATGACCTTACCAGATAATTACAGTGACAAATTATCTGCTCTTGAAGAATAATATGATCTGAAGAAATTTACAAAGGAACGTCTATTTGGTGTCTTGACTGCATTTGAGATGAGAAAATTTGCAAGAGATAAGGAGAAGACTGAAACAACCTTTAAAGCCATGAAGATAGAAGATGATGATGATGATGATACAAAATATTTGGAAGCAAATTTCACAAGGAGATTGAAGAAAGCTATTGGTAAATACAAAGGTAATTTTCCCTTTAAGTGTTTCAGTTGTGGAAATATTGGTCATTATGCATCAAGATGTCCTAATAGAGCTACGAAAAATAAGAACAAAGATAATAACAATAATTACAAGGATAATAAGGATAGGAAGTTCAAGAAGTTGTATTATGTCAAAGAAGATGCAGGAATTTTTTATGATGAATCTGACCTTGAAGAAGACAAAGATGAATGTTAGATTCTAGCCCTGGAAAAGAAATGTGGAAAGGAATCTGGTTCAGAGAATAAGAAGGATGAAATAGAAGGCACTTTGGTGACTACTTTTCATTCCAGACAAGATGAACAATTTTGGTTAATTGACAACGGATATTCACATCATATTACTGGAGATAAGAGTAAGTTTACTAAACTTGAGAAGTATGATGGAGGTATAGTCATGGTTGGATATGATTCTGGTGCTAAGATTGTTGGTAAAGGAACAATTAGCTTTGATAGAAAACATAACACTTATGATGTTTATTATGTAAAGGGTTTAAGGCATAATCTCTTAAGTGTTGGAAAAATGTGCAACAAAGGTTTTAAGCTTGTGTTTCAGGATAACACTTGTGAGATTAGAAAAGGATCTAGAACTGTAGTTGCAGTTGGAAGAAGAACTCATGGAAACATCTATCAACTTAAAGGTGGTGATGGTCAATATTTTGTTTCCTAGATTAGTGAGAGTTGGTTCTCATACCAGAGGATGGGACATGTGAATTTTGATAATTTGGCTAGGATCAGTTCTAGAGAAGTTGTGAGAGATCTGCCTAAAATTACAAAGCCTTCAAATTCAATCTATAGAATTTTTCAAATGAGAAACCAGACAAGGAATGGTTTTAAAGAAAAGGATCAATCATCTACCAGAATGCTAGAATTAATCCATATAGACCTCTGTGGTCCTACAAGAACAAAAAGCCTGAATGGTGACAAGTACTTTATGATTTTAATTGATGATTATTCTAGGATGACATGGGTTACATTTCTTAGAGAAAAGTCTTAGGCTCTTGATAGATTCAAGGTGTTTAAGGCAAGAGTAGAAAATGATGAAAACTTGAGAATTAAATGCTTAAGATCTGATAGAGGTGGAGAGTTTGCATCCGGTGAGTTTAATGCATTCTATGAAGAGCATGGCATAAAAGGACACTTTTCTGCTCCTAGAACCTCGTAGCATAATTGAGTTGTAGAAAGAAAGAATCTAATTGTGCAAGAGGTAGCTAGAACCATGATGAAAGAATCAAATGTTCCTGATGTGTATTAGAGAGAAGCTATTCACACTGCTATTTACATTCTTAACAGAGTTCAAATCAAAGGTAACAAAACTAAGACTCTTTATGAGTTATGGAATGGTAAGACTTCTACTGTAAAATACTTTAAGGTATTTGGTAGTAGATGTTACATTAGAAGAGATGAAGAAAATATTGGAAAGTTTGATGCTAGATGTGATGAAGTAATTTTCCTTGTTTATTCTAATAACAACAAGGCTTACAGATGCTTTAATAATTACTGAGAAAAATCATTGAAAGTACTAATGTGAAGGTTGATGAAGCTATGTATAGACTGGTGGAAATAACTGAAGTTGAACCTGATGAGCCTATCTATGTGAAAATACAAGAAGAAGAAAAGGAAGATAAAGAACAAAGTGAAGAAGAAGAAAATCCAGAACCTGCACCTAAGACTCCTAAATATGTTAAGAGAAATCACCTGGAGGAATAGATAATTGGAGACAAAAGTGAAGGAGTGAAGACAAGAAGCAAAGTGGTTGAGGTAAACTTGTGTTTACTTTCTAAGATTGAACCAAAGATTGTGAATGAAGCATGTAATGATGAGAGTTGGATGAGAGTGATGAAAGAAGAACTACAACAAATAGAAAAGAATGAGACATGGGAATTGATCCCTAGACTTGCAAACAAGAATGTAATTGGTTTGAAATGGGTATACATAAACGAATTGAATGAATATGGTGGAGTAGTGAGGAATAAAGAAAGACTTGTATGTAAAGGATATTCACAGGTTGAAGGCATATAATTTGAAGAAACTTTTGCACCTGTAGCAAGAATGGAGGCCATTCGGATGTTCTTGGCATTTTTAGCTTATAAAGACTTCAAAGTATATCAGATGGATGTCAAGTCTACATTTATGAATGGGGAACTGGAAGAAGAAGTGTATATGGAGCAACCAAAAGGTTTTTCACTATCAGACAAACTAGACATGGTTTGTAAGTTAAAGAAAGCATTATATGGGCTAAAGCAAGCTCCCAGAGCTTGGTATGCAAGATTGGATAGATACTTGACAAAGCAGGGATTCAACAAAGGGTCCATAGATAACAATCTCTACTTCAAAGTTAAGAAAGATAAGATACTGATAGTTGTGGTATATGTTGATGACATCATTTTTGATGGAAATGAAGATATGTGTAAGAATTTTTCTGAAGAGATGCAAAAATAATTTGAAATGTCTATGATTGGTGAACTAAATTTCTTCCCTGGAATTCAAGTTAATCAAACTGAAAAAGGGATATTCATTTCATAATCTAAGTATGTTAAGGAATTGTTAAAGAAGTTCAAAATTGATGACTCTAAACTGGTATGTACCCTTATGATAACTGAATGCAAGCTAAGTAAGGATGATGGGTCTGCTAAAGTTGATCAGAGCATGTACAGATCCATGATTGGTGGATTGTTGTATCTTACTGCTACTAGACTGGACATTATGCATGTAGTATGTTTAGTTGCAAGATTTCAAGTAGAACTGAAGGAAGCACATGTTAAAGTTGTAAAGAGGATATTCAAATATCTTAAAGGAACTCTAGACTATGGGATATAGTATCCGAAGGATGATGATTTCACTTTGAATGCCTACACTAATGCTGATTGGGCTGGATGTGTGGATGACTGGAAGAGTACAAGTGGAGGAGTATTCTTTCTTGGAGGAAGATTAGTTTCATGGTTGAGCAAGAAACAAGATTCAGTTTCTTTATCCATTGCAAAAGAGAAATATATTGCAACAATATCTTGTTGTACATAGGTACTTTGGATGAAGCAAACTCTTATGGACATAGGTGTGGTGAGTGATGAACCTACTTCTATCTATTGTGACAATAGAAGTGCTATAAAAATTTCAAAGAATCCAGTGATGCATTCTAGAACAAAGCATATATCTATCAAGTATCACTTCTTGAGGGAGAAGGTATTGAGGAATGAAGTAATACTTGAATATGTACCTGCCAAAGAACAAATTGTAGACATATTCAATAAGGCCCTTCTGAAGTATACTTTTGAGTATCTCAGAGGGAAGTTGGGGGTTTTTGCCCCTCCTTCTTTAAACTAAGTGCACATGGAGGTGCATTAGTCGAGAGGATTCACAAACTCTTTTGTTCTGGACTGATGATTGAGGTCTACTCCTTAGGGGGAGTAGAGAAGTGCATTGTTGCAGTATGTGATGTGGATGTACTCCTTAGGGGGAGTGAACATAGCTTTATATGGCGAGAATGTCCTTTTCCATTGATGTCAAAGGGGGAGAGAGAATCATGTGAAAATTTTATACTTGGTAGGTTGTCGCTTTTGAAAGTCATGTAAGATGTGGAAGAGAGATCATGTGAAATCTTTATGCTTGGCAGGTTGTCACTTCTGAGAATCATGTATGTTGTCTCTGATGGTTTTTCACATCATGTGTTGCCATCAATGACAAAGGGGGATATTGTTGCAAGTATGGATGTGTTTGGTGGTGTTGTCATTCATGTTGTCATTGATGTCAACACTTTACAGGATGAGTAAGTTATGTATTTACCAAGTGATTTTGAGAAAATTTGAAAGTTGTGTTCTGAGCATGCTCCAATAATGTGGTCTACATTTTATCTATGTTGATCCAATGCCTATATGGATTTTGAGGTATGTTCATAAGCTTAAGTGGATTGTATATTCCGAGTGTCAGCTTTTGGTGTGATGGAGAGTAAAATTTATGTTCACCAATGTGTGAACTAGTTTGTCAGAGTTATCTGGTTGTTAAATGGGAGAAATTTTTTGGCTCTGCAGTCCTCTGGTATTTGGTTTCAAATCTTGCAGATCTGGGAGATTATTATTTTTGATGGTTTCTATGTTCTAAAAAAATTTCATATAGTTTGGCTCTCTGGAAGACCTGCTCTAGAGCTCCTGTGTTTTTGTTGGTCGTCTCAGTTGAACTGGTAAAGTGTTCTCTAGGAATGAAGTTTTTTGAAGGTGTTGTGGATGCATTTGAGTTGTTCTCAGAGATGGTAAAATGACAGGTGAAGCATGTTGAGAAATCCACATGTGATTATCTTGTTGGTGATGAGTGTACTTCAAAGATCATTGATGTCTTCATTAGGCTTGGCCGACCTTGTGTTTACATGGTACATTATGTGTGTGCATCGATCTAAGAAAGCGTGTGTATGATCCAAGATGTTGTCCGGATCCTAAGTTAAATATGCATTTGGTCCCCTCTCATTCTTTTCCACCACGAGAATGTTGAGTAGCTGACCTAGTTTGAATTTGTAATTTGAATTTGAAAAACTAACCTTGGTGAATGTTTCTAGGGTTGAAGATGGTATAAAAGCAAGTTAAGTTGTGGAAAATTTCATATCCATCCATCATTCGATTCGAACAAGAGAAGAGTGTGTGAACAAGTGTGAAAAGAAGAGTGTGGAAGAGAGAATTGTGGCAATAGTACTTCATTGTATTCATAATCTTCTGATCAAGTTGCAAAGTGTGTGTAACTCCTAGTGGTGGATCTTTATCTATATCTTTGTATTTTTCTGTAGGCAGTGAGCCTCTCTTTCTGGATAGTGAGTCCTAAGGTAGTGAGCCCTTAATCTGGGTAGCGAGCCTTTGTATCTGGGTAGTGAGCCCGTGTATTCAGTATTGCATTACTACTATATTGTGAGTTAATCCTTACCATGGTTTTTACCTCATTAGGTTTTTCCACGTAAATCTGGTGTCTTTAGTATTGTGTTTCTATTATTTTCATTTCATGTTCATACTTAATAACAGACTAAGGTTAAAGCTGAATTGATTAAGTTAAGAAGTAAAGAATTTGATACAACTGATTCACCCCCTCTCAGTTGTCTTGTGCATTTCAACACAAGGGACATAATATGCATGGGGATCTTGCATGCTTTCCCATTTGTATCACGATCTACATTAGGTTGTTTATCTCATAGCATCTAGTTTATCGGTTTGGGTTACATTGTTATAGATATGGGCGTGGGAGCATATAGTTATCACATGACCTATTACAGATAGACAATGTCTAGTTGGGAGGCCTTACGTTCATGGATACACAGGTCCAGTTGTTCAGCATAAGATAAGAAAATTATAGTACTAGAGGAGGGTTCTAGAGGATCTTGATACAATGACATGGAGGCCTTACTTAGGCTAGGAGTAGTGGCTGAAGGATGACACTAAGATGCCATATGTGTACACAACCAGGTACTTGATCAGCAGGACACTATTTATGATTCAGAGATTCCTATTGATGAGAGTACTCTAATAACATGGAAAAGTATAGGGTATGCCTTAGGTAGTTTCTCATTTGCATGCCAATGAGTGGATATACCAGAGTGGGGACCTATTTTATCATACGATGCCACCTATTAGGAGTAATTTGGGTTACAACCAGTGATATGGGAGTACCACCTAGAGATTATAGAGGCTGCAATGTTAGAGGAGTATGCTCATTATTTCTTTGGACATCCCTTCCCATAGATATTAAGCCCAGATGAGCTAGTGTTGACACTAGATGATGATGCACCAAGGAAAAGGAAGGGTGGAGGAGGTGATGACGAGGAGGGAGAGAGTAGTGATGATGGAGAATATAGAGATGGAGATGGTGATGGAGGTGGTGGAGATAGTGATGTTGGCAGTGATGGAGGTGATAGACCAGTGCTAGATCTTAGAGTGCCTCGTAGGAGGAGATCACTAGTGGTTGCAACACAACAACATGTGTA
The DNA here is from genome assembly GCA_007115665.2 of Sequoiadendron giganteum. Taxonomy (NCBI): domain Eukaryota; kingdom Viridiplantae; phylum Streptophyta; class Pinopsida; order Cupressales; family Cupressaceae; genus Sequoiadendron; species Sequoiadendron giganteum. The sequence continues at coordinate 395,858,104 of CM021104.1, read as the reverse complement.
GATTTGGTTGTCGTCATAGTAGTAGCAGAAACAGATAGCTGCTTTACAAGTCCAGGTATAGAATTTATAGGGTCGGCTACCATAGGTATAGGATTTTCTAGCACAGGCACAGGGATAGATTGCTACCTTGACAGCTGGGATAGAGCTAAGGTAGAGGCCTTGGCTGACAGGTTGCAAAGAGTGGTCGAGGGTACTACCACAGGTGATATGCTTAGAGAGGTCACAAAGGTTACTAGAGAGGCTAAATACTACAAAGGATGATACCATGAGGTTGTTCCTATAGAGTATAGGGTCAGTTATGCTCAGTTGAGATCAGGCAAGAGTCACTCTCGAACCACCAGTAGGGGTGTGACACAACCACCTCCTAGAGATCCACCAGGCAGGGATTCATGGGTAGGGCCATTTGGGGGTGCAACAAGAGGGTCAGAGAGACCAAAAACCTCTGGGGAGAGCACCACATAGCTCCGATGTTTTTTACATTCGATGTACTTGAGACATTTGTATACATTGATTCAGTAGAGACACTATGATACTGCCATTTTTTATATTGTATCTCTCTACATGTTTGGATATCCTTGTACACTTTGACATTATTATTTTGAGATTATAGATGATATGGAGCAATGATTTATTGATCTATATGATGTTTATATGTTTTTATTATGAGGAATGTCTATGATGGATGCATTTGATTTTTTGTTCTATATGCTATGTGATGTTTATATGCTTATGTCATGAATATGTATGGATGCAATGATGATATGGTGATGCATAGATTATGATTCTATATGCTTTATGGATAAGGATTATATGATATGAGATGGATGTGATTATGCAAATGATATGTAATGCACTTTATTTTATATTTTTCTAATGCAAATATATGATTGAATGTGTGGATAGATGAATGATATAATAATGCTTTCTAATGTATGCATGATGTAATAATGATTATGTAACTATATGTGTAAATGATTTGTTTTTGTTAATGTCAAGTGTACTCAATCTATTAATGATAGAGATAAAATCATTTTAAAATTTTGCCAGCCTTGAAAAATCTATACTATAGATGCAAAACTAATATGAATGCAATCTAATCTAGCCATGCAAATCTAAATAATGCAGCAGTTTTCATTAAATTCGCCGATTTATCATTCTTTTATCATCATTGAGCTTTTGAATTGTTGAAAGTGAGTACAAACATCGATGGTATAATTAGACCATGATGACCCGAGTACTACTTTCATTATTTTTGATATTGTAAGTTAACACAAGCATCTAGGTATAATTGAGTTGAGATGACCTGAGCGTTTCTTGCATAAAAAGATAAGAGTTAATCATTTTACTATGTGAATCCAGAATGTCATCAATGATACTTTGTAGAGCACGTCTCATGACAATTCACATAGTAATAATGATCAACTCATAGACAATAGACAAAGAAAATCCCATACTCCATCCTTTCTTCTTTAGTTCAAGACATCCTCGAGGTGCTTTGAAGATGTGATAACGAAAATCAAAGTACAATAATAGAAAATTCATGCTATATTATTAAAACCATGATTTAGAAGAATATCATCCATTTAAATTTGTTTTAATTGATTGATTTGGTTGTTTGATGTGGATGGTTGATAAAGATGGTTTGATTGATGTTGAAAGTTGAGTTTTGTTGTGATTGTTGCGCTTATTACATTTTTTGCGTTGTTGTACTATTTTCTTGTCTATTGGTTAAGCTCAAAGTTTATTTCCCCTAGTGAGTTCAGGATTTTGCCCCCAGACTAGGGTGAGACACGACCGTGACGTCAAGATATGTATATGAGGTATCTTTCGATAGATAGGCATAATGATGGTGAAAGAAGATGATCGACACGTGCTCAAATAGATGGAAAAGATAATCTATCACAAATAGTGCCTGTTGCCAGGTTTTCACTAGTTTTTTTATTACACTTTTTTAGTTTTTATGATTTTTTTGTATTTTCTTCTTTTTTTGTACTTTTTTGTATTTTTATATTTTTGCAGGACTTTTTACCATGCACCAGATGAATTAGGTATGGAACTTCTTGAAATGGATACTATTAATAGGTTCCTCAAACAGATCACCTTTAGGTGTAGACAATTGATAGGCTCCAAATCCATAAACTGAGACAACAACAAAAGGACTTAACCAGTTTGGTTCAAATTTCCCCTTCTTTTCTCGATCCTGTTGATTTCGAGGATTCTCTTTTAAGACCAAGTCACCAACTTAAAATATTCGTAGTTTTACTCTATGATTATAACTCCTGGACATCCTTTGTTGATAGGATTTCAAATGATCCATAGATTGTTGGTGTCGTTCATCCAATAATTTTAGCTCCTATAGTTTGGACACTCTGTAATCTTCTTCTGAAATGATCCCCTTTAATGACACACGAAGTGAGGGTAGCTCAACCTCGATAGGTAAAATTGCTTCTAATCCATTTACTAGAGAATATGGTGTGGATCTTGTTGGTGTGCAAATAATATTTTTGTATGCCCACAAGGAAAGATTTAGGTGAATGTGTCAGTCACGTCCAACTTCATTGAAAACATTCTTTAAGATTTTCAAAATGGTTTTGTTTGAGGCCTCTACTTGGCCATTTCCTTGAGGGTAGTGTGTTGTAGAAAATCGATGTTGGATATGAAACCTTTCACAAAGTTCTTGGATGTCCTGGTTCTTGAAAGGTCAACCATTGTTCATGACAATTGACTGAGGAATGCCATATTGATACACAATGTAATTCTGGATGAAAGAAGCAATTTTTTTTCCAGTGATTGTGGTTAAAGGAACAACTTCAATCCACTTTGTAAAATACTTTGTAGGTGTGATGATAAATTTGTGTCCATTAGATGATGACAGATGAATTTTACCTACCAAATCCAATCCCCATTGACAAAAAGGCCATGTTGATGCAAATGGTTGTAGTTATTGCGTTGGTACATGTATCAGGTTTCTATGGATTTGACATTTTTTTTGCATTTCTTGACAAATTGAAAAGACTCCTCCATATTCGGCCAGTAATACCCCAAACATAGGAGTTTATTAGCAAGAGTTAGTCCACTTGAATGAGTTCCACACATACCTTCATGAACTTCATGTAAGGTCATTTCAGATCTATTACATTCAAGACAACAAAGGAGAGTTTCATCAAGACCTCGTTGATAGAGTATATCCGCTATCAGGGTATGTCGGGTAGCTTGGTGGATAAAGTTACGTTTCTAATTTCTTGATAGATCGGGGGGAAGGGTATTATCTCTCAAATAGGTATAGATCTTCCCATAGATTGAGGACTCAATGTCAACTAGATGGCATATGACTTGGGATTCAGGGTTGTCGTAGGTGGGATTAAACACTTGTTCCACCATGAACTCATAACAACTTCATTTTTCAGGTATATGTAGAAGAGAAGCAATTGTTGCCACTACATCAATAACTTTATTATCCCCTCGAGGAATGTGTTCAAATTTGATCTCAACAAAATCATTTTGAAATCATCTACCATTACCTTATACGACATCAAATTGTCATCCTTTGTCTAATAATCACCATTCACCTAATTTATGACTACCTGTGAATCTCCATAGACGTGCAACTCTGTGATATTCCATTCGACTGCCACCTTGATTCCAATGATGAGTGCTTCATACTCAACCATGTTATTTGTGCAAGGAAATATGAGCCTATAAGATTTCGGGATGGTATGTCCTTGAGGTGTGATAAACGAGATTCCAACACCTGACCCTTGTTGAGTGTAAGACCCATCAAAATGTAACATCCACTGTTGTGATGATATGGTAAGGACATTTGCATCAAGAAAATCAATATGTATTGGATGATCATCTTGTAGTGGTGCTTCATCTATCTGATCGGCTATCACCTAAACCTTGATTGCTCTTCGGTCTACATACTAGATATCAAATTCACTCAAAATTATTACCCACTTGGCTAGTCTTCCTATTAGGGAAGATTTGTTGGTAAATACTTCAATGGATCAATCTTAGCTACGAGTTTTATTGTATGAGTTAACATGTAATGTCGTAGCTATTGAGTAGCAAATATTACCACCAGACAAGCTTTTTTGATGAATGCGTAATTGATTTCATAGTCTTTCTATGTTCTGCTAATATAACAAATAGCCCTTTCTTTTCTCACAGAATACTCTTGTGCTAATAGAGCACCCAAAGATACTTCAGTTGTTACTATGCAAAGTAATAGTGGTTTTTCTTTTGTTGGTGGTACCAGTATGGGTGGAGTCATCAGATACTATTTTAGTTGATTAAAAGTTGCTTCACATTTTCCATCCCACTTGAAGGAGACACTTTTATGTAGCAAATGATTAAAAGGATGATTTTTATCCACTAGTTGTGTAATGAACCTCTTGATAGATTGGAAACGTCCCTATAGAGATCTCAACTGGCTGATGTTCTTTGGTGGTGGCATTTCCATGATAGCTTTGATTTTAGCGGGATCCGCTTTGATGCCTTTTCCTAAGACTATGTGCCCCAATAGTTTTACTGATGTCACGCCAAAAACACACTTCTTTGGGTTTAATCTTACATTGAATTTTTCCAGTCCAGTAAAGATTTTATCTAGGATTTCTAGGTGTCCCTCTTTGGTGAATGATTTCGCTAATAGTTCATATACATAGTCCTCCATAAAGGTATGCATCATGTCATGGAAGATGGTCATCATTGCTCACTGATAAGTGGCTCCTGCATTCTTCAATCCAAATGGCGTGATGTTCCAACAAAATGTACCCCAAGGACATGTCAAAGTTGTTTTATCATGGTCTTTGGGTGCTATTTTGATCTGGTTGTAACCTGAAAATCCATCCATGAATGATAACATGGCGTGTCCTGCAATCAAGTCCACAATGATATCAATGATGGGCAAAGGAAAATCATCCTTTGTGATAGGCCAACACTGGGTACAACTAATAAGAAATATTTAATGCTTTGTAATGAATTTCAGTTTGGTCTATATGTGTCAATATGGGGCATAAACTTGTGAGAGGTTTTGTGGCTATATGCCAATCGAAGGGGTGAAAGTCGTGAGTTGAGTGGGGATGAAATGCATCTAGAACACACATAAATTCCCTAAGTAAAGATCTGGTTTAACTTTCAGAAACTCGCCACAAACTATGACAGGAATTGTTATAAAAATAGTAGTGACAGGAACTATCACTGACTGCAAAATAACAGCAAAAAAATCTCTCATAAATTCATAATATAATTCACGTTGTATTCTTCAAATACACCCCCCAACATTTGAAGAATATTAATAGCTGAAATGATTGTCTAATGAAAAAATTTTTTAAACCAAATTGTAAATAAAACGCTGCAGAAGACTAAATCACATGAAAATAAATAATTGCAGAAAATTTAATCACATTACTAAAACAATAAATTACAAAAATCACTGGCATGCTGAGCAGTGGGCCCTGCCTCAATCTGCCAAATGATGAAACAAATAACGCTTCTCTTACACAGTTTTGTTCATGCAAAGGATTTTATTTGTTTATAAAAATGGTACACTATTTTCTTTCATTGCTTCCTTGCGCTACTTATATATGTGCAGCTTATAACAACCTACAAAGATCTGTTTGTTTTCTCCTATAGCCAACAAGCTAAAAGAAACAAACATATGGATCGCTAACTACAAATTAAAATCGTGTTGCTATAAATACAGATGAAAATAGAAGACTTTCTTTTTTTTTACTCCTCCACACACTTAGCAAGCATAACTATTATAATAGATTCTTCTCTTTATATGGAAAATAGCAATGACGTGAAGGCTTGCAGATTTTTCTCCAACTATCTAGCGAAAAATCTCTTAGCACGGGGTTTCTCCCTTATTCCACAAGAATAGAACATGTGTAACCTTGACTAAGTGCATCTACTCCATCTTTTGTGGACCAAAAATTGTCTTGTTACAATAAATAGTGAAGGTTTTTGGTTTCCTCTTCATAGCTGACAATTGCATATCTATTTGGAAATAACCATGATTTCTTGTGCTTATTCGAATTTGGCACTAAAGGGGTAACCAATGCCACCTTGGAGACTGCAATCACCTTTGAAAAGGTAATAGAAATAAATTGTTGGTCACAAAATAATACACAAAAATTCCTGACTAGAAAGTGACATGAAAATATTCTACATTAATGGTGACAGGAAGTTCTTCTGATCTGCATGTTGCAACAAGATTTATTTCACAAATTTGAAAATCACAATGCTTATTAGTAAAGACAACCAATCATTAATTTCCATATTTTATCCAAAACTCTATTAAATACCACTTATACATATTTAATCATATGCAACATAAAATGGGGAAATAGTATGATATGGAATGAAAATGGAATGTGAAAGTGGGTATGAAGGTATATGAAATAAGCTAAAATATGGCATAAAATGGGACATAAATGACTCTCATCACTTTGGGAATGCTTTGTTAAGATCTCTAAAATAAGTACATATCATGATGATGTCATTTGGTTTAGAGACTGGTACAATATTGGAAATTCACTCAGCATAATCGATTGAACGGATGAACCTGACATCTAACAATTTCTTCAATTCTACTTTTACTAACAAGGCGATGTGTGGATTCATTTTTCTCAGTTTCTATTTGACAGGCTTCACCCCAGGTGGTAGGGATAAGTGATGCATTATCAAATCCGGATCTACGTCTAGCATGTCAGTGTAGGACCAAGCAAAGTTGACTTTTCTCTCCTTAAATAATTTGATGAAATCAGGTTTTTCTTGTTCTGTCATAGATGCTGCTAAATGTAGAGTCTTCATTGTTTATGTCATACCAATGCTGATGGATTGTGTAGGTTTAACAAGTACTGATGATCTTTCATGATAATTTTCTAGAAGAGTGTCAAATCTCCCATCCTTCGATGCCTCAGAGAGGTTTTCACCATTGGATACACTCTTTATTTTTACTCTTTTTTGATCTAATACTGCCATTAAATGGTTTTCACCATTAGATCAATTTTTTATATTTTTGATTTTGCAGCTGAGAGATTTGGCACCCTCCTAGCTTGAAGCTTCATTATGAGATTCATGGGTGGAACTTAGTTTTGGTTTGTCAAAACAAAGGAAGTTAACAATGGCATCATCGTTTGCAAAGATAGAGACGTTGAGAGGCTTAGTTTGCTCCCAGTCAATGAGTTCAGGATGTATTAGAGGCAAGGGATCGTTGGATTGGTCAAGGTCAATGACAGTGAGGGTTCTGATGGTGACATTGTCAAAGTTTTCAATATAAATGTCGAGGTCTATGATGTTACTCTCCTCCAAATCGTTTATCTCGTTCGATGTCTATTCATCCTCACTTGAGCCATCGATATGTTGTGATCCAAATTCAAGAGGTCTAGAACTCAAGCTTCGCCCCTCCGTACGTATTGGTGCATACCTTTGTATCACATCAACCTCTTTTTCATGACAAGACTCCTCAGATAGTGAATATCATTCATACTCATTAGAATCAGTTTCAGAACTAGCTTGTAGCTGTAGGATTCATTCACAAATCTTCTCTTTTGTGTTTTCTTTTGTTTCTTCTTTATACCCCAATCATGTCTTGTCTTTTGGATTAGTTATGATAGGCTGAATTGGTTCCACAATGCCTTCTTGTGTTTTTCCCATAGGGCCTTGTCCTTTATACCCCATCTATTCTAAAATTGTTTTCCCTTTACCATATTGTTCTATTTGGACATTAGAAGTTGATGCTTGGGATTCTTCGTCATCTTTGTACAACCAATTTAAAATTTCTTTATCCTCAGATTCATCAGCTTGAGTGCCTGCTTTTATAAATCTACCATCAAAGATTGTGATTGGTTGTGAAGATGTTTATCTTGATGTTGATGGTTGTCCATAGGATCTTGGTGAAGGTAGAAACTATGAAAGACACAAGGATTGCTCAATTGAATATTCACCCATGCCTTTGTCCTTCAACTGGATCTTTTTCTCAAACTGTTTTGATAAGGAATTTAATTGACTTTCCAATGATGAAGTAGAATCATCGATGCCTTTGTCTTTTGACTGAACCTTTCCCTCAAGCTGATTTGATAAAGAATTTAATTGACTTTCATTACCTGATGGAGTAGAATCATTGATACTTTTATCCTTTGACTGAACCTTTTTCTCAACCCACTTTGACACAAAATTTAGCTGTCTTTCACCGTTTGATGAGCTAGGAGTGTGAGCTTTTTTTTTATGTGGCACAAAAGAATCTTGAATTGCTTTAAGCATGTTGCAATATTGAGGATTGTTGGAATTAGATGAAATAGTGATTTCTTGTCCATTAACAAGAAATTTCAAGTATTGATGATATGTTGATGACATTGCTTACATTTCATGAATCCAAGGACGTCCCAAGAGTATGTTGTATGCCAATTCTTTGTCTAACACTTGGAAAACTATATCTTTCACAATTGGCCCCACTTGAATTGGTAACACAATTAGTCCCTATGAAGATCTTTCCTCATCATCATAGGATTTTATAGTAATTTTTCTTCTAGCATCAATGGCATTTTTTGAATATCCAAGTGCACAAATAAGTTTTAAAGTGTAGATATTTAGGCCAGCTCCACCATCTATTAGAACACATTTGCCTAGGTGTTTGTGAATTAGAACCTCAATGTGGAGGGAAATATTGTTTGGATGGGTAAGTGATATGTCATTGTGTTCAAAAAATGATAGTCAATGAGGTGCGTTCAAGTGTCCCACCATAGCCTGGAATTGACAAACTTCTAGATTATTTGCTACTGTGGTGGCTACTAAAGCTTGTTCTAGAATCTCCTTGTGAGTTGGAGAAATTTTGAGAAGTTCCAATATTGATATTTGAGCTAGGATTTTCTATAATTGATCAACTATGTTGTACTGAGTTGAAGGGGCAGCAAGTGTTTTAGATGTGGCTCCTTTCAATATTACTTTGGTCTGCCCTCTTGTGGTTGTATTGACTAATTTATGGTCTTGTCTTTCTTTGATTTTAATGACATTAATCTGGTTATCAGTTGCAGCAACATTTGTGATCAGATTTAACAGTATGATGTCATTTATTTGATTTGATTTGATTTGATTTGAGGTTGATATTGATGTCATTAAGCTGATTTTCAGTTGTAACAATGTCATGAGTTTGATTATCAGCTGCAACAATGTCATTAGTTTGATTACCAACAACAACACCGTTTTATCTATCATTAATCTTAGTGTCATTAGTTTGATCCTCAATTGCAAAAACATGAAGGATAGTGGTGTCATAAACATAGTTCACATTTTTTCCTTTGTCGTTTGTAGAAGAAGATTCTCCCTTTTCATAATTTGGCAAAGGATTCTTGAATACTCCATGATCATTGTTCATTTAAGGTCCTTCCACAAATATTGTCTTGTTATCAATTAGATCTTGTACCAAATGTTTCAATTGCATGCAATAATTTGTTTTGTGTCCTTTGTTTTGATGAAAATCACAGTAGTGTGCATCATTCCACGAAGATGGTTTATTTCTTGGTTCCCAATCTCTTGCTTCTAGTAATGTTATAAGTCTATGTGTGAGAAGTTCTCTTAATGTTGATTCGAGTGACTGTCCCAAAGGTGTGAATCTTGTTTTATTTGATGGTTTTTGATATGGTAGTGGTTTAGATTTAGCATTGTTCTAATTGTTGTTTTGATTAACCTTTTGATTGGTGTTTTGGTTGTTGTTATCAAGTTAAATATTGATTTTATATTTTGAATTTCAGCTGCAACATCATTATTACCAACATTTTTATTTCGTTGCTAGAATTTTGGTTTATCATTATTGTTGTAATGATTGGAATAGTTTGTGGTATTTGATCCTTCATTGTAGATTTTTAAAACTCCTCTCTTGACCAAGGCTTCTTCAATTTTAATTCCATTATCAATAATTTTCTCAAAGGTGTGTGGGAATTGCAATTCAAGTCTATAGCTCATATCATCATTTAGATTTTCAATGAAGATTTCCATCTTTTCCTTTTCAGGTATGGGACGAGCATATATTGCAAACAATTTTCTCCATCTTTGTAAAAATATGAGAAATGATTCACCCTTTTTCTATTTTGTATTGAAAAGGTCTTTCATAGTAATTTCGTGTCGGATGTAAGAGTATTGAGTGATGAATTTGTTAACCAACTCTTCAAAGGACCTAATACCTGGTGGAAGTTGTGAAAACCATTGCATACATTGTCCACCCAAGCTTCCTGGGAACAATCTCATCAAGTAAGTCTCCTCATGTGCAAACTCTAAGCTCATTGTTTGAAATTCCCTCACATGATCTATAGGATCAGTTTTTCCATTATATTTATCATACTTTGGGAATTCGCAATGCTTAGGAAAGGGTATCATGTTCACAACTTGATCAAAAGGATATTGGCAGATGTCTTGTATCAAGTATATTTTTGTGGTTCCTCTTTGCATGTCTTGAATCTGCTATTTAATATTTTTCATTTGATTAGTCAAAGCATCCATTGGATCTATGCTTGGTGGATTAGTTTCAGTCCTTTTGGGTGCTCCTTTTAGTTGAGTAACATCAAAGTCATCAAGAAATTTAACACCTCGTCTAGCCAACATTAACAAATATTTTTCTCCATCTTTTTCCAAAACTTTCTCCATGAATTTGTGGAAGTTAGGATCTTGTTGTGCAGTTTGAATGTCTTCCTCAATTATTTCCTCAGCTTTAGGTTGGTGCAATCTATGAAATGGATTTTCTTCACCTTCAACCATGGTGTTTTGAATTTCAATTTCCTTTTCCTTAAGTTTTTGCTTTTGTGATCTTGTTAAAATGGGCATACAAGTGTTATAATTTTTACTAAACTTGGATTTTTATTTGGAAGAGTGCCAAGGATAATAACTAAGTCAAATAGGCGAACAAATTCTATTGATGAGACTAAGTTAAGTCTAATTATACAACTTTGTTTCGTGATGGAGGATGATAAATCCTGATGATGAAACTTAGCTTAACAATTAGATGTGTTTGATGATTTAGACACTTTAAGATGGTATATCTTAGTTTAATTAAGATAATTTTACTTGTAAAGACTAGTTTTATCAAGTTTAAGACACTGTTGTGACTGAGGAATGGTTCTATTTTAAAAAGGATCCTGAAATGTGAGTTTAATTTTCAGACAGAGAGTGAATTTTTCTCTTTGGTTTTGAATTAACTGGATGCGCCAAAACAGGGTATAAATGTGCCAAAAGATGGAATAAATGCACTAAAAGATGGTTTGGATGCGCTAGACTATCCCCTAGATGGTCTAGAAAATGGACTTACTACGCTGAAAGATGGATTAAATGCACCAGAACATGGACTAAATGCACTAAAAGATGGGTTATATGCGCTAGAAAACAACTTAGATGTGCCAGAAAATGGGCTATATGCATCGAAGCAAGCCAATGATGCACTAGACTGCCCCTAAATGTGATTTCAACTGAATTCTCTGTTGGAATATTTGGTGAATGCGTTAAATGGATGAGTAAACACACTAGAAGGTGGATCATATGCATTAGAAAATGCCCTGGATGCCCTAGAAAATAGACTACATGCACTAGAAATGACACAAATGCGCCAGAATAAAAGCTCAATGTGCTGAAACAAGGAATGCATATGCTAATTTGGAAAATGTTGACTATTTTGACAGTCTGTTTGGTTATTTTGTTTTTAATAAGTGAAATGGATGTTTTCAGGGAATAATTTTCTTATCAATGATTGTTTGTTTGGTTTTATTTTCTGTGAATTTTGTGAATTAAGTTTTCTTAAATGGATGATTTCTTGAATTATGAATTCAAACACAACAACAAGTTAGAAAACAATTGTTTCCAACCTAGGAACTAAAACATTAAGTGTGTGTTCAAGAATCTCGTCTGATTCCTTTGATTTCCATAGGTATAGGACAAGAGAAAATAGATCAAACACTTTTCTAATGTCAAGGGTTAGTCAAAATATCATAGCCCACATCTTAAAACTATGTCATCTCACACAGTCGTGTCACCCCCTAGAGGGCGCCCATGTTTGTGCCTTTCCTGGGTCTTAACCAAAGTCGAATCCTCCACTTTTGGCTAATAATCCTTGATATTTATATGGTGAGTATCTTGGGGGAAAATTCTTCCCTCCCCTTGCACTGTGATATTAAAAATGTTCAGAGACTGACTCGGCTGGCTTCTACACTTAAGGATCATAGTAAGGGTTTTTGTTCAGTGCGACAAATGATAAAATTCCTTAGGCGACCTCCAAACCTATAGAAAAAAGGCTTTGGGGATGGTTATCTTGCACAGTACCATTGAATTGTGGGTTTCTCCAAATTCACTTTTGATTATAGTGGGTCAAAAAACTTGGATTTAGTTGTTCCCACTTAGATTGTTCCCATAGGGTGAGTACTTTTTCCCACTACAACAGACCTTCTAAAGGTGTTAACAAAGAATAAAAGAGTGAGTTTAGCATTTTGGTCACCCAATGAAGGGGAGAGAATAGGCCTATCACTTTACAAGCACAACAAAGAAGGGGTTCATTAACCTTCTAATTAACTAAGTACCTAATTTAATCAAGATAATACAATAAAACAAACTCCAGCCCCTACAAACACTATTAGTAGTTTCAGATATTTGTCTTTGACGAACATATTAAGCACCTACAATACAAAAAATATTGATCAGTTCTCAAAATTTTGAATTTTATACAAACTAAGCTAGATGCACTAAAACATTAACCATATGCGCTAAAAGATCACACAAATGTGCTAAATGAACTAATGTATGCACTAGAGAAACTACTGAATGCACTAAAAGAAATTCCAAATACGCTAAAAGAACCCCTGAATGTGCTAAAATATAAGCCAGATGCACTGAGAGATGGGATGAATGCATCGTAACAGGGACCAGATGTGCCAAAAGATGTTTCGTATGTGTCAAAAGAACTCATGAATGCACTACATAGAAGTTTGTGTCCAACTTGTTCATGAAAACTTTCCCAAAATTGCTAAAAACGAGACTAGGCCCCACGATGGGTGCCAAATGTAATGCCTATGTAAGATATGTGAATGAGTAATAACAACACATAATCAATGAAACATTATATTAGAGAATTTTAATGACAAATCTAACTGAATTGAAATAAACAAAACTCTCTAAAGCCATCCCATTGCTCTCTATCCTCAAGGATTCATTAAATCATAATGGTTCTCAAATTTTGTATGCATTATGACTATTAGAATGACAACTTGAAGAACGAGATGCTAGAAATGTAGTAAATCTATTTCTACATGATGATTGATAAACTATATGATGGGATGCTATGATAATGGTGTTGTTGTATGAAGATGCTATGCTAGTGATGGAATGAAACTACAAAAATTAAAATGCAGCTAATGGTGAAGGCATAATTCTAAACTAATATGCTTCTAATTTCTAATTTCTAAATTCTCAAATGCTCTAATGCTCAAATGCTTTAATGGAATTTCTATAGAGTATACTTGCTCAAAGTTGGGGATCCATTTGATGTAGAATGAGGCTATATTTATAGATTTTCCAAACCATAAAATAATGTGGCAACAACCAATGGTCTGGATTTAATCTGGAGGAATCGACGATGGAGGATGAAGAGGTTGGAAAGAATCATGGAGAGTGTTCCCTTTAGTAAAACGTTTTGCCAAGTGTGAGAAAGAATAAATGGAGGAAGAGAGCCAAGTGTCTCAAGTTTGTTTTAAAATTTGTTGAAAATAAATCTGAATTAATTAATTGACATATTCCAATTTGTTGAGACACATGATGAGGTGGAAAGAGGAAAATTTGTAGACATGTGACTAAATTTAAATTTGGAATTATTCAAATTTAGTAAGAGGATATTAATTAAATAAAACAAACTTATTTGAATTTGTTTATTTAATTAAAATTAGAGGAATATGATTTAAGAAAAGAAGAATTAGAAAATGTGAACTATATAAATAAATTTAGTATTTATTTAGTAGAGGAATTAGAAGGTTTATTAATTAAATAAATCATATTTAATTAATTAGATCATCCAAACCGATTTTAGGTGTATATAGTCATAAGGAAATAAACACAAAATAAAAGATTGTAACATAGTGATTTACATGGAGAAAACCCCACACCATAAATAAACTCATTATTCTATAATCAATAGTTATAGTACACTATAGATTCTAATCTTTTATAGGAGTATAACCAAAAATATATCTAGAGTAATATTGGTAGCATAACAATACGTACAAAACTCACCATTGAAACCTCTATCTCAAGCACCCAATAAATAGGAAAAGCAATACATGAAACTATCAAATGGCGATTGATAAATCATAAGCTAAAAGCACACAAAAATATGGTACCCAAAATTCTAGTTAAAAATTCAATATCCAAATCCCAAGATGAGTCCATATGCTAAAAATAACATATTCCTTCCACCTACCATAAGTTCATCATAATCCACTCACTAACTTTACTGCTCTATTTTGGCTTTGTCATCTCCATTTGAGATTTAATATGATGTGTCAAAATATGTGTCATAATCTGGTCAATAAGTATAACTCTCTTGTTTAGTTCATCTTTTAATTACATTTCTAATAAGGAAGCCCCTTTTAAAGGCCATAACGTTTGATCTCAAAATTTGAGTGAGCCCATTTAAAAAAAAGTGTAGATATCAAAATATCTATGTCTTGAGTATCTAGGAACCAATGTCAAACCATCCAAAAAATTCAATGCCAAAAATAACCTCCATAGTCCATACATTGAGTTTTTCCATTGAATATCCCAAAATTGTATTTTTGTATTCTTACACTAGGATGTAAGGTTGAAACACATTTCCTAATATTTTCCTACTTTCCCAACACCTTGAAAAAGAAAAGGCAATAACAAAACTATCGACTAATTCCTACAGGGCAAGAGGCCATAGAGTTATAGTACCACCTAAACTTTTATTTTCTCACTAGCTTTGTTAATGCATCTATAGTATTTTATGAAGTTTCAACCTTTTTAGCATCACCCTCCCATCCTCTACAATTTATTTAACAAAATTGTATTAAACATCAATATTATTAGTACTTGCATGAAATACCAAGTTCTTTGCTAGATATATATTACTCTAACTATCATAAAAAAATGTAATAGCTCCCTGAATCAACCATAAATCTAAAATAATGTATTAAGCCACATGAATTATTTACAACATGAGTATATTACATGTGCTCATCTTCTATAGTGGAAAAGATTTGTCATCCAACTAATAGAACCACTTAATAAAGTGAAAAAATAACCATTCATGGATACCCCAATGCTAATATCACTTGCCTAATATGAATAATAAATCCATGAATATCAATTAAGTGCATATCCTCATTAGAATCACCATGATAACAAATAGAGTAGTTGGAGGTTCTCTGTAAATATTTTTATAACCTTTGAACTACATCCCAATAAAATTATCTAGGACTATCCATGAAATACTTAACTCCTATTGTTTAGGAAATGTTTGGTCTAGAACAAACGATAACATAAATCAATCTCCCAACACATTAGGATAAGGTACTCAAGCCATGTCCTCCATCTCACTAGGTGAAGTTAGACATTGCTGCATAGATAATTTAGTTCTCATCAAAATATAAATATACCATTATTTGTAAGTCATCATCCTCAATCTCTTCAACACCGAGTTCACATATTTACTTTGGAGGTTCCTTGCAAATATTTGAAGACCCTCTTGACTACATCCTAATGAACTTGTCTATCTAACTAGCCATAAAATATTTGACTACTACTTCTTAGGAAATGTTTGATCTAGAATAGACAATAATTCAAGCTCCCAACACTAGCATAAGGTACTTAAGTCATGTCCTCCATCTCACTAGGTGAAGTTGGATACTAATCTATAGATAACTTGGTTCCCACAACGATAGGAGCACACAATGATCTAAAAATCATAATGCTAAATCTCTCCAATACTAAGCTCACATACTTACTATAACATGAACAAAGATTATATTCTCTATCTCTTATTATCTCCATACCCAAAAAATACATGTTAGCCCTTAAGTCCTTCCTCATAAATTATATTGAAAGCTAAGAATTCAAGTAATAACTTGCATCTTTATTGTTACCAAAAAATAACATGTCATCAATATAAAATGTAACAACAAGGAATCAACTGTGATCCATCTTATAATAGATTAAGTGATTTGATTCAGACCTTGGAAATACAAAACCCCAAAAAATGAATCTAAATTTTTGTACCACATCCTAGAAGACTATTTGAGACCACACAAATAATTTTTTAACTTACATGTTAGAGTAAAGGTTCTAACTTAATTATGTTAATTAAGTTACCTTTATTCCTCTCTTAAAATTTCACTTTAGTTTGCATAATGTGACATTTAATAATTATATTAATTATTAAATGTCTACCTATTAGGGTTTCTTTTAGGGTTGCATAATCTCCTTTCATAAGGATTGATCATTGTATTTTATTCTCTCTCTCTGATTAATACATTTTTAGCTTTCAGAGCACCCTTGCTTTTTTGTCTCCATGTCTTCTTCTGTGACAGGTTATTTGCATGCAGGTGATCTTCAAGGTCTGTGAAGTTGGATTTCAGAACTTCTACATGGTATCAAAGCTCCAAACCTCCTGCTTCCTATTCGTCTTCTGAAGTTTTTGGAGCTTCGAGGGTTTGGGGTTTATTTTTTTGATTTAGGGAATCACCTATTTGATCGGAGCATTTTGAGCCCAAATGGACCTCGCCATTAAGTCTGCAGTGGCCCAAAACCCCCAAAATGACTGTTCATTCATCTATTTTGGACAAAGTTGATCAGAGAGGCAAAATTGTTTTGCCAGAGAGGTCGTACGACCTCCCCAACATGAGTTTCGATGCAGAAAAATTGAAAAAAAATTAAAAAAATATTAAAAAAATACAAATTTTGGTAGTTGAAAAATGCGTGACTAGTTCAAACAAGCGCGCCACCCACGCGCCGCCGCCGACCTCCACTCTGCCATAGCCCATTGGTGGCTCCCCTCCTACACCGCTCCTCTGAGCCCCTACCGGCTTAAGCCGACAACCCGGGGTCTTATTGTAGACCAGGGGCCTGTGCTCAGCTCGCCGACCACTTAAGCCCATACCGATAGTCATATGCAGAACCAGAGGCCACGCTCCCAACACCCAGTCGCCGGCTGAAAGTTTTTAGCCCCTGAGGGCCAGAAGGGTCAAATTGGACTTTTTGGAGCTATTTTCACATAATTGGGCATATTTTTTGCATACGATCTCCGTTTTTGGAAAGCGAGATATCGTCGGAAAGCTGGTTCTGGCACCATTCTAGTGGTGTTAGTGATTTTTTCTGATTTTTCCATTTTGCAGTCTTTTTTTCCAGTCAAAGTCAGAACTTGTGTTTTTCACTCCTAGGGGCGTAACTTTTGCGTCTGAGCTCCGTTTTGCACAAACAAATAAGCGTTGGAAAGGTGTTAAAGTTATCTTTCCAGATCTATAGTATATTTCATCAGAAAATCTACCAAGTAAATTTTATTCAGCTTTGTTTTTTTTTACACTTTGCTCAATTACTTGGACATTCTAGAACCTACAGGGGTTATGTTTGCGTTGGATGGGTCAGATTAATATGATTTATCATTGCTGAGATCTTTAGTCTCTGATTTTTTCATTTGAAGTGAGTATCATTGTTTTTCTACTCACCCTTATGTAATCCAGCTGGATAAGGATAATTATGAGTCATGGGCAAAGGGCATACTTACACATTGTAAGTGGCTGAATATTTTTCCTTATTTATATGATCTCATACCTAGACTAGACACATCAAGGGGTTTATCTACATGGGTTATTATTCAAGATCATATTGTAGGGGTTATTGGTTCTAGTGTTGATTTTGACACTTTGTGTGCTTTATCTGACATTCGTTGTCCTCACACACTTTGGAAACATCTTTGGGAGATTTTTGGAGACTCTAATATCTCTCCATTCTTAGAGAATCTTGTTGCAAATTGTCTCATTCCTCTTGCAGATGTAGATTTCATACCCTATGATAACCATACTCTAGAGGAGCTTGAGTATCTTACAGGTCTTGCATGTGTCGATGGTTCAAAGACTTGTATTCATGTTCCCACTCTTCAGATTGAGACTTCATCAACATCTCCTGTTGTTCCTGATTTAGTGCAGCAGGGCATCATTCATCTTCCAAACATAACTATTTTGGACTCTTATGTTGCAGACATATCTTTCTTGTTTGTGGAGTCCTATATTGCAGATTTGGAGGATTATTTTGAGGAAATTCATCTCCTCTATCTTGACAATCAGGTTATCATTATACACCCACCATTATCAATGCATTCAGAGGTTGCATTTCAGGATTCTCCACATCAGTTTGGATTTGGCATCATTTGTTTTAGTTCAGATAGAGAGATTCTTCAGTGTCCTATCATGGCACACATCCTGAGATAGATTGGTTCATCACTCTTCACAGGGTTTCTTCGTCATCGTCCTTTGGATCCATTTCTTCCCAAGGGGAGGAATATCATTTTCCGCTTCAGGATCTCCTTTTGGATTCTACATCAAGCATCTACCATTGTGATAGGAGTTTCTTCATTGTGGGGGGGCCTTCTTCTCTCTTTCTATATCTCCTATGGAGACCATTGTACATGTACTTATATGATAGAAGTTTTCTATGGGGGGTATCATGTAATCGACCTCCTATCCTTCTTTCATTAGTGCATTGCATTCTTTCTTTGCATTCTATTTTGGGGAGAAGTTTTGTTCCCACTGGGTTTTCTCCTTTACCCCGTTTCATTTAGTTTGCATTGCTTTTGTAAATGGGTACCTGATTAGGCCTAGTTGTCGGGACCCATGTTTCCTTTCATGCATTGTAGTTACCTTTTATTTTTTGCATATGTTTGTAGCTGCACTCTTGCTTATCTTAAGGGGGGTGTTAGAGTAAAGGTTTTAACTTAATTATGTTAATTAAGTTACCTTTATTCCTCTCTTAATATTTCACTTTAGTTTGCATAATGTGACATTTAATAATTATATTAATTGTTAAATGTCTACCTATTAGGGTTTCTTTTAGAGTTGCACAGGTGATCTTCGGGGTGTGTGAAGTTGGATTTCACAACTTCTACATTACAAACCAAAGAATCTTTACCTTCTCCCACATAGTGCTCTGCTTGTGTCATGTAGATCTCTTCTTCTGAATGACCATGAAGGAAAGTTATCTTCACATCGATTTTCTCAATTTCAAGATCAAAGGTTGTTGTGATAGATAAGAAGAACAAAATGGATGCCAACTTAACAATTAGAGAAAAAAAATCACAATAATCAATTCCCTCAACTTTAGAGTGTCCATTTGCAACTATTATAGCCTTACACTTATCAACATTTACATTAGAACCATTTTTCCTTTTGAACAATTTACAACCAAAACATTTACGACTATTAGGCAAAGGTACTAGAAGTCCCATGTGTGAATTTTCTTCAATATGAAAATTTCCTCATCCATACCCACTCTCTAAGACTCATAATAATCCATTTGTAACGTCTCTTTATAGTTATTATTTATTATAAATCAAGGCAAAAATACACCTCCAATTAGGATGATTATACCTATCTAATTGTTATTTATGCTAAGTGGACTTCCTCAAGAGTAGAGGTGGAGGTTTTACCTCCTCTTAAAAACTATCTAAACTATCCAATCTCTCCTCTTCTTCATTTACTTCATGAGCTTTTGGTTTAATATTATTTCAATATTTTGGGTTAGTTGGACCACACCGTTCTTCCTCACTTCTTCAAGTTGTGATAGTATAGGAGAAGGCTTGATCTATCTATAAATAACACTTTTATTGTACATAATTATCTCAACCATAGGAACCAAACTATTATACCCTTTCACATCAACACAATATCCAATTAAGATACACTTTACTACCTTGTTCCCCAATTTTGATCATTTCTCCTTAGGAAAATGAGTATATGCCTCAAACAAAAACACAAAGATGCTATAATGAGAGAATTTTTCCCAACCAAGCCTTTGTAGGAGCCTTATCCACAAGAGCTAATGTATGAGACCTATTAATCAGGTAACAAGATGTAGTAACTTATTTTAGACACCTAAAAAATGTTACCTTCACTAATCATCTATTTCATCTAATCATCACTTAATCATCCATTCATCATCTTATCACCTAGGACATACATTAACACCTAACACCTAATCTTTAATTAAATAGTTCCTAATTTATTTAATTAAATCTGACTAATATTAATAATCTATTTAATAGATAGCTTATCCATAATTATCCAAATATTTATCCATTTAATTAATTATTTATCCAAAAACTATTTATTAATAAATTAAGTTAATAGTAATTTCCACCTAAAATGCACCAATAATTTAATTAATTAATTATTAAACAATTTAATCCCACCTCATCTAGTTAACTACCTGGTCTAATCAATTCACTCAGGGTCACTCTCAGTCCCAGTTATCAATCAAATCCACTTCACTCATCCATGCAATCATTTAACCATTCCATGTAATAGCCAACTCCGCTTGATTCTCTTGTGTACTTAGTTAACTCCATGTAGGTTGTTGACTAATAAATCAAATCTATTAACTCCCTAGTCACATTAAGTTGAGAAATCATAGTCATTTTAATTAAAAATTAAAATAATATACAACTCACCTATGCATGCCACATCTCCTCACCAGTCCCCTAAATTAATGATGAAATATTATTGTTCTAGACTCAATCTTATCCATCCATCAATTCCTCTTATAAATCTATAAACCAAACCCATGTAACATCATCAATATTTCATATCATACATCAAAATCCTATCAATTTTATGTCCAAAGAATGTTAATTTCATTCTAGCAAATTGAGAACCCACATCACAAAAGAGAAAAAATTTAAACTCAATTCAACCAAAGTTTTGCATGTGAAATTTTGAGTATTAGATGTGTTTATTTTGATGCTATTCCATATGTTTATTATACATACATACATTTTGGTTAACCCAACATGAACTTACGTATCTAGCTCTTGTGCATGCGAGTTTTTTTTAGTCTAATCTTGCAAGTTGTAGTGCCCCTCCATTCTCACTATGACATGTCATTAAGATTTTTATTGTCATGAAAATGTACTGACATGTGTTCAAGTGTTGTGGTTGCAGATGGGACATGAGTTTTTGTTAGTGTTGTCGGTGTAAATAAAGTCATGTACCTGTTAATTCATTACTAGGGGACTTGTTTACACATGTTAAGTTTACTTAGATCATAGGAAGGAATCTTTCTAGAAGGTGTTAGTTGTCATTAGTTTTTATCTTATCTTTTGACAACTACTACATGTGACCTAGGTAAGTGTGATAAGTTGTCTCATGTCAAATGATTAAGACACTTGTCATAATCCTATGACATCTTGCATCTCAGCTTTGCTATATAACCAAGGGGTCTCTCTCATTGTACAACACAAGATCATATGATTGAATCATATTGATAATAATACAGTTTATTCTTGTCACATTCTATTCTCTCTTTTTGTGCTTTCTATTTGGTCTCAAGATCTTGGCAACCATAGCCAATTCTAACAAGTGCTTTAATGAGTATGATGTATATTGTCATGTTATTATTGCTATGCAAAGTGTTATTTGGATGGTTAGGTGATGCAATAGTATGTTGCTAGGTTAGGAGGTGTTGGTGTTTTAAAATGCAACCCAACTAGGCTTTGAAACTCTCTAAGAGGTAGCCAACCTTTATATTAAAGAACCACAAAGGCTAGTGGCCAACTGACAAGATTCAGTCAAAGACTGACATCTCCTACACTTCTGGCTCTATAGGACCAAGGTGGGTAAACCTATACAATGCCCAAAAATTAATTCACTCATACATTGACATTGCTTTATAAAGCAGATAATTCCCAATGAAAATACACTAAGGGAAGCATTGACAACTTCAAACTTGGCTAAATTATCAATAACTCAACCCTCTCTCAACCATTGGAAAGAAGAACATACAACAAACCAAATAGTAAGATTAAGAATGATTTTTCATTTATAAAATGTTTCTGAGATGCACAAAACTGAATAATAGATCAGTGCCAATTCTGGGACATGGAGTCAAACACATAAATGAATTCCCCAGCAAACAGACTTCAACCAGTGGATTTAAATTGATAATTCTTTGCATCAAATGTTAGTGTCTTGCACCAACAATCCTTCTCTTATTATCAATCAAATTCTCCTTATCAAATCCCATCTGCACATCACTGCCACTCCCTTCATTCTCTGATCTAGTATCAAGTGGCAGCATTTGAAAATGGGGATCAAGACCATATGAAAGCATAATCTGATCATACTCATTTGCTTGATTGAACATGTCGGTATCTCCTAACAAGCAATCACATTCAACATCATCGACATGTTCATAACCACAATGCATCTAAAAGTCAGACATACTTTCAAAATGTTGATTATCATGTGGCAACAACTGATTACATTTATTATTTAAATCATTCTCAAACTGAAAACAACATTCTTTAGTATCTTGCACATTGCCACACTTTGTGAAAACTCCTCCTAGCTGAAAAAAGTAGCACTCACGCTACATGGCTGGAACTATTGGGCTCAATCAGATTACTAGTTTGCATATCAAAATTAAAACTATCACAAGAACTTACCAAAAGATCTTGCTCATCATGAAAACCATCTCCAGGTGTATGAAAATAAATACTTTCATGCATTAGCACAATTTGTAACTTTTCTTCATCATGCTGATATTGAGAGTCATCAGATATTTTTGACTCATCATCATCTGTAGTCATAGTGTCATCTTCTGAACATAGCATGTCATTGTTTTCAGCAATAGAAGAAGGTTCATCCACATAATGTGGCATCAGATCACCAATGAAATCCTGGTCACCATTAACATTCTCTATACAAATTGATGCAACATTGAATTCATCTGAGTCCTCAACAAAGAGTGGATTATTTCTGCACCAATAAGGATCATCATTAGTACTAATTGATGAAAATGGAGACTCCTCAAATAAGGGATTTCGCCAAACATTAATTGCTGATGCAAACATCTTTGTCCCCTCCACACAGAATTTTGAATTTTCCTCAGTACCACTCATTTTGTTATCCTCTGAACACAAGGTATCAACACTTTCAGTATCACAAGCTTGCTTAATAGCAAGCAATTCTGGTTCAAAAGCGTAATCTGATTTCTGATCAAAATCAACATCTTCATTCTCACTCAAAGACTCATGACTGGGCTCATTCAAGTCATCAAACGAAGACTTGTTCAAATCTGCATTACAATCTTCAATATTTGGCTCATTAGATATGCAATCCTCATGGTTGTCTATTGCTTCAAACTCATCAAAAGAGATATCTGAACTTGCATCAGTGTCCATATCTTCATACTCATCATACAATGCATCCATATTATCATCATCATGATCAACTAGTTCATCATTGGAAAGAGAATCAGAAACACATGCATCATACCTTGCATCTTGAAGATCATCATCACTATCAAAATCAATAGGGGCTGCACACAACAACTAAGAGTTGTCCTCATGTGCACATTTTTGATATTTTATGGTCAATAGATCTGAAATTTGTTCACAACTCAATAGATCACTATTTTGATCTGTTGTTTCAACCACTTCCTCTTCTTGAACTTCACTGGAATTAGATGCATTATCAAATTGCAAATCATAATAACCCATGATATCACCATCTTCAAAGTCTGAGAACTCAATGGGCTGATCATAAACAAGACTTCCCCAATCATAAGAGATTGGACTACTGAAAACCTTGTCAAAAGCATGGTCACAATCTCTCATAGAGGATAGATTGCCTATTTCTTCATTCTTACTCACTTCTGGGTTGTCATAACAACAATCTACATCACTTTGCATTTCAACATCAGATTGAGTTTGTTCACTGGGCCTGTCACTTTCATTCTCTTGAGGATAAACACAAATATCTTCTTTATCAAACTGAAAACCATCAATGGTTTCCTCATTGTAGCTGCTTGTGGCTTGTCTTTCAAACTAAAATTCATCACATATCCTGTCACTTGCAGCTGATAAACTGATGTTCTCAAGAATATTCTCTGAATCACCAAATTCATTTATCTCATTATGAAGACTTGTGTCAAAGCTACACTCAACACTTGTATGATTGACATAATCAATTGTATCATCATATTGTTGATCACATATCTCTTCTTCTAAGAGTAAATCCAACTCATATTCTTCATCATGTTCTTGGCTCGGAAGACTCAATTGCTGATTTGCAGTTGGGTATACTTCTTCTATAAGTTGTTCATGAACAAATTCCTCATCATCTGATGATGCATTATTCTTATTTTTTACCTTCTCAAGTCTGCATTTATTTGAAGACATCTGATCATTTGCATTCACACCACTGTTGATTTCATCAGCATGTTTTCCCATAAGTGAAGACAAAATTTCTTGAACATACTCATTCCTTTGTTTCTCCAAATTATCCAAAACTATGTAGGCCATCGGCATGCTCAGTATTTCAAAATATTTTAACATTGCACTAGATCCTTCTTCATAAGCTTCAAAGTACATATGAATATGATCTGGAGTACTAGGTCTGAAACTTCCTAGGATTAGTGAAAGAGCAACATAAAATCTGTGACTAAAATGAATACTTGACTCTTCAGTTTGATTTCTAATCTCCTTTAATCTTGTGACAAGATTAGAAGGCTCTCTTGCAAATTCTTCTCTATAAGCATCCACTAATTTATCCCAACAAGGAAAGGACTTCTCAGGAAATCTTAAATATCAATCCCGAGCTCATGCTTCAAGAGATAGATGACAAAAAATCTCATTCGCATATCCTGATCTCTGAATGAATGTTTATCCATAAAGCTGGAAAAAATTTCAACATGTGCATCTCCTTCACATACGGCATACCCATCAAATCTAGGGATCTCCTTATAAACTCGAGCTGACATACTTTCAGTTTCATAATCAACCCATGATAAATCTAACTAAGCATACAATGGATCAAAGGAATTGACAACAGGTGCAATGAATTGACAAGTAGATATAGTATGATTGTCTCTTGACTGGGCTTGTTGAGACATTTGGTTCCTTTCATCCATCTCTTTAAGTCCTTTTTCAAATACATCATTCCATTCAAGACTGAACCTAGGCTTATTAACTCTTAGGTTCTTACACTTTGGGGTATTATATGATTGAAGATTATTATACTTTTGACACTTCTTGACAAGCTGAATCTGTAGACACTGAAAAATGTCCTAAGTCTATGAGCATCATTTTTCCTAGTCATCATCTTTCAATAATTGAATAATTTTAATTATTCAATTATGTTCGATCATATTCCTTTATTAATTAAATAGTTTTTAATTATTTAATTGATTCACCTTCTCATTTCTATCTTGATCAATTAAAATTATTTAATTGCATCACTAATACCCCTTTCTTCAATAATTAAATAAATCATTATTTATTTAATTATTTATCTTTTATCACATGTCTATAGTCAGATAATAATAATTATTTGACCTTTTATTTTTCTATAATTAAATAATTAACGAAATTATTTAATTATGTGTCATTCTTCTCCTTTAAATAATTGATCCTAATCAATTATCCATATTTAATTTATATCTCCTCCTTTAATTAAATTTATGAATTTAATTAAATCTCCTTTTTCATTTCCTCCAAATAAATGATTTAAAATAAATTATTTATTTGCCACTTGTCCTTCTCCTCCGTTTTCGAATAAATAATTTAAAATAAATTATTTATTTGCCACTTGTCATCCTCTTCCATTTTCGAATAAATTATTTATCCCTCTATTTTGGTCAAAGATCCCCTGTCATTATTTCATGTCATAGTCTGCATGTCCTGCATGTTTGTCATAGCCGTTAGGCGTCATAGCCATCGGCGTCATATCTTTTCCATGCATGGCATATTCTAGTTGCATCAATTCTCAATCGTAGATCTTGGAATCTTTCTAGAAACTCGATCTTGGCCATCCATTTCGTAACTTCCCTCTCACGAATCCTCATCCGTTGATCTTAGAATCTTTCTGGAAGATCAATCTTGTCCGTCCATTCAAATGATTGTCTATAAAAGAAACCCTTCCCCTCCATTTTCAATTTAACAGGCATTATCTCCAACTTTCTTGCTTACTATTTGCAGGTATTTGCGCAACTTCATCAACAAATCTGAGGGCAATATTGGCATAAGAAGAAATAGGAGAGACAAGAGAAAGAATCAACCTCAAAGGGGAGTGTTTTATTTCATTTGCTTTCATTTTGATTGCTCTCTTTGTTTGTATTCTCTTGTTTAGATTGGGATAATAGTTTAGAAGTGTTGGTTGTCACTTAATCTAAATCTATTTGATTTTCCCTATCTTACATTGGTGAACCCGACGTGAATCGAATAATATTGCAAAAAATCGTTTATTTTCTTGTTTTTTTGGTTGTTTTGCAGGTTACAGCCAAGAATTCATATGAAATCTTGTCATCTTATTTTGAGCACAGAAAAATGGGCGCATAAATTCTTTAAAAATGATCATTTGGGTTTTGTAGCCCTCATTTTCAGCTTTCCGAAACTTCAAACAGTTTAAAATTTCGTTAAGATTTGAGAAAGTTATGGCTATTTTAATATTTACTGTTTTTTTAGTTTAGCTGTTAAAACACGCGTTTTCTTTTGCCTATAACATTTTTTTCATGCAGAATCTTGGAAAAATAATTTCTGGGTTTTGAAGGTTTGAATTTTAACTTTCCATGGATATAAACCAATTGAAATTTTGTTAAGTTTTGAGAAAGTTATGATTATTTTAATTCGTTGGTGTCATTTTCTTTTGAGTTACTAATCTCTTGTTTTTAGCATGTGGCACAGCTTGGAGGGAGTCTAAAAAAATTGTTTCTTTAGAAACAAAAATCGAGCTTTTAATTTTTTTAGGCATAATCAATTTTGTTTGCTTTCAACAACTACAACAAATTGCATGCACACTCATTGGTTAAAATGAACACAAATTGCATGCACACTCATGGTTTAAAATGAACATGCATTTCATGTCATTGGCTTAAAATGAACTTTGTTTGTTTCATATCATGTTAAATTTTTAAAATGAATAAATTGTCTTGTGTGTCCTCCTCACATTATCATTCGGTAATTAAAATTTATAAGTGTCTTCAATTTTGTGTTACCCTTTGATGCAATAATCGAAGTATCCTCTCCCCTTGCGCATTGATACGATCTTGGGTGTAAGAGAAACGGTTATTGCCTCTAGAACTTGGGCCTTCCTTGGTGGGAAAAAGTATTCACCCCAAGGCGACTCAGACTGGCAATGGAGCTCTTTGGTCGAGCTACCCTCGACTGGTATATAAATGTGAATCCTAAGGGAAAACCTAGGATTACGAGTGCGGATGTGTCATACGGACCAAGTAGTACTCCCCAAAACCCTGTTGAGCATAACCTCTTCAGGCTGGAGTGCCTCCTAAATGGAGCTTAATCTTGTGCCCCATGTATGGCCACTTGAACGAGGGTCCCGAACTAAAAACCTTTGTGTAGTTGCCAAAATCCTTCTATTTGCTAGCGCAACAACGGTCGTTGTGAAGGCATCCACATTCTCGCAGTTCTTAGTAGAGGTGATCAACTTGTCATGGGAGTTCCATGGGGGTTGGAAGCTTGGTTGGCCTCATAAGTGAGTGCAATGTAAGGGGGAGCCCGTGCGACCAAGCTTTTGGATTCACACGCTAAGAATAAGTGCGGTTGGGGAAACCCATGTGGAATCTAGCGAATATTGTCCTTGCTTAACCTAGGGTTGTGCTTGTCTTCATTGTGCATGTTTTCAAATTTTCAAAGACAAGATATTTTGTTTGCCAAGTGTTTTTTTAAGACATTGAGACAAATAAACACCTTTCACAAATTTGGAAACACACACATTCAACTTGAAACAATTCCAAATTTTGCAGTCTAAAACCTAAGACCAAACTTGTCCAATTTGATATCAAACAACCTCTATCGAAAACCAAAAAAAATAAAAATTGCTCAAATCTTCCATTAGTGACATCTTTAGTTTGCATTTACCCATAGGTTCATCCTTGCACATCATATCCTTGGTAATAGGGTAATTATCATTCCACCATTCCTTAATCTTGGTCTTACGTACATTGGCACTTTGCATCCTTATATCCTTGAAAATCTCAAAAAAATAAAAAATAGCATAATTTCATATCCATTTACATTAGAACCTTGCATTGCCATCCAAAGGTCACAAGTTTTTTTATGGTCCTCACTAAGTTTTCTTTATCCATCATAATCCAAATTCATGACCATGTTTTCACTTTACCTTGATCTTCTTCGTAGTCAAGCTGAATACCAATCAATCCTCAATCGTCAATACCAACCACTCACATACCCTTCTTACCAACAATCCATAATCCTTAGTCCTTCATCCATCTACCCTCACTATCAAGAGTCCCTTAGCACAATCCATTCCATTGACCCACAACAAATGTCCATTAGTCATCCCTATCCTAACTTTGACAAGGGAAACCAACCTTCCACTAGTCCATTCCAATCCTCCACATCCTATCATAATCCATCATCCACTAGTCCATTCCAAACCTCCACATCTTATCCTAGTCCATCATCCACTAGCCCATTTCCATCCACTCCATCCCAAGCTACATTTGGTCAGGGTCTCCAAAACCACATCACATTGCATACACCTTGGGATACATGTCAAAATAAAATTCCAAAGCATGACATCATAGCTTCACCTTCATGTCAAGATCAAAGTAGTTCATCCCATGATCCCATCCTTAAGTCCATCCAAGAAGTCCTTCTAGATAATCATGGCATCCAAAATACACCTATCCTTGTTCAAGAGTCTATTCACAACCATGTTCTCCAAGATACACCTATTTTTGACCAAGACCCTACCATTGAACAAGAAATCCAAAATGATCCTCTTATTGACCTTTATGCCATTCATGATCAAACATTTGAAGATGATCCCATCCAAACACAAAACACCTCCATTTCCCAAAATGAGACACTTGCCTCCTTTGGACACATAGATAATCAAATCAATGATATGGATAACATCAAAGAAGAGTGTAAAGCAACTACTATTGATCAAGTCAAAGGAAAACACAAAGAAGCTACTATGGATCAAGTCAAAGAAGAAGATACAAAATCTACGAAAAATCAAATTGATATCTCAAATGATCGAGAAGAAACAAGCATGACGAATGATAAATCCAAAACATCCTATCAATTAGGAGCATTCACCTTTGTCAAAGCAGGATTTCTTGTAGATGAGGAGATTCCAAGTAACAATTTCCACATACAAAATGATGGATTAGCATCTTGTTTTCAAAATAAAAAATACCTCATCGGAAACAAAATCTATCAGAGCATGCAGTATCAAGGAAGAGGACTAGGTCTACATGAGCAAGGCATTATAGAACAAATACAATTTTATGCAAATCCTAGACATCAAGGTCTTGGTTATTCTTCAATTGGAGAATCAAATGATGTTAGTGGTACCTCCTTGATATTGGGGGAAACTTTATCTGATATAAACATCAAAATAGGGGCCATGAGTAGTCCTTGTCATAAGGTTGTTTCCAACACTCCTTCCATCCACACCATAAACCATCATTCCAACATGAATAAATCTTCCATTTGGAACCAACAAAAAGAAACTTATTATAAATCCAAAATTCAAAATCAAATGTCAAAGGCCATTGAATCAAACAAAAATTCAAGTGGACAAATGAAGTTAAAATGGATCCCAAAGAAAAATGGATCAAACAAAGAAAATATTTCAAATCCAAAAGTCAATAAAAATATGGAGCCACAAGAAAAGAGGACTCCCACATATATTAAATGTCCACCTTTAAAATGGTCATCAAGAAAGGCATATAAAAATATTGGTTCCAAACACTATCCTAATCAAAATTCCAAACTCCATCATCCACCATCCCAAGTTTGGAAAATAAAAATTGCTACATCCAAAACACCAAATAGTCCATCCACACCTACCATCATCCATCATAATCTTGCATCTCGCCTAAAGTCTAAAAATCCTACTTCACAAATCCATCGCATCTTGGCAGCAACCCTTTATCATAAGGACTCCCATGGTACTCTATCACGATGTGCATATTCTGATAAGGCCAACACTAGTATCAGAGAGGATCACAATGACATCAATCAGTTGTATGCAAGTGCTATGATCTTGACAAGACAATTACTCCACAAAGGTCACTATTGGCATATCATGACACTAGTATCTACATCAGCACGATCAAAAGATTCAAAACAATCAACAGTCATCCAAACTATCAAATCGATATAAAAAGTCAAAAAAATATGTCACCTTGATGAAAACCTGGCAAGCAGGTGTCTTGTGTGACATCATCAAAAGGAAAGAAAAAAAAAATAGTAAAGAGAAAAATTTCGTCCAATAGTGAAAACCATTTTTATGGCGCTTTGGATAAGTACCATGATGAAAACCTGGCAAACAGGCGTCATGTGTAAGAGAAATTATCTATGTGGATTATTACACTTGGGGGCAAGTTGTCTCATCTCCCATGCCTTTCTCATAGCAATTCCATCTATCTATTCAATCCATATTATTTCCATCCATTTTTTCTGCCTACCTTGATCTTGATAAGAAATGGGGTACAAACATAAATCATGCTTTGGAAAAAAAATTGGACATGTCTATCCTTTGGTCATACACTACCCATGAAATATCATGTCATTTCCTTCATAGAATTTATCCAAACCCATATCTTGGAGAAAACAAATTGTTCCTATGTGAAATAGTCCTTGGAGATCATATCCTAATTCTTCCATCCAATAATCCTCATGTCTCTTATCCTTTGCCAAAAGCAATCCATTATCTCTTCATACCTATTGTTGGACTTGGTTTCCCTTGTTATTGGTTTAAGGATTATAACTCACTTATCCAAGTGCCCTCCATAATCCCATCTGGTCCTAGGGTTAGTCATTCCAAATGCAATGAGTCTAATCCATACAATCTTGCTATGCAACCTAGCACATCATCCAAAACATTCCTCAGATTTGTTCCTAGCCTTGCTGCAAACTTTGATCCTTTAGTCACATAATCATCATCCTCATGTTGTTTTGGGATGTGTCCTTCCCCTATCAAACAACATTGTCATCATCATCATCATCATCACCTATCAATTGGTTTTCAGCTTGACTAGGGGCAAGATCATGTTTGTCCTTAGATTCGTGTGCATGCCTTCCTAGTTGATTGTCCTGAAAAAATCCAAAAAAACCATAAAATGTCCTGAAAAAAAAAAAAAAATCCAAAAAAATCAAAACATTTCAAAATCCAAAAAGTCATAAAATCCTCAAAATCCAAAAACATTTCAAAACTCCTGAAAAATAGAGTCTGACTCTAGGTTTGAGTCTGAATCAGTTTGGTTAGAGTGGTCGAACTACGTTGCCTCTGCGCATTTGCTACATAGGCAAGACTCATCTTAAATGAGCCCCCGAGGCATTAGGTCAGTCCCTTTAGGTTGTCCAAATAAAATCATGACCTAGTATTTTGTCAAATAAGACAAATTCAAGTCGTGTCGAACTACGAGGTCTCTGTGCACTGCTACGTAGGCAAGGCCATCTATCGATGAGCCCCCGAGGCCCCCTAGGTCAAGTCCTTTAGGGTTCATCGAGTTGGGTCGTGTGCTTGATCCGAGAGCAATCATCATTCAAACTACATCAAGAAACAACAAACAAATTAAATCTTTCATCAATCAATTATCCTATCATCAACTCAATCAAGTCACTAGTCTTATATCGGAATGGGGCATCATGTCATTTGTCTCATTTGGTCTTATCTCTTGTCTTTTATCAAGATACATCCTTCCTGGGATTGGACTTTCTCAACCTTGTCATTCACCTTAAGCAGGATGTGTCTTTCTTGCAGTCAGGGTGTCATGTCAACACTTGTCACTTGGTCAACTTTATCAGATGTGTCCTCTACCTATGGTTGGGTATCATCACATCGCTTGGTCATATTCATCAAATCTTTGTCAAACAATCAAACAATCTTGTCAACTTTGTCAATCAATCTTTCCTTAATCAGGATGTGTCCTTCCTGAAATCGGGCATTATCATTATCAATCAACTTTGTCACACCACTCAATCTTATCAGCTTGGTCAATCAATCTTGCCTTCATCAGGATGTGTCCTTCCTGAGGCTAGGCATGGTCAATTAAATCACTTTATCGATCCTTATCAACCTATCAATCAACTCGGTCATCTTGGTCAACCTAATCAACCAACCAAACAATCATCATTATCACTAGAAAACACTCTCTTGGCAAACACTTTGTTGGTCTGGATTTTCTTATCTTTTTGATTGGTTTTGGGTCATGTTACTAGTCTCCTCGAGGATGTCCTATCAATGGATTTAGAGGGACGATGATGGATCATGGCCTCTTTTATCTGTTTGTTGCCTGTGGTTTGTCTTGGCAAAAGGACTGGGACAATTGGGTCCCTAGTATGAGCTGGGGCATTCCTTGTCTTTTTTGATTGTTTGTCTCTTCCAAATGGTCACCTTGCACACCTTGGTTTATGTCATACCATGGTGTTTGTGGTCCATTTGTGACATTTTTGATGCCCAATGATGATAAATATAACAATGTAAGCGTGAAAGTTGGTTCCCTTATCATTTCATGTCTATCTTTTTTCCCCTTTTCACTCTAACATCCCATCTCCCTTATTTTTTACATGCTAACATCCATCTCCTTCATGCTAACATTTCTTCCATCTTTCATCCTCTAGTCTTCTCTTCCATTTCGAGAGCACATTCCTGTTCTTTGAACCTTGCATGTCCTCTCGAGGGGGCATACCACAACCCTCTTGGTCATCCTTCCCCTTTCTCTTTACACTGGGGCATATTTCAGAATTAAATTTCTTTGACACAATGCGATGAACTACATTATGTCAAAGAGGGGCAAAATGTAGACACTGAAAAATGTCCTAAGTCTATGAGCATCATTTTTCCTAGTCATCATCTTTCAATAATTGAATAATTTTAATTATTCAATTATGTTCGATCATATTCCTTTATTAATTAAATAGTTTTTAATTATTTAATTGATTCACCTTCTCATTTCTATCTTGATCAATTAAAATTATTTAATTGCATCACTAATACCCCTTTCTTCAATAATTAAATAAATCATTATTTATTTAATTATTTATCTTTTATCACATGTCTATAGTCAGATAATAATAATTATTTGACCTTTTATTTTTCTATAATTAAATAATTAACGAAATTATTTAATTATGTGTCATTCTTCTCCTTTAAATAATTGATCCTAATCAATTATCCATATTTAATTTATATCTCCTCCTTTAATTAAATTTATGAATTTAATTAAATCTCCTTTTTCATTTCCTCCAAATAAATGATTTAAAATAAATTATTTATTTGCCACTTGTCCTTCTCCTCCATTTTCGAATAAATAATTTAAAATAAATTATTTATTTGCCACTTGTCATCCTCTTCCATTTTCGAATAAATAATTTAAAATAAATTATTTATCCCTCTATTTTGGTCAAAGATCCCCTGTCATTATTTCATGTCATAGTCTGCATGTCCTGCATGTCTGTCATAGCCGTCAGGCATCATAGCCATCGGCGTCATATCTTTTCCATGCATGGCATATTCTGGTTGCATCAATTCTCAACCGTAGATCTTGGCATCTTTCTAGAAACTTGATCTTGGCCATCCATTTCGTAACTTCCCTCTCATGAATCCTCATCCGTTGATCTTAGAATCTTTCTGGAAGATCAATCTTGTCCGTCCATTCGAATGGTTGTCTATAAAAGAAACCCTTCCCCTCCATTTCCAATTTAACAGTCATTATCTCCAACTTTCTTGCTTACTATTTGCAGGTATTTGCACAACTTCATCAACACATTTGAGGGTAATATTGGCATAAGAAGAAATAGGAGAGACAAGAGAAAGAATCAACTTCAAAGGGGAGTGTTTTATTTCATTTGCTTTCATTTTGATTGCTCTCTTTGTTTGTATTCTCTTGTTTAGATTGGGATAATAGTTTAGAAGTGTTGGCTGTCACTTAATCTAAATCTATTTGATTTTCCCTATCTTACAGAATCAAAATGTTCACTGGTATAGCTACTTTACGTTGGTGATCCATGGATATTACAAATTAAGGCTCACAAATTATGTATAATTACAAGCCTGACCACATGATGGACAACAAGGATAATTACTGACATAATGACAACCTGAGCTTGAAAATTATGACAATAACAATGGATGGAAACCCCTAAGATATACAAATGCATTTTAACCATCCAAACTAGCAAATATTTGAGCACTAAACAAAATATTTCAATGGAACTGCAATTTCATTCAACAGATCCAACAAATAAGAGTGTAAAATTTGAATTTACTGTTCTTTCCCTTTGTCAATGCTAACTCACTCAATAGGGAAGCAAAGGTTTTCCTAAGAAGTTCAAATATGGTTTTCACACAAGAGTTTCTTGAAAATCAAGAGTGAGGAATACCTGGAAACTTTGTAGTTGCTGCAAATTGTCTTCGTGGCTGGTAATATTTGTAGATCTGGAACTTTCTTCAAATTTTCAATAGGTTCTATTAATAGAGTCGCCACCTCTTTTCACAGAGGACTGAACTTCAAATATTATGAAGTTCTTTCACATTTAAACTTCTTTCTGAGTTCTTTTCCACCAACAAAGCACCACAAATTATAAACTGTTCAGGTTCACTGCAAAAAATTCTTCTTGAGGGTTGAAATCCTTCAAAATTTGAACTAAATTCAAAATGGAAAACAATAATATGACTTTATACAATTTCTCTTAAGGCTAGATTCTGCAATAAGAATTTTCTCCAATTCTCCCCAGTGGAGTCGCCATTCTGTTGGTGTTTTAAAATGCAACCCAGCTAGGATTTGAAACTCTCTAAGAGGTAGCCAACCTATATATTAAAGAACCACAAAGGCTAGTGGCCAACTGACAAGATTCAGTCAAAGATTGACATCTCCTACACTTCTGGCTCTACAGGACCAAGGTGGGTAAACCTATACAATGCCCAAAACTTAATTCACTCATACACTGACATTGCTTTATAAAGCAGATAATTCCCAATGAAAATACACTAAGGGAAGCATTTACAACTTAAAACCTGGCTAAACTCTCAATAACTCAACCCTCCCTCAGCCATTGGAAAGCAGGACATACAACAAACCAAACAGTAAGATTAAGAATTATTTTTCATTTATAAAATGTTTCTGAGATGCACAAAATTGAATAATAGATCAGTGCCAATTTTGGGCCATGGAGTCAAACACATAAATGAATTCCCCAGCAAACAGACTTCAACCAGTGGATTTAAATTGCTAATGCTTTGCATCAACTGTTAGTGTCTTGCACCAACAATCCTTCTCTTATTATCAATCAAATTCTCCTTATCAAATCCCATCTGCACACCTGAAATCACAATCACCTGCTCAAAGCATTTTAACCATTTCTTTGAAACAAAACAATGAACAAACATAACAATCTCATGAAATTTGAGATGATAAACTCAAAGACACTTTGTATTATTGAATTTATATGACTAAAAGTGTACAAATATGGAGACAATCTGAAGATATTCATGAATGTGCAAATAACTTCATGATGTTATTTGCATAAATTGGTCATATTTACTCATGAATTCAAAAAATTATAGCTTATAGACTCAAGAAATAACTCAAAATTTTTAATTCTCTATCTACCCAACCCAATACAAAAACTCAGAACCCTTTTACAATGAGAAGAGAAAAGAAGATATAGAAGAAGAGAAGCCAACAAGAGCAACCCTAAACTTGATTTGCAAATACCATCTAGAAGCTCCATTCCCATTGATCAAACTAGAAATAATCTCTCATCTCTCTTCCTTTGCAGCAACAAACTTATTCTCTCAAAACTGCCTATGCTCATCATTGCCTTGCAACTGGAAATCTGCCCATGTGGAGAATTTCATCATTTCTCCCAGCTGTTGGAAAAAACCTCTTTCCCATGCAAAATTCTGTTTCAGCTCTCTTTTAATTGCTGCACATTATTTTTACTTCTCAACCAATAGAATTTCACTTTGTATTAAAATATTTCCTGTACACTTCACCTTTAAAAATTTTCCCTCCTTTTAAAATAAGAAAGAAAATTTCACGAGCACGTTTCAAATTTATGAGGTCCCATCTCAATCTCTTCACGAGTGTGAGATTACACTCACCTTTAACATTAAATTTACCATGGTAAAGGCCCTGTTCAGGCACATTTAATCCTCTCTATTTTGTAATGACATTTAAATATTTTATCAGGCCCACACTTTGCCTTGCATTCTCGGGAGACTTTTAGTTTTAAAATATTTTACCTCCTTTCAAATGAAACCCTTTTAAAATATTTTTCATCGACCAAATTAAAATGCACCCCTAACCCTTCACTTTTGTCAGGCCCACCCTTTATGTGCCTCGCATACCTCGCACATTTTTCATGACATCACGTTTTATCGTGCGAGGCATGCAGGGTTTTCCCTAATATCATTTTCTGTTTGGTGTGTTCCCATGCTCTGCATTTGGCCGCCATTCACAAAATGCTCGAGCCTCCCCCTTGTTGTCATGCCCAACAACCATGGTGACCTCCTCACTTAGCGCGGGCTTCCTCTCTGGTTGGCTACGCCCCCTCCTACTGATTGTTTCATTAAAAAACTCTATGTGTGAAGCAAAGTGATTCCTCTGTGCTCCAAACCGTGCCCTTGCAATCTCCACTCTGATGGATGCCTTTACCTTGTTGTAGGCCGCACCTCCCTCAGCTCTGATGGATGTTCATACTCCCACTCAAATGCACACGCTCCTGTTCCTTGTGGCCAGCACACCTTCCATCTTCACTCCTTGCAAAGAGCCACGCCAATTACATTTACTTGAAAGTTACTTAAGCCTTTGCAACAAAATCATTTTGTTCACAGCCTACAATTTCATCATTGCATATGCTACACCCTATGGAATTCTCTCCATTGTTGTGTAGGCTTCTTGAATTTGCTTGGAGTTTCTAAAGAATTTTCAGCATATGCATTTTATGCGTGACCCATTTTGTTTACCTTTGCTTCAAGCCCTTTAGCTTAATTCTTCAAGAGTTTGATAGAGTCTTAGCTGCAAATTGTACAGTTACCTCTGAATACTTTTGTGACAAAATCTTGATTTTGATTCTCCACTTTTCCTGAATGTTCTGAGATAATATGAAATGATTCATTTAACGCCATATGATAGTAATTCACATATTGATTGCACCTCTTGAATTCAGATTGCCCCACTATCTCTACATCATTTGCATATGGGATCTTTACAATTGAACTCGACTTACATTGTTTATCATCTGCAAAAGAGTGTTAGTCCTCATTCATTCAATGTAAAGAATGTCATGAATATAAACATGAAGCTTCAATATTACTGCCTTGTCCAAAATAACTCATTTGAAATGACCAATATTAAAACACTTGTAATCTCACAACTGGGCAAGGCGTGTCGGCCCAATGTGGGCCTGAATAAAAATATTTCATTTTCAAACAAATTTATGCTCAAATGACTTGACACTTCATTTTGAATGCAAGTGAAGTGAAAACATGAATTGGGTCTTCATCAAAATCTGTTTTCTGACACTCTATGAAAATGGGCAAAACTAACCCAGTGAGCTCTAGAATTGCCTTTGAAAACTATTCAAACCACCTCCAGGAGACATCAAAACCTGCAAGTATTTAGACATTTGATCCAAGAGTACAGTGCAAAATACGGCTCAGAAAAATGAGTGACGAGGTGAAAGATATTAATAAAAAAATTTGCTCAGTCAAACCTTTCTGAAACAACAGCTGTTCTGAACCAATTGAAAATGACTTAATTGCCAATTTATAAAAATAGTGAATCAACTCCTAATGAGCTGCCATCAGACATACAAGTTTATTAAGATACCATGAGCATGTGTGCAAAACGAATTCGCTTGAATCATCACTGATCAAAAGTTATTAACGATCAAAGTTGACCACTCAGAAAGGCTATCAGGAATGCAGATGTGAAACTAAACAAACTGCATTAGGTTTCGACTTGTTAAAAATAAAAAATCAGATCACGAGGCTTTGAAAATTGACACTCGAGATCATTTAGGTATGGAGAAAACATAACAATACTCATTTTGACATGACAGTCAACTGGTTGTGAAATCCGAGCTCAGACAGGAGGCTGTTTCGCAAAACTGACAATCTGCAAACAACAAAACAGTGTCAAAACCCTTCAGCTTCGCTTTTCGAAACTCTGTCAAAAATTACCATGGGAAGCTGAAAACTGACATGCATATTCACATGTTTCAATTGAATATGTCTAC
Organism: Sequoiadendron giganteum; assembly: GCA_007115665.2. NCBI lineage: Eukaryota > Viridiplantae > Streptophyta > Pinopsida > Cupressales > Cupressaceae > Sequoiadendron > Sequoiadendron giganteum. The sequence continues at coordinate 395,819,607 of CM021104.1, read as the reverse complement.
AAATGGGTTTTGTACAAAAATTAGCAGGCCCCAAAGTGGGTCACTTAGATAAATTCTTCAGGTGCACTTTTGAAAGTGCAGAGGCAAAATTTTGAAATAGGCATCTCAAATTTGAATAATTTGAGAGTTCCATCAGGAGGAAAGAGCGTCATCGTACCATTGGATGTATGGGGGACATATGAGAATGATATACGACTGCTAGAGTTCCTTTCATAGTGTTTTGACTATTATGCACATGTGCTCTAACTTGTATGTTTAAGTGAACAGGTACTAGGCTACGTCTCCACCTGAATTAGCAGGTCTAAGCATGCCTCTAATACCAATGGTGGTTGAGGAGATAACATCTAGGCCCAAATATACCTTAACCCTAACCATTGTCCTCAATTAGGGACAATTGATTCAGAATGTGTTAACCTTTACGGGTGCTCATGAGACAATGCTCGATCACCTATACTTTATAGTTGGAGTGTTGCATTTATGTGAATGTTTCTTATGGGATATGTGATTGTTTGATTATGGTGTCTATCCTTGGTTTTGGATCCCAACTAGATGGTGCTAAGTCATCTGGTTAGCCGGGTTGATATTATGGTGATTAGTGTTATTTATGCTTTGATGTGAATGTCTCTTTTATGTGAGAAGTTATTTAGTAGTTTATGCCTAGCCTTGGATTGTGGATTATTCAAATGAAGTTAGATGGGTCGATCATGTTAGTTGTTATCATAATTTTTATTAATGTGTTTGAGGTGTGATTTAATATTATTCATAAGTGATATATTTATTTATGTTAGTGTGTTGTTATGTTATATATATTATCATTATTGGTGTGAGTGGGTATTGATTATTATTATTATTTATGCTAAGGGGATGGTTTAATATTGTCACGAGATTATCTTAATAAGTCATAATTTTATTATATGCATACTATTATGTTATTATTTTGGGGAATGGTTATTTAATTATTGTTTATTATTATCTTGTGTTTTTTTATTGATTATTTGGTATTTGATTATTGTTTATTGAATAATGTTTGTTTTACTGCTGTTTTGAGAAATGAAATTTAAAGTAAATTTAATAATTACTTTTAGAGACTCTTGTTTAGGGGAAGTCTAATTTTCAGGTTACGTTTTTATTGGGAAGTTGAAAAGAAGGTTGCCTTTTCGCCTTCCATGGATTCTCTCTATTTATGTGGAGGGGGTTTTCTCTCTTTTTGATTTTTTTTTTGTTATGGAGTTCATGTTTGATTCTTCATTTTTGAGTTCTTGCCATCTTTGTGAGGAGGAAGAAGAAATGAAGGAGATTTCTTGGAGAGTTGTTGCAATTTGGGGGTTTTGAAAGTTGAAAGAATTGGGATGAATTTTGATGTTTTTGGTGAGATCTTGAGTGATTTGACACGGGATTTAAAAAGGGTGATTTGGATTTTTTTTTGTGAATTCATGAGAATTCATTGCTACTAGTGAGTAGACATTTTGGCTTCTAATCATGGTTTTTGATTGGTGATTTGAGCTTAGAGGATTTTTTGGGGTTCAACTTCTTTTTCATCATTGTTCTTCGAATTTGAGGTAGGAATTTTCTTTATTTTTTTAATTTATGCATTTCAGATTTATAGGAATTTGAAAAGGGTTAAATTAATTGAGGTTTTAATGTTTTTGATAATCTAGAAAATATTTGGTTGTTGGTTTTTTTCATTTTGTCATTTGACTATAATCGGGTATGCCGAAAAGAGGGTTTTAAGGGAGTCATTTGATTGTTTTTCATTTTGTGACTTTTTGAGTCATTTTTGGTCAGATATGTTCATGTTTCTAAGTATTCGAGTTCCAAATATAAAATGGGGTTTTGATGGATTTGGATTTCATTTTGATTTGACTGTTTTATGGCTAACAGACTTGACTATTGTCAAGAGGGATTTAGCTCAATTCTAAAGGTTGTATAGAAGGATATAGCTTTGTCCTTTGATCTATATTATGTTTGTATAAGCATGAATTTTCACCCCTAACACAAATTCATTTTTACCCCCTTAAACTTTAAAAAACCTAAGGCAGAGGCTTAATTCCACTTAAGCTCGTTGTCCACATCACACTTGGCCCCTTGTTTGTGTGTCGGTGGGGGTGTTTCTATTGGGGACGCTCACGTGGCGTGAAAATGTCCATGTGGCATGCTTATGTCCCTAGAAGATTGTTGTGGCTAGATTATGCAAGGACGTTACACTTCCTATTGAAAGTCGAAGTGTAACACCCCTCTTCGGTTGGCCAACCTGAATATGGTTGTTTTTCATCCTTTCCTTCATATTCTTCACTCTCTCATTCACTCAGGGATTTTTGCAAGATATTGAGTTCATCTCTTCACATTTTCTCCACTCTTTCAAGCATTCACAAGCTTTGTAACAGCACTTCACACTCCATAGCATCAGTCTACCACTCTATCACTCCAATAGTGTGAGCGCAGGACAAACACCATTGTAGTAGAGGCTTGAGTTCCTCTCATTTTCTCCTCCACAAGCCTTGAGCGCTTTGGATGGAGGTGGTAAACTCATCTTATCTTTTCTATTGTTTTGGTTGAGTAAGCATGTGCTATTTTGTAGTGTCTTTTGTTTATGTAGCTTGTATTCTCTTCTTTATCATTATTTCTATCATTGATTACTTGGCTATCTATGGAGGTGGAAACACCAAAATGGGGGTCTGACTGAGGTAGACCCCTAAATAGCCCCAACATTTTTCCCTTTTCTGTGTGCAGGTGGAGAGATCTTGAAGTAAGCTGGCAAGAGGATTGTTGTACGAAATCATCTTCGTCACCCTTGTGGTAAAATATTTCCTTTATCATGTTCATCTTTATGTTTCACTCTTCTTAATCTCATTCAATCATTCTAGAAACCTGTAAACTAGGTTGGCAATCCTTTCTTAAGGATTAAACCTCATCTCTCTAGTTTTCTGGCCATACAGACACCATCGCGCCATGCTATCATCTTGTAACCGCACTTCTGTCCTTTGACATAGAGCTACTTGAGACACAGATTTGACCTTAAAAAGTGACTCATCTAGTCTCCTTTCGACTTCAAGTTTGCACAGTGGTTGAAGGACCCATAGTCCTCATCATTATCATCCATCCTATTATAATCTTCCTTTAAACTAAGGTAAGTTAGGGAAGCCTTACCTCTCCTAGCCTTTCATGACTTGGGGCCTTACAGTGGTTGGTCCCCCTCTCTTACATTTTTGTTGAACCCGAAGTAAACCATTTTGGTTCCATTTTGTGACACTGAAAGTTCCTTTCCTCGTATCCTAGGAGTGTTGTAGGTGTGAGTGTTGTGAGGATTTTTCCTTATAACCCAACCTGCGACCCCTAGTAGGCATAGCTAGAAGTTTCTGATGGTGTTGTGTGACAAAACCTTAATCGGGTCACTATCCTATTTCGTAGACCTTAGGAGGCTCTGTAGAGGTGTTGTTTTATGTGTGTGATGCCCTCTTTCTTAAAATAGCCTATTCCCTCCATGCAGACTGTGAGTAGTGGCACTAGCATAACCTTCACTTCACAAGACCTACCGATGGGCTTCAATAGAGATCTATCTTCTCTTTACATTCCTACAAGGATAAATGGGAATACTATAACAAGTGTTCTCGTTGATCCAACATCTCAAGTGAATATCATAACTGAGGATATCATGTTGATTAACTTCCTGCATAAGGATGGATATGATGCACCTAAGAGTACCGTTTGCACACATGATGAACTTTTTGTACCTCCTATAGGGAGTATTGTCCCGTCGGTCCTCGTTGGACCTAAGTCTATGAGCCTTAGGTTTGACATCATCCCGGGGTTTAAACTCTTCAGAGTAAAGATAGGTATCCCCTGGCTGGTAGCTATGAATGCAGTTCCCTCAGGTGTGCACAAGTGTTTGAAGTTTGTTCATGGAGGTTCGGTACATGTTATCCATGACACCGGTTATAGACCACGAGTTGCACGTGGACGCTATACCCTAGATTACTTTTGGCCTACATCTCTTAGTCCTCTCCCACCTAGAATGGACCTCCTATATCTCACATATCAAAGCTATAAGAAAGGGTGTGCTAGGCCGAAATTGAGGTACCCTCCTTTGCCTTATGCTATTTTGCATAGAGCTTGATTAAAAGCTAACATTGATGCCACAAAGGCACGTAGAACAGAAGAAGATAAACGGTCCCAAGATCCTCCTTCTTCCTCTTCCGTTGTTCAGCTTGATTCTTCCTCTCACTCTATTGTGGAACCACCTACTTCTGCCTCATGGAATCCTGTGGTACCCGATTGGCAAAAGGCCAAGCGTCCTGCATTTGAGCTTCTTTTCTTGCCAATGGAGCCTAGACCCATTTGGTATGGTAGAAAAAAATCCCCTCGTAGAGAGTCCTCTCTATCTCGGCCTCTATGGCCTCCTATTGTTCATGTTCCTAAAATAGTGAATGGGAAGAGGCCCGATGCTGAGGCACTAGATTCGATTCCCCCTACCATTTCTGAGCCTACTCCTTCTGCTCCCATCCAAGAGTCTGCCCTTCCGCTGGAAACAACTATGAAGGACACTCCCATGGCTGAGCAGAATCCTTTCATCCCTTTTCAAGCTCCAGCTTCTGGTTCAAAGAGTCGTAGGAACCGCCTTGTGCATGAGCATAAGCACTAACAAAAGGATCTTCTAGCCAAGCAATCCTCCTCACATAAGAAAGAGGAAGTGAAGGAAACACCTCCTGCTATGTCCTGCTCTCTCCCCTCTTCTATTTCTGATCTAACTAGCTATGAATCTATTCTGGCTTCCATTGTGAGCACACGTGCGCCTGGAAAGGTGCAGGTGTTTATCACTCCTTCTGTGGAGCTGCCCCTATTGACTTCTATTCCAGATGTATCGCCTTTCCCAAAGCCCATGGATATGGTTAATACTTCGGCCATATCCATTGTGGTTCTTTCCTCTTCTCCCTCAACCCTCAATTCATTTGTGGGGAGTTCACCTCCTCCATCGAAGAAGAAGGAAGAGCATGTTCCCTCTATCAATGGAGGACATAAGAAGATCTCACCTCCTCTAAAAGGTGGCCGCACGCTGACTTGTTCTATCTTAGTAAAGAAATCCATCCCAACCTCCCCTGAGTTTATCACCACTCCGAAGTCTCTCGGTGAGCCTAGTGGTGAACCTCAGGTGCAAACTCTTCCATCTATTGAGGTGAATCATGGAACTCCTATTAAGTGTATGTTTAACTTGATGGATAAAGTTTTGACCTTATCAACAATCTTCATGAATTTGTTGACCTTAGACCCACAATAGTTGAGCGATAGAGACCTCACTAGTACCTCTGCCTTGGCCCTTGTTGCAGGAGGGTCAAAAGATCCTCCCCTTAACATTACACCGTTGCAGGCTCATCACCCTTCCCCCTATGATGATTTAGAGTGGGAAGATGATGACCTCTTGGTTGACCAGTGTTAGGGAGAGACCCTCTTCTTGATCTTTAGATTATATGTGTGTGTGTGTGTGTTGTGATGTGTTACCCCATGATTGTTCTACATGTGCCTAGATGACCCTCATCACCCCTGTCGGTGCTTGGATACATGCTTGGAATTTGTGTCATATACCTTCCTCTATGTGTATCTTCATTCTTCCATGTTTGTGATTGGCTTTTGGTAAATTGGGGACGATGCAAAGCGTCAGGAGCATTTAGGCTTCTTTCCATGTTGACCCAAGTTTTTATTTTACTTTGTCTTTCCTGCATTCTTCCTGATATGGTTGGGGATTGATGATCTTTTTCCTCTTATCACAGTTACCTAATACATATATAAAAAAAGGCAGATCTGACCTCATGAAATCAGATCCCCCTGTGTCCTCTCTTCTTTTGTTTGCTCTTGATCTTTCTCTCTTCTTTGCTTGAGTTGTCCCTCTTATGTGTGGCAATGCCACTTCTACACTATTTGATCTTTAGAAAATGAATTCATTTCCAAACGAATCTTTTCTCAAAGACCCTTCACACACGTCTTTATTAGAGTCATATTCTCGACTTGAAACGCTAACGAAACATGTTTCCTTCATCATGGGTTTGTAAAGAAAGGACTTGGAAACCCTCCTCTGAAGTGAGAACGGTCTTAGTCTTCCCCTCGCATGGGCACATATCCTTCCTTTCAAATTCCTTGATGAAGTGAACATCTTTCAAAAGGATTCCTTGATGACGAATCAATTTGAGAATGAATACATTAGCTTTTGAATAGTGTGTCCCTTAAGTGGACCGCTCCTCTTCATGTTGGGTTCCCAAGGGAACCCTTCGAAAGGCTTCAAAAATTTCTATGGCATCTAGCCTGGGAGCAACTTGACTAGACCGGTTTCACTTCTTCGTGTCTAGTCCAGGGGTAGCCCGACTAGACCTACTTTGCATCTTTATGTCTAGCTTGGGGGCAGCTTGACTAGACTTCACTTTTCAAATAGCGCGTCCCTTGAGTGGACCCTCCTTCCTTTTGAATGGTTCTCGAGGGACCCTTTTGAAAGTCTTACAACTTAGCGATGGTCTACATGACTATCTGTTCACTAGCTTGCATAGCCACTTCCTGACATGCTCTATCTACGGGTAAACATGTCACCCTCTTTGACTTTGCGGAGTCCCCTTTATTCAGTCACCCTCATGTGAGAATTCTTGGGGCATACCTTCCTTGATATTCTACGGTACTGTAAGGTGATCTTCTTTGTTTCCTTCATGTGAGATTTCTTGAAGGATGCCTCCCTTGCAGGATTGTGAGCTTGTAAGGTACTTTCATTTTTCAGCTTTGTAGTTCCGTGAAACTACGGAGTCTTCTCTTGCACTTTTGAGTTTTCCAAACTATGCTCTGCTTCCTCATTGGTTCAGGTATACATCTCATACCTTGTTACTCTTACTACTCTACTTTACCGAAGCACTCATTAGTACTTGTGCTCACTAAAGTGCGGGCAAAATGTATAAGTGTGAATTTGCACCCTAACACATTCATTTTTACCACCTTACACTTTAGAAAACCTAATGTAAAGGCTTAATTCCACTTAAGCCTACTTTCCACATCACACTTGGTGCCCTGTTTGTGTGTCGGTGGGGGCGTTTCTATCAAGGACGCTCACGCGACGCACATACGTCCGTGCAATATGCTTACATCCCTAGCAGATTCCTACGGCTAGAGTTTGCAGGGACGTTATACTTCTTATTGGAAATCGAAGTGTAACGCCCCTCTTTGGAAGGTCGACCCAAATATGACTATTTTTCATCCTTTCCTTCATATTCTTCACACTCTCATTCACTCAGGGAGTTTTTCAAGATCTTGAGTTCATCTCTTCACATTTTATCCACTTTTTCAAGCATCCACAAGCTTTGTAGGAGTACTTCACACTCACACCAACAATCTATGATTCTATCACTCCAATAGTGCGAGCACAAGACAAACACCATTACAACAGAGGCTTGAGTTCCTCTCATTTTCTCCTCCACAAGCCTTGAGCACTTTGGATGGAGGTGGTGAGCTCCTCTTATCTTCTCTATCATTTTGGTTGAGTAAGCACATACTGTTTTGTAGTGTCTTTTGTTTATGTAGCTTGTATTCTCTTCTTTATCATTATTTCTATCATTGCAACTTGGTTGCTCGTGGAGGTGGAAACACCAAAATGAGGGTTTGACTAAGGAAGACCCCTAAACAACCCCAAAATTTTCCCCTTTTCTATGTGCAGGTGGAGAGATCTTGAAGCAATATGGCAAGAGGATTGTTGTACGAAATCATCTTCGTCACCCTTGCAGTAAAATATTTCCTTTATCACGTTTGTCTTTATGTTTCACTCTTCTTAATATCATTCTATCATTCTAAAAACTTGTAAACTAGGTCGACAGTCCTTTCTTGAGGATTAAACCTTGTCTCTCTGGTTTTCTAGCCATACGAACGTCAGTGCACCTATGAGACACCAGCATACCATTATGTCATCCCAGAACCACGCTTCTCTCCTCTGATAGACAGCTACCTGAGATGTAGATTTGACCTTAAAAAGTGACTCGTCTAGTCTCCTTTCAACTCTCGAGTTCACAGAGTGGTCGAAGGACCCATAGTCCTCATCATTCTCATCCCTCCTATCCTAATCTTCCTTTAAACTGAGGTAAGTTAGGGCAGCCTTACCACTCTTTGCCTTTCGTGACCTGAGGCCTTGCAGTGGTCGGTCCCCCTCTCTTATAGTGTTGTACCATTTATTCTTGGATGTGTTTACTATTTGTATATTTAAAATCCCTTCCTATTTGTTAAATCTTGTGTTGAGGCTTATGCATTGTGTAAGGATCAATTGTACCTTGGTTATGCATTGTTGGTTCTATTTATGAACTATTGAGAAAGAGAAATTAAAGTTGCCTATCATGTTATAAGATTGTGCAAATTATTTAATGTGTTTCATTGTATGTGTTGTGGTATATTGACCAACTTTTTTATTTCCTATCCGTTTGTGTTATGTGTTGGGCCTTTGGAAGTATCTGAAAGTCTTTGTGAAAGTCCTTGTGTTTTTTAGTTGATTCTTGCTTTAGGGGGTCTCTTATGGGTGTTTAGTATCAGCCACTTGTTGTTTTTGTTGCTTTCTTGTGTGTGGGGCCTAGTGTTGTCTCGTAGCACAAAGGGAGTGGGTCTCAAGGTTCCACGTGGTAGGGTGGTATTTTCCAACCATCCATTGGTGTTTAGGTGGTATAGCTCATGTGTAACATGGAGTCTTTCCTTCCACTTCGTTCTAGAGTTGGTTTTATGGTGCAAATGATATTTCTAAGAGAATTGTGTCCAATATGTATTTTATATATATGTACCTCTCAAATGAATGAATCTTATACATTGTAGCATTATTGTAAAGGAAATGTAAATAAATTGATGTAATCTTGAAGGTATATTTATTGTTGTTTATTATGTAATGGAAAGGTTAACGTAGGAATGTTGTATTTATGAAACATATGAACTTAATTTAGTAGTAGATGTGATATACCTGTATGTACCTATTTCATGGCATTGACTAGGATTAGGTTCATATTGGCATAGTGTTAGATGAGATTTAATTATATTTGAATTCATGTTGGCATATGTAAATGATGATTGAGATTTAATTTTCATTCATGTTCATATGATCGAGTGGATGTATTCTTAAGGTATATTATGCATTGTTATAAGCTTAGTTTAGTGTAGATGTGTTGTAGTAGCGACATTAGGGGAACATGGTGAATAGGTGTGTAAGTGGGCTATGATTAATGTTACTATAGGGTCATAATATGATTATGATATGATGTTAATGTAACGATGTCATCCGTGTTAATTTGTTGAGTTGCATTAGTTAGTGTCTCTTTAGTTTCCTAAAAAAAATTATTGACATGATGTTTGAGGGATTTTGTGTTAATCCATCGGGTCTCTTAGTGGGGTTTTACACTTGGTATGTGAGTGAGTGTTGTAGTGTTGGGATCTCTAGTTAATGTTTTCGCCCATGTCTAGTTATAGTAACTTTTCTTATGCATGTGTTCTCGGATGTCTGTTGGATTGATTGTAAAAGGCTTGTTGGGCTATTGAAAATGTTTATATTATAGTTTATGTAAAATAATAGTTAAAGGAAGAGATATACATTATAGTATTAAGTTTCATCCAGTGTATGTAATTGATGTTCTAAATTCATTTCTTTAGAAATTTTTTTTATATCTCTCTAGTTTGTATCATTACCTCAGTTAACTGTTTTAGAAATAAACCAGTCTAATTCTATTTTCATTAAATTTTGTTTAAGAAACTCGGTTGGTCTGAAAATTTTAGGAAAAGTGCACCATTGAATTATCTAAATCATATAAAAGAAATGATACCCAGATTCTAGTTTTTGAGATATAAAAATATTTGTGACTGGATGTATAGGTTGTTATAAATTGTCTTGATAAAAAAACTAGTCCATTGTAGCTTTAATAAATTTTGTTGTAGAAACTAGGTTTCTTCGATATTTTTATTGGAAATGTGAAATCTAGATTGCTAAATCCTCACAAGAATTACCCGCATTCTTAATTATGAGATACGTACAAATTAGTAACTGTCTATCTATATTGCTATTTTGAAAATTATGACTATACATGTGATTTTATGATTTTTAGAAAATTATATTAAAGGAAATTATTAGTTAATGATTGTGATAATTTTTTTAATCTCTATTTTACCTTTCTAATACATTTTTAAAATAGGAAAAATCATAGAGATTAGTTGATTAAATAGAAAAAGAAGATAAAGCAATTTTGTGGAAAATAATAGAAATAAAGCATAGTAAAACAAAAGGAATTGAAGAGTAAATTTAGAAATACAACTTATTTTATTAGTTTATTTTAATGATCTATCAAATCAATTCTAATAGATTCTATTTATTTTATTAATGTACATTTGATTCCTAATATCGTTTGTTCAAATTAACTAGTTTAAATTTATTTTTATTTGGAAACATATCATTTAATAAGTTTATTTACTTTTAAATGAAAAATTCAATTTGTTAAGTTAATTAGTGAGTGGCTTTATTTATTAATTTAACATTCTAAAAAATAGATGTATTGTCTTTATTCAACCATCTTTATTAAGACTATTTGAATGCAAAAAATATTTTAAGATTTAGTTGTTTGCATTTATAATTTAATAATTTATTTTCAAATTAGAACAAATTATTTTATTCAGTCATTTTATTAAATCTATTTAAATTAGTAAATGAGTTTTAAATAGTAAGAAATGATAGTGCAATTTAGTGAGATTTAATCCCTACCTTTTTGTTGGTCAAACCTCTTGTTTGGCATACTTTCTATTTCTTTGACTCTTATCATTTGATGTTTGTTGATTAATCTACAATGATAAACTTTAAAATTTTAGTCTAAGATTCCATAAGTGTTATTAATGTATTTTTTCTATTTATCTTATTTAGAACTAATTAAATTAGAATATTTAAAGGTTATACAAAAGACATATTTGTTTATATTTATTTAGGTAGTGGAAAAATTTCATTGTTGTAGTAGGAAGTTAGCTTAGGATGAAAACTTAATTATTTTAAAGAACATTGTGTCTTCACTAAGTTAGGATCAGTGATTAAAATGATCATTTGAAATTGAGGTTTAAATATTTTTGTTTAGATCAATGTCTTTAAGTTAGATAAAAATGTAGTTACATAAGTGTGTGCCCACTTGTATGTGTAGCTGAAACCTATGATGCAATGTCTTTCTCTTTTCTTACTATTGTATAAATAGAAGACATTTATGCATTGGATGTCTTTTATGTTGAATTTTTAAGAGGGGGTAACATTTTAAGTAATTAAGCTTAGGAATGGGGTAGGGATGTTTGAGTAGGCATAATCACTGTGTAAAGATTTAGTGTTACTTGTATTGGCTTGGGATAAAGTTTGAGAGAATGTGGGATTGTGTTTTGGGAACAAATATGTGAATCCTTTTGTTCTGTGAAAATTTGAATAACTTGTGATGAAGTAAGAGTTGTTTGTGTTTAGGAAAGAACTACATGAAGTAGTAAGAGTTAAGTAGGGGATCATGATTGTTCTTTTGTGAATATGGAACTTGTGTATAATTTTTTGAACTCTGGATGCATGAATATTGATGTGAAAGTATTAATGATTCTTAGATGCATTTAGAAATTAATGGTGCTTATGTAAAATTCTTATTGTGTGGAAGAAAAGTTAGTTTGTATATGCATATGTTATGAGGATAGAATGTTATACAAAATGAATAAAAGTGACTGTGAATTTGTTAAGAGGAGTTGTTAAGTGATCACAGTGATCATGACATTGACATTTAGTATCATGTGATATATGGAAAATAGTAGAGTGAAAGAAAAATCGATAAAGGGTTATGGATGATATGTAATGATATAATTTTGGGAAGGGAATCACACTAGTTATGGAAATAAATATACTCATGGTATGTGATCCTTAAGAAATAATGGAGTTGTGTATGTAATTGTACCCCCCTCTAAATGTGAGAAAATAGTAACTGTGCATTGGTTGAGTGTTGTGAATAACCCATACTTGCTTTGTGTTCCCATGGGATGGTGATACTGCATACCCATCCATGGGGAATATGTTGTATTTTTTTTTTTGGTGTGGGATTAACCATACCATTATGTGTGCTTGTATGTTTTTTATTTGATTGAGGGCCAACCCACGTGTTGTTGAGATTTATATATAAGAGTAGCCAAAAGATAGTTTTAAAGATTCTTTTCTTTTTGGCTCTCTAGTCCCTCAATCCGTGAAGGGGTAGTAGCAGCCACAAAGTTCCTTGGCCAAGGTGTGTAGTGTACAAATGTTGCAGCACAAAGTGATCTTAGCTCAACCGATCCCGAGGAAAAGTACTCACTACTTCCCCTTATGATGGATCAGGATACTTGATCCATATGTGCTAGCCTAATCCCCATAGTTCTTGAGCATATTGATGGTATTTATTGGATGATCATCTACCTTATCTTCATGAAAGCTATGATATTCCACATGAGTTGTCAATTGGGGTTTGGGGTCTAGGGTGAGAGGGATGTGCATGGACAACCCAAATGGAACTATGTGATGACATGTGTCACTACTTGGGGGCGGGAGTCTAGGGTGAGAGGGACCTGTATGGACAACCCAAGTGAGACCATGTGCCCCATGTATATGTGCATTTTGAGGTCCAACATGTGGAGGGAGGTTTTTTACCCATACTGATACGAATTTCGTATCTTCACATGTTATGACATGATGCATTAGGTACGATGCCACACCCCACTGATGCTCTGCCATAGTGTTGGTGATGATGCCATGTTGTTGATGGTAGCGATTTGGGCTTGAGGGCATGATGCCACGTGCATAGATGTGTGAAGGTGCACTATGAGATTGTGTTATGATAGCCTACTTATGTGATGAGTGTAATGGGTTTGCATATACTTGTAGAGGGACACTCATGCTTTCTTTTGATAGTGTTAGGTTGGTTAGCATATGGGTATGTCCTAGCCATGTATACCTATGGCTATGGTGAGTACATGTGTGTGCCTTCTCCATGAGGTATTATTATGTGGGGTGTGTTCTATGCATGCCTAATTTCATGGAACCACATACACATTTCCATGTGGCATACGACCAGTACATGCCTTCTCCAACTGGTGTATGACCATGCCACACTGAGATGCAATGAGGGATGGGGGTTGAGGTGCACATCCCATGTGGGAAGCCAAGGAGTGTGTGGGCCACTTGGTTAGTCCATGTTGTGTGACGATGTGATGTAGGTTGTAGCTGAGGAGTACACTCTAAGCCATGTGGATGGCATGCTCACTCTGCACCACATGAGGGCTACTACTATAGCCTGACATTGTTCCTCTCATTTGGTGGCTAGTATCTAGTCACGTAGTGTTGTACAATGTAATTTCAAAGATTGTGTATTTTCTTTATGGTATTGATGATTTTCTATTGACTGTGAAGGCTGACATTTTGGTTATCTTTGATTGTGATGGTTTAGCCACACCTTGTGATATTATTTGCATGTAGCCCTCATGGTTACACTTGATTTAGTTTTGAAATTACATGCATTTCTTATTGCTGAAATTGAATCTTTATTTGATATTTATTTATGACTTTGGTGGCTAAATTAGTTTATCCTTATTGTTTTCGATGTCAGCCATGTGTCATATTGTGATTCCTCTTCAAGGACATATGAGGTAGACTTGGTGAGTGTAAATGAGGAATTAGATGTGGGGAAGCTCGAGAATGGGGGTATGTGAGGCTATTACACAACTAGGACCCACTACCCACCTATGTGTGATGACTATCTCTTGGAGGCTAACCACCTTATACAACAAGAGATAGGTCATTATGGTCTTGTTTGGTTGGTCTCACCATGTGTGTGTGGCCTAACACCATCAATCCATTGAGTGTGAGGTATGGATTATGTGAGATGGATATTGGCCCTTGGCTCATAGATTAATATGTTGCTTATCGGTGTCCAAATGGACCCTTGTGTAGCCTTGTGATGTGATTCTCAATGATGTGAATTTGTGTGTATGTGAAGAATGTATGTTAAATCATGAATATAGTACTTATGAAATGATAAACTGTATTTTTATGCTTCTAAAAAGGTGTAAAATCATGATCTTTTATTGAATATGTTATGAGATTTAGTATTGTAAAATTAATAAAGTGGAATGTCCTATTTGTAAATGATGGATATTTAATGAAAAAGGTGTGCTTTGTGTATATAACTATGTTGTGTTTTATGGAAATGTAGCATTCTGATGTATTGATTGATTAATAGTGTATTGGAAGAGGAATTGTAATTTAAGGGTAAAGAAAATGAAATGGTAATGCATTTGAAAGTGAATATGTTTATGTTATGAGAAATTTTGCTAGTTAGGATTAAAAGTGTGCAATGTTTTCTTTCTCTTGAAAGAAACTGGTGGGTGTTAATGCTAATATGTAAGTATTTTGAGTGGTTTATGTACTATGGAATCATTTTTGAAATGCAAGTCTTGATTGTGTTATTATTGTGACATTGAAAAAACTATAAGGATAGGTCATGTTTGAGATGGACCATATAAGTATATATCCTTGTGAGATGAATTATTTTCATAGGCCAAAACTAGTGTATATTATTTTGATGTAATGAATCAGCTTTGATGTTGGTAATATAAATTTGCAGTACGAATGTGTTATGTTTCCACCCTAGTTTGTGACTTTCAAGAGTAAGTGAAGTTTTAGGAGGGGAGGATGTAGTGCCTCTCCATTCCCACTGTGACATGTCTTTATGATTTTGATTATGACTATATTTATTGTCATGAATATGTATTGACTTGTGTTCAAGTGTTGTGGTTGCAGATGGGACATGAGCTTTTGTTAGTGCTTTAATGAGTATGATGTATATTGTCATGTTATTATTGCTATGCAGAGAGTTATTTGGATAGTTAGGTGATGCAATAGTATGTTGTTAGGTTAGGAGAAAAGAGAGACATCGTACATTGGACATATGGGGTACATATGAGAATGAGATATGATTGCTAGATTTCCTTTCCCAGTGCTTCGACTATTATGCACATGTGATCTAACTTGTATGCTTGAGTGAAAAGGTACTAGGCTACATCTCCACCTGAATTAGCAGGTTTGAGTGTGCCTCTAATCCCAATGGTGGTTGAGGAGATAACATCTAGGCCCAAATATACCTTAACCCTAACCACTGTCCTCAATTAGGTACAATTGATTAAGAATGTGTTAACCTTTACAGGTTGTCATGAGACAATGCCCGATCACCTATACCTTATAGTTGGAGTGTTGCATTTATGTGAATGTTTCTTATGGGATACGTGATTGTTTGATTCTAGTGTCTAGTCTTGGTTTTCGATCCAAACTAGATGGTGCTAAGTCATGTGGTTAGTTGGGTTGTTATTATGGTGATTAGTGTTATTTATACTTTGATGTGAATATTTCTTTTATGTGAGAATTTATTTCATGGTTTATGCCTAACATTGGATTGTGGATTATTTGAGTGAAGTTAGATGTTGGGTCGATCATGTTAGTTGTTATTATAATTGTTATTAATGTGTTTGAGGTGTGATTTAATATTATTCATAAGTGATATATTTATTTATGTTAGTGTGTTGTTATGTTATTATATATTATCATTATTGGTGTGAGTGGGTATTGATTATTATTATTATTTATGCTAAGGGGGTGGTTTAATATTTTTATGAGATGATGTTAATAAGTCATAATGCTATAATGCGCATACTATTATGTTATTATTTTAGGGAATGGTTATTTAATTATTGTTTATTATTATCATGTGTTTTGTTTAATGATTATTTGGTATTTGATTATTGTTTATTGAATAATGTTTATTTTACTATTGTTTGGAGAAATGGAATTTAAAGTTAATTTAATAATTAATTTTGGAGACTCATGTTTAGGGGAAGTCTCATTTTCAGGTTTGCTTTTTAGTGGGAAGTTGAGAAGGAGGTTGCCTTTTCCCCTTCCATGGATCCTCTTTATTTATGTGGAGGAGGGGGTTTTCTCTCTTTTTGATTTTTTTCTTCTTCTGGAGTTCATGTTTGATTCTTCATTTTTGATATCTTGCCATGTATGTGAGGAGGAAGAAGCAATGAAAGAGATTTCTTGGAGAGTTGTTGCAATTTGGGGATTTTGAAAGTTAAAAGAATTGTGATGAATTTTGATGTTTTTGGTGAGATCTCGAGCAATTTGGGATGGGATTTAAAAAGGGTGATTTGGAATTTTTAGTTGTGAATTCATGAGAATTCTTTTCTGCTAGTGAATGAAAATTTTGGCTTCTAGTCATGGTTTTTGATTGGTGACTTGAGCTTGGAGGATTTTTTGGGGTTCAACTTCTTTTTCATCATCGTTTTTCGAATTTGAGGTAGGAGTTTTCTTGATTTTGTTAATTTATGCATTTAAGATTTATAGGAATTTGAAAAGGGTTAAATTAATTGAGGTTTTAATGTTTTTGATAATCTAGAAAAGATCTGATTGCTGGTTTTTTCATTTTATCATTTGATTATAATCGAGTATGCCGAAAAGAGGGTTTTAAGGGAGCCATTTGATTGTTTTGCATTTTGTAAATTTTTGAGTCATTTTTGGTCAATTATGCTCATGTTACTGAGTCAAGGGAAAAATATAAAATGGGTTTTTGATGGATTTAAATTTTGAGTTGATTTGACTATTTTATGGCTTGCAGAATTGATTGTTGTCAAGAGGGATTTAGCTCAATTCTAAAGGTTGTATAAAAGGATATAGCCATGTACTTCGATCTATATTATGTTGTCCCATTGTGCTTGAATGTGTTTATTGTTTGTATGTTGAAAATCCCTTCCTATTTGTAAGAGAATTGTGTCCAATATGTAATTTATATATATATGTACCTCTCAGATGAATGAATCTTTAACATTGTAGCATTTTTGTAAAGGAAATGTAAATGAATTGATGTAATCTTGAAGATATATTTATTGTTGTTTATTATGTAATGGAAAGGTTAATGTAGGAATGTTGAATTTATGAAGCATATGAACTTAATTTAGTAGTAGATGTGATATATCTTTATGTACCTATTTCATGGCGTTGATTAGGATTAGGTTTATATTGGCATAGTGTTAGATGAGATTTAATTATCTTTGAATTCATGTTGGCATATGTAAATGACGGTTAAGATTTAATTTTCATTCATGTTCATATGATTGAGTGGATGTATTCTTAATTTATATTATGTATTGTTATAGGCTTATTTTAGTGTAGACGTGTCATAGTAGCGAGGTTAGGGGACCATGGTGGATAGGTGCGTAAGTGGGCTATGATTAATGTTACTTTAGGGTCATAAGGTGATTATGATATGATGTTAATGTAATGATGTTATCCATGTTAATTTGTTGAGTTGCATTAGTTAGTGTCACTTTAGTTTCCTAAAATAAAATTATTGGCATGATGTTTGAGGTATTTTGTGTTAATCCACTGGGTCCCTTAGCGGGGCATTACACAGTTGAGCATTTTTTTAAATGGGGCTTGGTAATCGAGTTTTTTAATGAGCATCTTATTATGAAATGGACATCACAGTTGTGTTCAAGAGGATTGAGAGCTGATGACTTTTGATATATAACTTGACATATTTTTGGTATAATGAGATTTCATAAAAAAATTTAAGGCCTTTTAGAACTCTTAGCAAGAAATTTCGCACCACCAAACTATGTATTTGTATTTTTGATATATACACATTTTGTGTGCAGGTGAAAGTATGCATAGAGGCATTTGACACATACACAACATTTTGGTATTTTTAACAATATATACACAGTCATTCGATCAGAGGTATGCATGCCAAAAATGCCACAATATATATGTTATTTTTCACACTATCTACAATGGTCATGACCCCTTGAGGTATTCACAATAATAACAAAGGTATACCCAAAAAAGGAGCACAGGTTTATTTGATATATTCATGGGCCTACAAAATATAATCATTTATTTAAGCACTTTTTATTTTTATTTTTAAGTGTATTATTCATTAGATATATTTTGAATATAATATTATTTATTATTTATTTTCCCTAAACCATGTGTTCTACCCTTGTTTTGTGAAAGCCATAATTTTTTATTGATGTTGAAAAAATACAATGTTAAAAGCATTGTGCAGGTTTCATCTTAAAAATCATGATTTTAAAAAATCATGAGGCTTCTTTAAAACCTGCATTTAAATTTTCTAAGCTTCCGTTTGGTTATTGAAGGGCATTAAAATTTAGGTTTTTTAGTTTTCTTTCTTTTATTATATTTTATTTCATTTAAAAAATGTGAATATAAAAATATTGTTAATTTCTTCTTATTTTTTATTTTTCGGGTTTCTGCCTCTTGGTCACATGGGTGACTAGGATCCCCACTAAAATAAGAACCCAAATATTTTCATTCACCCCTTGGTCATGTGGGTGACCATGCACCAACCCTTGGGGACTAAACTAGACCCCTCTTCTATGCAAACTCTAAAGGAGTTGTTTTACGAAAATGAATGTATAATTTGCACAATATATCAATTTTTTTATTTTCCAGAGGCATTGGAAAGATGGATTAGAGAACTACACTGTGGATCAGTTGATTTTTCCAAAATATACCTTTTTCATTAGGTAAAATTCCTTGAAAAGTGTGATTTATTTACAATATTTAGATGTTCATATGTAACGCCCCGTCGTGGAACCTAGGAAACGTTACATCAGTAACACTAAAATTCTTAATATTTTATTTTACAAATAATAACATGTGATTAACAACCTAACATGAACGTTCTAGGGTTCCAAAACTACGCTACTAAAATAAATAAACATTGCAACACATCAAGACAAGAGAATAGTCATATAAAGATATATTACATCAATAGTTATATTACAAGTTTGTTTACAATAAACAAGATTGTGACAAATCTTGATACATCACAAGTAATAATACAATGAAACCCCATGCAACATCATGAGAGAGTATGAAATAGAATAAGATCAAGAGTAGTTGTTGACCAAGTCCACGAGCTTATCTAATGAACAAAACTCTGTGAATGATGTTCAATCAAGATCCTGCTAAAATGAGCATGTCTCGAACCAAATCACCTGCAGGGAACCCAATGGAAGTAGTGACACGTTCCTCCCAACCGTGTGGAACTCGAAAGCCCAACCCCCATGCTAGGAGATAGAACAAGTCCTCAAGTCTAAACAGACAACAAGAGGAAACCTCACACAAAACATGGTCGACACACATGACATCACAATGATAACACCACTAACATACTCCCAGTACATTAGTTAAATTTTTCACTTAATATACAACGCGATAAACCACTTAGCATGCATGGCTAGTCTCCAATGGACAAACATATTTCTAGGACATGGAATATAAATGTCCTGAATAAAATCACAAGAATACTGAACATGCATGGCTCAATTCTTCACATTAAACACAATACAAAATATTTGTGCAACACTTATTATGAATCAAAATAAAACCGCTAGTTAATGCCTCTGGAAGACAATAAACTAAACACTACTTTTCAATACTTGATACAAGAATGAACTCTAAATAAGAAATAACATTTGAGCATTGTTAGAAAGTTCCATTCAAGACTCACCAATCATAGAAGTTTAACTTAATACATTTAACCTCTTTTAATGAGAGGATAATCAATATTCCATTTATGAAGGTATTTTAACTCACATTCATTTATATGATGACACTAAGAATTCATTCCTTAAAAATTAACATATACTTTTATTGTAATAAAACAACTCAACATCCCAATATAAACAATGCCTCTGTATTTTGATTAATAGACCACTTCATATTTAATGTATTTATATGTTAAATATCATACCATTTCCCAAATCAATCATTTATAAATATAATAATAATAAACCATTTTGTAATTTAAAAAGGGAATTTAACATATAATATTTAATAACTATTACACCAACATCCTCATTTAAGTATGTTTAAAAATAAAAACAAGGGCAATATGAATATGTATATTAATAGTTAATACTACCAATTCTAGTACATTCGGTGACTAACACTTACAATGCTAATATATATTTACATATTCGGATTTTGCTTCCTTATATTTTAAACAACGAATTCTAAGAAAGTGTTTTATTTACATCACTAATAAGAAATCGATTCATTTTATCAAATGTCACTAATACAACCGTGACAGGGAAAGGAATAACACAAAGTTTAAGAAACTACCAAACTAAAGTGTAGTTGACTTCAAAAGGGTCCGCGACTTCTTAAGTGAAGTCGATGATTCAAAATATGCAGACAGTTAACAATAAGAGAATACAGTGAACGTTAAGAACAACCGACCTAGCAAGATAACAACAGATTCGTGGTGGTAGGTAAAGTCGAAGTTTGGTTTAAGGAAATACTTGTGACGTGCTTTCGGCTCTAAAGTAACAGTTACTACACCGAAGTTAATGGCACAACAAGAAGAAGGAATTATTTGATCTTTTCCTTATACCATGTGAAGGCACCATACACATGCATTTAAGTCAGACCCAACCACATTACACAAGATATCTTTCAAAACACACACCACAGGGTAGTCGACATGCTAAGATGACATAAGAAAAATAAAAAGAAAACACGTATAAGAGAATAGCTATGAGCACAATATTTTGATAATCATCAGTTCTGAAATTCCATCCTACACAACTATAAGGCATAAACTTGCGAATTACAAACATGACTCAGATCGAAATCTCACTAACTACCAAAAATCAGGATCTAATAGCACGTGACAACTATAAATGTTAGACCACTCACAAAAGAAGTAGATAAGGGATAGGAGAGACTGAAGTCAGACTTGAAGAAAAAATAACAACCTTGTAACGAATCAAATGAAGATAACTCACTAGTTAATCATTACGCCATGCAGAGAACCGAATGGATGAAACAAAGATATCACATGCACGTAGCGAGAGATCACAGAGTGACTAAACACAACTTTGGAATTTGCATGGCAAAGAGCCAACCTATCGTAGGTAATTAACGGTACCATCGAAGAGCAAGTATTAAGATCACACCGATACCTTTGAGATAACAACAAGCTTAAAAAAATAAATACAAACTGGCCATACAGAGGTGATATAGGTAATTTATCACAAAGACAAATTAGAGACAAGACCAGAGGGATCACAGACATAAGCTAATACAAAGAATACGCTGTCAAAGAATATAAAAGATCAGACCCAGTTATATACGTCGGAACACCCAAAATCAGCGCCGCTAGACAACTAAGAACGCAATGAAATAAAATAACGATTTTCTCTTTGAGATCATGAATTATTTCATCAGCGATCTGGAGAATTTATTTAAAGCATGTACGCGAGGCTCCACTCCATGCACTCACGTTTTCCCTGAATAATTATTCTATCAAATTCTCAAACACGCACAACACCTTCATAATCAGGAATTCCGTGCATAACAAAGGTTAATTACTGAACTTCACGGAATAAAGATGAAGTATAACAGATTTTACACTACAAGGGGACACGACTTCATTACACCACTATCAAACTCGTTATCCCTAGTAAGGTAACTTCAACACTTCATAGCTTGAATCGTTGGCTCAGTAGTGTACGTCGAAGACCAGCAGGTAAATGAAAAAAAGATTTAAAGGACATAACTGTGAATCCTTAAGCCAAGTAAATTCCTCCTAACGAAGCAAGGTTTGACTGTGTAATCTCTAAGAAGAAAAACAACTCCTTTAAGCAGAGTTAATGAAGAATCCCCTACCAAGCGCACCAAATATTGTGTGGTAAGACAAGGAAATCATTAGGGTAAACATCTGGTTTAAAACATTAATCTGAGGGTATGAAATATTTATCAATCGATTAGGTTTCTAGGGAGTTCTTGGTTTGGGAGAGGCTATCATAAAGGAACAAAAGTGGTCATAGATTACGAAATCAAAACTCATGTAAAGATGGTACAATGCAAACCATTTCCGGG
This sequence comes from Sequoiadendron giganteum, assembly GCA_007115665.2. Lineage (NCBI taxonomy): Eukaryota > Viridiplantae > Streptophyta > Pinopsida > Cupressales > Cupressaceae > Sequoiadendron > Sequoiadendron giganteum. The sequence goes on along the minus strand of CM021104.1, from coordinate 395,797,640 downwards.
AGAATACAAAAATCCATAGCTAAATCTACAACATTTTCTTTTCTTATTTTCTTCACAATAATTTCATCAAAATTGACATTAACATTTTAGTTTTCTATTGTGCATGCAGGTACCAAGACAAGCTTTTTGCAGCATATTACCATCAAATACCAAAACCCTTTTTACATGTGTTAATTCAAGAATTAGCAAAAAATTTGCAAGAAGAAAACCTATAATGTTTTCTGGATTCGAGCAACGGTGAAGCGAAAACGTCAAAAATTCAATCCACAAATCTTCCACAGTAAAAATACAGCTTCCAAAAAATCAATTCTCAAGTTTCCAAATCAAACCCCAGAAAAATACAGAGATAACATTTTCTCATGATACACATTCCTCCCTTTCGAAAATCCAATTCCCCAATTAAATACAATTTCCACTTACAACTTTCAGAATGCATGCAATTTTTATCAACCAGTTTCAACTTTTCAGACATCAAGTTAAAAACAAGATATTTCACAACTTTAAATCACAACTCATTGTTTTAGTTTTCAAAAATATCAAAATTGCACAATTAAATCAATTACAAGTAATTAAATTTTTGCAACAATATATTTCAATATTTCACTTTTAATTCCTCTTCAATGTAAAAATAACTTTTTAAATTTAAACATTTCAATTATTCATTAAATAATCTAAATCAACATTATGAAATCATGGTAAAACACAACATGACACGACAAAAACAAACAAATGACAAATGAACAATAGAACATAAGGGTGACAACTGATACTCATTCTTTTAGAACAATGGTTTAAGACAAAGGATAAGTCTATCTCCCTTCACCGAATTCCATTGGAGCATGGCATGCTCAAACCTGACAAGTAGGTGGAGTCGATGCCTATACTTGAAAATTGCATCACACTGCATGATCAACTGGAACAACATATATAACAGGAAATACACTATGAAGAAGAATCATAGCGTATCAGGGCACTCATAGATGAGTATTGCTAAATCATCTCCTTCACCGAACTGACGTAAAAAAATAACATCTAAAATCATTCGCATTATAGTACCGTCATAAATAATATCATCATATTAATGTCATCTCACGAAAGAAAATAGAACATCACAATGTAAAGTATATCATCAATTGATCATGTAATCCAAGACATAATACATTAAAGTAACATAGTCTCAAAACCATCTATCGACTATCAACAACTCATAATGAATGGAATAGAAATGACATCAAGAGGGTCACTACATCATATCTTGTGCATATGAGCTGGTTTTCAGTCATTTTTATTTATTTTTCAAAAACTTGCAAGTTCCTATTTATTACTATTTTTTATATTTTATATTGATCGATTAAATGCAATATATCTTGTTGGGCGAAGACAAAATTTAGAAACTACCGTTGGTGTTTTTTCCAACTAAGGCTTTGTAATTCTCTAAGGGGTTGTGAATCCTTATACTTAAGAATTAACAAAGTTGGTGGCCAACTGACAAGATTCAGTCAAAGACTGACATCTCCTACACTTCTAGCTCTATGAAACCAAGGAGGGTTTTCCTACATGTGTTCATAAAATGCTTCATGCCTCAAGAACACTTCTATACACATATACATTCCTATTAATGCCACTAGACAACATCTATCTGGGTTTTGGCAAACCAAAGAATAAACACAACTATCTAAAGCTAGGAAAGCAGACTTACTATAAGGTTTGTATCTCAAGAGACATAGAATTTGAATTTTTTTAAATGATCAAATCTTGAACTTTTACAGTTAGGGATACTATCTTGCACTTCTAAAAAGGATATAGAATGAACTATCTAGTGCCTCATCCAACCGGGCATTATTTACATAAAACATAACCCTGATATCATGGAACTCATCATTATAATGTCTTACATTATGAGATTTTCCATTAATTAAAAAAGTACTCCTTAGTAAATCCTCAGCACATTATCATAGACCTGTAATTCCTTTTCAATCATTTGGTTAACTCATTAAGTTAAAGCGAGAAAACTAATTACACATCCAAATATACCATTGAAACTGAATGAAGTAACCATTGATAAATCCATTCATAATCCATGATATGTACACAGGAGAGTCATTGTCTTAATTGTTTTGTAGATTTATTGATATCAGCTATTATAAAAGAATAGCATGCATATTTTATACAACACCCGACATGGAATGATTTTCCAACTAGAACCTTCCAAAATACCACAATATAACCTTTCTGTACACAACCTAAGCCTTACGATACAAAAAATATGACCCACAACAATGAGCTGTGAAATCTCCTTTATAGAACAGGAGAGAAACAAGCATCAGGATCCATTGTTAATTTAAAATGAATTTCGCTTTTACCAAATGAAATTCAAATTTCATTTCAAAAAACTCATCATCAAAAAAAAAATTTGCAATATGCACAGAGGAACCAAAAACGGTTACACCGTTGTAACCAGCGAAAAAAGACAAAAAACACCACCCTAGCAACACCACTCATTTCCCAACACCCCAAGTAACCACACGGCCCCAATACAAGCGACCACTCCTGGTTCTCGCTTCAGTAAGAAGCGATATTGGTTCTTTACCCTTGCTTGTACTAGCACTAGACCCAACAGCATTACATGGTGCCACCACAATAATTGGAGAAACCGCGAGGACCTCCTCGTCCACTCCCATGAGTTTAGTCAAGGCTGCGAGGTAACTATGGTAGTTTGAATCAGTTTCAGACCCCTCACCATCAGAGCCCGAAGAGAGCTCGATAGGTGACATGGAACGTCTAGACCTCATCTCCACCCTTTGAGCGACTCTTCCAGAAGTACTAGGAACAATTTGTTTCTCCATGTGTTGAAAATTCATTACACTCACTTGAGCGCTTCGTCATACCACTGAATTATCCATTGAGCTCATGAGCTTCAAACTCAGAAAGAAAAAAATCACCTACAAACAAACAAAATTCAAAATGCAATGATACTAATGAGCAAATTCGCAGGCATTTATATAGCAAGCCGGTGTAGGGAGCATTAATTGCTCAAATTGTAGTACAAGAAAATGAGCGATTAATGGTTGACATCACCACCACATAATAATTTCGAGCTCATGGAAAATGGCGTACAACCCATCATTGAAATTTCAAGTGCATTCCACTCGTATGCAAGGAAAATTAGGATGAGATCCACTAAAAAACCCGCGCCATTAATGAGAATAACTTGCAAAGCGCAAATAATCCTCACATGGGTGAATAGTAAAGTTTGAATTCAAATCGTCGATGTGAAAAAACCTGGCATGTCGAACGAATCAGATCAAGTCAAAGGTCATTGAAGAATCCACATCATCAGTTGGGTAACCCAGCAGCCAACCACACCCCTCACAGTCAAAAACCCATGACCGGGCAGTAGGCCCCATCCACTCACCTTGTACCACGGAGCCAATCAACGTGTCACCAGTTCGCACGCCTCGTGGCATTTTTGAATACATTAATCCACTCGTGCAAGGCCTACGAGGGACAGTCATCATTAATCCCTATCATTAAACATCTACTATTGAAATTACATCCACTTATCATTGTTGGTGCATCGAGACAAACCCCACTCCACCATACTTGACAGATGGTGGCATCTCACACACCTCGTACCACTTTAGTGACATCGGCAGAAAACCTTACGAGGTCTATGAGGAACAGTCCAGATCTGAACTCCGTGATCAAATGGCCCGCCAGACTGCATATGGAAAATAATTATTTATGACAGTGGGGCTGGCCAAAGAATAGGAAAAGAAAATCCTTGGAAGCAAAAAATTTTAAGCCCACCTGAACCTAAAGAAAAGACTGATAGGTCGAGTGAAAGGGTCGGTAACAACACGAAAGACAAGGCTCAGTCGAATGACTTAAGAGACCGGTGACCCCCAATAATAGGTCAATGCTAAAATATAACGTGAGGGCTTAAAAGGTACTAATCAATTTTATCATGGGTAACAAAAACCCTAAACGCTAAGCATTAGATCCCCAGCCATAAAAGGTAAAGAAACATGCCCAAACCAAGCAAAATTTTGAAAAAATTTAAAAGTCCCATCAATGGCTCTAACTGGGGATTTATGCCCCTTGTGTGTATAGCAAGATTCTAGAATCTCCGGGGAAGCAGACCCAATCATTGAATCACACAAGTACCTTGAAAAATGATTTACCATGTTTGTCAATTGGAACTTGTTTACATCCAACTTGGTGGCCCAAGCCCGCAAACAAGGGGAATTAGATATTACCCTGTCAAAAACAAAATTCCCTACTACCTGGAGTATATCAAATTTGTAAACACTATCATGAATTTCCCACAATTTAGCTTGGTTATTGACATGTCCCACTAGAACAATATGCTTTCCAATGCCACCAATAACTTTTTCAATCTACAATATGCAATCTGTCATCAATTGAAATTCATAATCATAGTGACCTTCTACCTTAGGCTTCTTTTGGTCATGTTTCACTGGAACTGAGAAATATAAACATTCATAATCCATCTGATCCTTGACATCACACAACTCGACATCAAAAAACATGGCATCAAAATCAGTTTTCACATCGAACTGAAAACCCTCATAAAAAACTTTGTGCATGTTGTACAAACCATTGTTGCATGAAATAGAAGATGCATGATTTGGGGAATCCTCACCCTGATGATTACAATATAAGCCTAATTTCCAATAGCTATGTTCATATGTCCTAGAAAACTTGATGATACTATAGAAATGGGAATCATAAGTCACTTCTTTGTCCAAGAAATGTGTGAATATATTCATTTCAGGCCCCTCACAATGTACTTCCTCCTACATCCCATCATCTAATTCCAAATGAAAAACCTAAATGGCAGGCTCTAGCAAACCAAGTTCAACAAGGGAAATAGGTAAACAGTTGTGTGCATTGGCCTCCTTATGTTCAACACCACCTTCTTTGTGTGTTAATTTATAAGTGAAAATTTCAGCACAAGCTGAAAAATTTTCACTAGCAATATCAATGACACTTTCATTATAAGCTGAAAACTTTTCACCAACAATATCAATGACACTTTCATTATAAGCTGAAAACTTTTCACTAGCAATATCAATGACACTTTCATTATTACTCTCAGAAAAGATCATCTCAAGGGGTGACAAAAAGTTAATTTCAGCTTCATGCAAACAATCAAGATCATCAATGACACCAATACATTCATCAATGTGTTGGTTACCTTCAATATTATTCTTTAGATCACAATATTGAACACACACCTTATTTTCTTCAAATTCCTCATAATTTACACAACAAACATGCTGCATTACTAGCACATCTACTCTGTTATTATCCCATGTGTCATCATCTTCCTCATTGATGCAAGAATGTGCACATGTATTGATTGTCAGCTGATCACAATGTTCATCCTTATCCATGCAACATGGAACTTCAATTTCTGACATATTTTTTTCATTTTTTTGCATTATTGTTAGATTTTAGTCAAGAGGACAACTTTTTTTTACACTTTGAGAACCCACACCTAGTGCATGACCACACTTGGCTGATTCTACACTCCTTATCCAATCAGGTACTTGATCAAAGCTATGGGGATTCAATTCCTTTGGAAAAGTACTCAGCCCAGAGTCATAAATATCACAAAACAAATCAATGCACATGGAATCCTTAGGTCTGAAATCTTTGGGAACTTCAATCAAAGCATCCAAAAATCTCAAAAACAACTTATATGGTGATTCCCCTTCCTGTCTCTTCATTTCATACAATTGTTGTAAAAAAGACTTTTGATCAACAATGCTCAAAATTTGCTGACATTCAACTTGGGGCTCACTATGATCTTCATACTTTGATGATGGAGAGATCATAATAGAAAAATAATTGTCAGCTCGACAATCTTTTCCATTATCTGATCCTTGAATTCCATTTGCATAAGGTGTGCTTGAATAACACACACTTGCAGCTAGATACCCTTTCATCATAGAGTATTTCAAGTTTCTCTCAATGTCCATGGCAGTTTGGTATGCCTGAAGTAATGTTGTAGGTTCTTTATCCCTTAACAAGAATCCCATCTTATTGTCAAATGCACCAAGATACATAACCAAGCATTCATCATCATTTGGCCGCATATTTTTTGGGATTTCCTTGATAGCCTTTGCAAATCGAAGATTGAAAATAGGGACCAACTCTTTTCCACTTATATGGATCTCCATAAATTTTTTCCTCACCTCACTTGGATTTACCCTTTCACCAAATTTCTCCACAAAGGTTGTCATAAGCTGACACCATGAAGCTATAGAACATGATGGTAAATATGAAAACCAATCCCTAGCATCATCCTTCAAGGATTGAACAAATAGTTTCATAACAACGTCCTCATGATTTATCTCATAATCCCCCATCAGATCCTTGAATGTTTGCAGATACTTAGAGGAAAATCTTGCACTTTTCCCCATATATTCAGGCAAATATTTCTTAATCTTCTTAGGAATTAAATTAGGGAAACCCTTAATACCACTGAAAACCAATGGCATATACCTTTGAATTACAAGATCCCCTGAAGGGCTTATTGAAACTTGTTCCCTTTGCATATTTGTGTTTGACATCTCATATGGAAACTTTCTTGTACCCATTCAATCACTATCAAATTTATACATGGTTATCAAATACATCATTTACTAATTCAACCATGATTCTAAAAATTGACTGCAATACTTATGCCTTGAGCTTTTAGAGGCATTATACAACATAAGCATACTTCTCAAATCATATTACATATTGTACTATTAGAAGTATGGATATACTAACCATTGTTCCTTTCTTAATGCTAGAACATCTAATGAGGAACCATTAATCATCCCTAGTTACGGATGTTTCTCATAATCAAAATATTGACCTGTTTAGATTAATGAGAATACTTGGAAATTAAGCAACACTTGTTAACCTTGTCTCCCTGATTGTAAATGTTATAGATATGGGACTTTTCCTTGTGTATCAATATGTTCTTTAGACAGAGTTTCCACCTCTTCAATAGAGGATTGATTTTCAAAAGAATATGAAATTCTTTTATTTTTTCAAAATATTGAGCACATTCTAGGTCTTCATCCACAACAGAGTCACATTCGAATATTATGAGATCATACTCCTACCAAAATTTCCCACATCCATAACCTCTTACCATCCAAACTTAAAGCTTAGATCCATCAAACAAATGACCCTATAAAGTCACCACCTACCTCTTATGGTTTCTCTCTCTTTGTCTTTTAAATTTCTTAGAAGTTCTCCCCAATGAAATCACCACTCAACTAGTGACTTGGGCAGAAAAACAATTCAATAAAATTCAACCTCTAGTTAGAAGTAACATGTCAAGATTATAATTACTGTATAATAACACTGTCTGCAACCAAAACTTATGAGCTTGTCCCCAGTGGAGTCTCCATTCTATTGGTGTTTTTTCCAGCTAAGGATTTGTAATTCTCTAAGGGGTTGTGAATCCCTATACTTAAGAATTAACAAAGTTAGTGGCCAATTGACAAGATTCAGTCAAAGACTGACATCTCCTACACTTCTGGCTCTATGAAACCAAGGAGGGTTTTCCTACATGTGTTCATAAAATTCTTCATGCCTCAAGAACACTTCTATACACAAAATACATTCCTATTAATGCGACTAGACAACATCTATCCGGGTTTTGGCAAACCAAAGAATAAACACAACTATCTAAAACTAGGAAATAAGACTTAGTATAAGGTTTGTATCTCAAGAGAGATAGAATTTGATTTTTTTTAAATGATCATATCTTGAACCTTTACACTTAGGGCTACTGTCTTGCACTTCTAAAAAGGATCTAGAATGAACTATCTAGTGCCTCATCCAACTGGGCGGGAGTCACATAAAACATAACCCTGATATCATGGAACTCATCATTATAATGCCTTACATTATGAGATTTTCCATTAATTAAAACAATACTCCTTAGTAAATCCTCAACACATTATCATAGACCTGTAATTCCTTTTCAAGCATTTGGTTAACTCATTAAGTTAAAGCAAGAAAACTAATTACACATCTAAATATACCATTGAAACTGAATGAAGAAACCATTGATAAATCCATTCATAATCCATGATATGTACACAAGAGAGCCATTGTCTTAATTTTTTTGTAGATTTATTGATATCAATTATTATAAAATAATAGCATGCTTATTTTATACAACACCCGACATGGAATGATTTTCCAAATAGAACCTTCCAAAATACCACAATATAACCTTTATGTACACAACCTAATCCTTACGATAAAAAAAATTTGACCCACAATAATGAGCTATGAAATCTCCTTTATAGAGCAGGAAAGCAACGAGCATCGGGCTCCATTGTTCATTTCAAAATGAATTTCACTTTTACCAAATGAAATTCAAATTTCATTTCAAAAAAACTCCTCATCATCAAAAAAAATAATTGCAATACGCACAAAGGAACCAAAAATGGTTACACCATTTTAACCAGCTGAAAAAGACAAAAAACACCACCCCAACAACACCACTCATTTCCCAAAACCCCGAGTAACCACATGACCCTGATACAAGCGACCACTCCTAGTTCTCGCTTCAGTAAGAAGCGAGATTGGTTCTTTATCCATGCTTGTATCAACACTAGACCCAGAAACATTACATGGTGCCACCACAGTAAATGGAGAAACCATGAGGACCTCCTCGTCCACTCCCATGAGTTTAATCAGGGCCGTGAGGTAACTGTCGTAGTCTGAATCAGTTTTGGACCCATCACCCTCAGAGCCCAAAGAGAGCTCGAAAGGTGACATGGAACATCCAGACCTCATCTCCACCCTTTGAGTGACTGTTCCAGAAGTACTAGGAACAATTTGTTTCTCCTTGTGTTGCAAATTCGTTACACTCACCCAATCGCTTCGTCATACCACTGACTTATCCATTGGGCTCGTGAGCTTTGAACTCAGAAAGAAAAAAATCACCTGCAAACAAACAAAACTCAAAATGCAATTATACTGATGAGAAAATTAGCAGACATTTATAGAGCAAGCTGGTGTAGGGAGCATTAATTTCTCAAATTGTAGTACAAGCAAATGAGCGATTAATGGTTGACGTCACCACCACAAAATAATTCTGAGCTCATGGAAAATGGCGTACAACCCATCATTGCAATTTTAGGTGCATTCCGCTCGCACACAAGGAAAATCAAGATGAGATCCACTGAAAAACCCATGCCATTAATGAGAATAACTTGCAGAGCACAAATAATCCTCACATGGGTGAATTGTAAAGTTTGAATTCAAACCGTCGATGTGAAAAAACCTGGCATGTCGGATGACTCAGATTGAGTCAAAGGTCATAGAAGAATCCACATCATTAGCTAGGTAACCCAACAGCCAATCACACCCCTCACAGTCAAAAACCCGCAACCGAGCAGCTGGCCCCATCCAGTTACCTTGTACTGCAGAGCCAAGCAACGTGTCACCAGTTCACATTCCTCGCAATTGTTTTTGAAAAAATTAATCTGCTCGTGCGAGGCCTATGAGGGACGGTCATCATTAATCTGTATCATTAAACATCTATTGTTGAAATGACATCCACTTGTCATTGTTGGTGCATCGGGACAGACCCCACTCCACCGTACTCGATAGATGGCGACATCTCGCACACCTTGTACCACTTTAGTGACATCGGTAGGAACCTTGTGAGGTCTGCGAGGAACAGTCCAAATCTGAACCCTGTGATCCAACAGCCCACCAAACTGCATATGGAAAAGAATTATTTATGATAGTGGGGCCGGCCAAAGAATAGGAAAAGAAAACCTTGAAAAGCACAAAATTTTAAGCCCACCCGAACCTAAATAAAAGATCGATAGGTCGGGTGAAGGGGTTGGTAACAACATGAAAGACAAGGCTCAGTCAGATGACTTAAGAGACCAGTGACCCCCAATGACAAGTCAATGCTAAAATATAACGTGAGGGTTTAAAAGGTACCAATCAATTTTATCATGGGTAAAAAAAACCCTAAACGCTAAGCATTAGATCCCCAGCCATAAAAGGTAAACAAACATGCCCAAACCAGGCAAAATTTTGACAAATTTTAAAAGTCCCATCAACTACTAATCCATGGTTTTGTAGGACATGTTGTAGAAGACTAATTTAGACTTTTTTTCTATTTGCTACATTTGCTATTTTTTTTGTCACCATTATATTTGGTTAAATTAAACTCCCATATTTCAATTTGGTCTTAAAATAAACAAGATTTTTTAAATCCCCAAGGTCACTTATGTATGCTCTCCTCTCGCACCCTAGGGTGATCTTGAGGATCAAAAATAAGTGTTACCTTGTTTTTATTTTTTAGGAGACCTTATTAGGGATTTCACCACCCTAATGGATGACCTCAACCACATTTTTTAGTGGGGTACATATAAATCAAGAAGAGTGAAAGTTGTACCTCAAAGACTAAGTTATCATCGTGTTTGGTAGAGCCTCAAGACCCTCAATTTATCGAGACTTGGTGGTGAAGAAACTAGGAAATACCCTTCTAGGCTCATTCATGTAGATGGGCCCTTTTTTCATGGATTTTACCTAGCAAGCTTTTAATTAGAAGCCTAATTCCATTGGCCATCTTCTCATGTGGTGCAAGGGATGTGGATTGTACCATAAAATTACTCACCATGTACCATCATTTGTTGAGCTAGAAATTATCCTTGGTTAGGGTCTTATCCTTCCAAGGTAATGGGTGTATAGGTGGTACATTACCTTGCATACCCTAGCTATCCATTCACTTGATAATGGTATTAGCTTTTTTGTTGAGCTCATACTAGGAGTCACTCCCACTTGAATAATTATAAGGTTGTTAGTGTATTTTTTGTGTTTGTTATTATTAGATTAGAACATCCCCACTTGAATTTGAATGGGGACTTTATCCTTCTTGAGCCTTAAATTTTTTAGTCTTTTTTCTTCTTTTTAGTTTAGACATTTAAAAAACCAAAATCCAAAAACACAAAAATATTCCAAAAACAAGTATTTTGTCTTTATTTTCTTGGATTAGGATTTTCCTCTTGCTAAGGTTTAGGTATCCACCATTTCCACATAATCATCCCATCTAAAACCTAGTTTTGCATCTATCTTATAGGTCTAGACTATATTTTCCATTCATAATCATACCATCCATTAGCATCGCTTTTCATCCAAAGTCAACATCACTCAACACATATTCACTACCTTTGACTTAAACTTTTATTTACATCCATCATACACCATCCATTTTCCCACAATATATTCATCCATATCTTAACATCCATAATCATATAACATCCTCATACATGTATATGTCCTAGGTTAGCTTATCATAACATCAATTTATCATTTACATCGATATCCCAAATCTGCACACCATCATTTGTATCTACATCCATAGTTTCATATCAACCATATATCATAACTTCCTTAGTCATATACCATCCTAGAATTAATCACTAACCCCATATCATCCTTATAGATTATACCTTCACTTATATTCTAACATCCATAGTCATATATCATCTTCATACAAATACATATCTTAGGTTTTGATCATTATCCGTTCATCCTTTTGTCATACCATAACCACATATCATCCTTGTAGATATCCATACCCTAGATTAGAGCATCATTTACATTTACCATTTGTCATCTTCATCCTCATACACATTCATTTAGACCATTTTTTACACCCCTTCTAATTTTAGATCAACATTCACATCTACATCATGCATCCATATCCTAGGTAAGAGTATCATCCCCATCCACATCATAAACATGCATTATCATTTACATATTCATAGATACCCATTATCCTACATTTACCACCATTATTTATATCCAACTTCCTCCTCTTATCTAAATCGGACCATCATTTAGTCTACACCACATTCTCATGGTGCATATATAATTATATCCATAACCTCATAATCATCCTTATAGACATCCATATCTTAGATTAGATCATCACATACATTCACATCCAAAACCTTATTTCATCCTCCATAGACATTCATATCCTCAATAGACCATCACCTACATCCATATCATTCCCTCATCAGACACACATATCATAACATCCATTGTCATTTTCATACATCCATCACCATGGTTTTGACCATCATTGATACCCATTCTTATACCATTACCTTGTCTAAGTCCAAGGATTACATTATCACATACATCCATAATCTAAGTTAGACTATCATCCTCATCCACATCATAAACATCCAATATCAAGACACTCATTATCCTACTTCTCCAATCATCATTTACACATATTTTTACCATTCACATCCACATCATACCCTTGTTTTTTCAAATTCACATCAATCACATACATTAACATCCATGGTCACATTGAATCCTTCATAAGTCATTCATATACATCATCACATACATTCATAATACATAAAATCCTTTATAGACATCCATCATCCTCCATCTAGACCACCACGTATCATATCATTACACTATCATACCTCACCCCAACGCTCTTCCCATATTAACACATCCAATATCATTTATTCATACATAAACATCAAACATCTGAATCCATATCATTTACAACACAACCAATGAACCCACAATATCATCCATTTCAATCTAATTCATATCAACACCCTTTTTTATATAATCTAAAACACATACCTAATCAACTCACATCATTATTGTCATCATCATCCATGTTTACCACTATCCTTTGCAATAAAAGTTTAAAGAAATCCAAAAATAAACAAATATCCCAAAAATAAAAATAAAAACAAAAATTCCCAAAAATCTAAAATATATATATATATATTCCTAAAAATCCAAAAAATAAAATATTCCAAAAATAAAAATAAATTTAAAGAACCAAATAATCCAAAAATCCAAATATTCCAAAATTAAAAAAAAATCAAATATTCCAAAAAAAAAAAAAAATTCTAAAAATACAAAAAAAAATTAAATATTGTCCAAAATCTAAAGTATACATATGGATACACCTAAAGTCCTATGGTATTCATATCAAGAAACACATTATCATTTCCCACCTAGCCCATCACACAACATTTCACATCATATCCCAACTTCACCTAATCCCATTCACTTAAACATTCATTCTAATTCAACCACCCAAAACATCCCTCCTCCATTTGATCAACATCAAACAAACTTTCCATCCATAAAATTATCAATTCAATCATTACCTCATCTATCCATGCCACAATCAACATATGTCCAAATCACTACAATTTCATCTCATATATATCATAATACCACTTATCAAAAAACATTGCCCCACAAATCATATAACCCACCTACCAATACACTTTCATCCATGTGTCAACAAATTCTACCTAATCAGCATTACATCCCATCTAGCAACACTTTTCAAGATACCTATCACCAATCATTGCCCCATCAACAATACAATCCACCTATCAATCCAACTCAAACCACTTATCAACAACCATCATCATATCAATATCAATATCCTCCACAAATAAACACATATCAAACCACTCATCCACGAATCCCTTATAACAATTCACTATCACCTCCAAATCCAAATCCTTCAAATTCATTTTCCCATGAAATAAAGGAAATACAAGACACTATCAAGGGGTTTCAAATAAGGACCTTACACCAAAAATGAACCTATAAATTTGAAGAATTATGTCCCTACCCATTTGATTGATCAATAGTCATGATACTTTTCCTTGAAAATTTTGAGATATGAAAGTTTGATAAATATAAGGGAAAGGGAGACCGTCATGATCATGTCAAAGAATTTTTTATGACATGCCATGAAGTTGCCTATAATAACATCTATCTTATGAGACTCTTTCCTCATAGTTTAGGATGACAAGCACTTGAGTGGTCTTTACAACTTTCTCAAGGATCCATGTTCATAATTTTGTTGACTTAGTGCAGAAATTTGTAACTCATTTCTCCTACAATGTTGAACATGTTGGCATATGGTTTTTAGTGTTGTCATTGATGGCAACCAAATTCATTCATCTGGTCCACAATTTAGTATTGGTTCATACCGACAGAACAAAATGAAGAACATGGTATCTGGTTAAAGGTAAAGATGTTGATCTGTATACTTCACCAGACTATTATTTTGAGTTGTGGATCTCAGAGAAAGGTATTTTGATGTTCATACTACCTTATTCAAGAAGTATCGAGGTGCACATTTACTGGTGTACGATCTAGGAGATCTGGTGCATTGATTTTCTGGTTATTCGTGCTAGAAGGCCAACTTGGTGAATATAGCCATTGTAGATGTTTAAGGAGTATTTGGTTAAATGTTTTTGTGTTCAAATATGCTTATTTGGGTCCTCAATATGCCATAACTGACTATGGGTGGTGCACATAAAGAATTAGCTATGGATTTAGCCGACCATTGGAAAGTATTTTATGTTTTATAAAAGCTAACATATAAATGATCAAATCCTTGATAGCAGATATATATATGAGATCATTTGTATCACTTTGTAGAATTGAATGTATGTGACACAAAGTATATTAGTGTGTGGTGCAAAATTCAGAATGATAGTGGTACAAATTTATCTATGTATGGATTGATGATGTGAATTATAGAAAAGAGAAGAGCAGAGCGGAGTGAAGTGCAAAATCGGATAGAAGATCCAGAATCTGATCTATGAGCCTAATTGGAACTATAACCCAACATAAGTAGATGCTATTAATTCAGTTCAAACATTCATATGGTCTTAATCTAAACCTTTTGTAAGGCAGTGAGCCTTTCTACTTTGAGCAGTGAGCTCTAGGTAGTGAGCCTTAATGCAAGTGCATTCCCATTTTGTAAACCTTATATTTGAGTACTCAAATTGTGGATTGACTTCCACCATGGTTTTTACCCTAACAGGGTTTCCACATAAAAATCCTTGTGTTATGGTTTTGTGGATGATTACTTTGTGTGTTTGCATCTTTCCTTTGGTTTAATGTTGAAATGGTTTAGACATCAGATTAATAAAGTTCAGATTTGGATAACACTGATTCCCCCCCCCTCTCAGTGTTCCCTTGATTCCAATAGAACATGAGTTAAATATGATTGATATTTGTAATGCTAAACAACAAAATGGGGAAAGTTTTTCTTCCTTCCTTTAATATGGAGTCCAGTCTTGCTAGTTGCTTCCCTTGGCCTATAGCAGAAAAACTACTTGTCCATATTTTCATCACAAATCTTAATCCTAAAATGGTTGTTCATCTATAGGTCCATTATGTATCCACTTTTGATGAAAATATAGACAAGGGGGTCACCATTGAGAAACCCCTCATTTCCAAAGGTTTGATCAATATTTATAACAAAGAAAAAGAAAACAATAACCATACCAATGACAAATTAGGTTTTTTGGCTAAGAATAAAAAAGTTGTTACTGACGGGGTAACTAAATCCAAACTCATAAAAACTACACTAGTACCTATAAATAAAAATTCTAGTGTCCAAAATATCCAACCACAATCACATGTTACCATACCACAAGGAAAATTGAAAAACTCAAATAATCCAAAATGTAGCTACACTCCCTTGAGGGAACCTATAGAGGTGGTGTTTCAAAAACTCATCCAAGAAAACCTAATAAAATTTCCATACACTGTACCTTTTGACGATAATAAACCTAAACTTGCATGGTATAGATAAAATTATTATTGTGAATACCATCACATCAAGGGCCACACCATATCAAAATGCATGCAACTCAAAAATCACATCTAAAATCTCATAGATCATGGTAAAATTAAATTGGAAGGTCGTACATCCCCCTCACCTAATGAGAAATTAGGAGTATATCAAGATCCTTTTGCAATGCATGATCAAAATAATTATCTTTCTCTAGCAATAGCTCATCCCAAAATAATCACATTAACAATATCCATAGTCATAGTACATCCACCTCATTTGATTCTATAATAGGTCATTTTGAAAAAGATTTCCTGCAAGAAGTCTCCATCTCTCCTTTCATTTCTTCATCCCTTGAACCTTTACAACAACAATACACAACATCACAACTTTCTCAAGATTACCTCCAAGTTCTATCCATAATAGATAATCATGAAACCCAAGCTAATCGAATTCTTAATAAAGGTCATATCTATGATCAAGAAATCCTAGACCAAACACCATCATGCACTTCACCGTCTATGAATACCACTCCAAAAATTCCTATTCAAAGTCCACTAATTTCATGACAAAATATTGAGGTCATCCAAGAGTCCCCTATCCATATCCCATCATTAGAATTGGATCTATTTCAAGATCATAGTCCAAAACATAAAGAAGAAAGTCCTAAAGTGAATCAAGATCAAATTACTCAAATCCTCCAATCATTGAACAATATCCTATCTCTCTATAATTCCATGATGATCCCATCATCTTTTATATTCCATCCATGATCCTAAAATTCAAGATGATCCCATCCATATTCCAACATCAACCACTTCTATAGATGAGACACTTACCTCCTAGGGACACATAGATGATCTTCCCCTTGTTCATCAATAATTCATTGCTTGGGACCACTAGAATATTATTTCTCTCCAAACATATTTTAAAATGATGAAGTTATAGTTGAGTTCATGGGACTTCATGATGTTATCCCAACAAGTGATCACAAACAAGGTTTTCATATAAACCTCGATGCAACAACCCATTTTGGGAAACAAGTTCAGTTCCTTAGTCCTAAAATCCATGTCAATGATATTTATAAACAATCTACTATGGATCTAATCAATATTCCACATAATGATGAAGAAACAAGAATGGACACAAAGAAATATCTAGTATCCTATCAACTAGGATCACTCAATTTTATCAAAGAAAACATTCTTGTTAATGAAAAGGTAATCAATATTGAGGGTTTTTAATCACACAAATATGGGTTGACATATTGTTTCTAGAATAATGTATATCCTATTACAAAAAAATATATCAAAACATGAAATATCAAGGAAAAAGATTATACCTACATGAGAAAGGTATTTTGGGGCTCGTACATTTTTTGACAATCCTAGATATCAAGGTCTTGGTTAGTCATTGGTAAAAAAATCTAATGTTATTAGTGGTAACTCCATGATATTGATGTCAACCTCATCCAATGTAAGTATTAAAATAGGGGCCACGAGTAGTCCTTATGATAAGCTTGTTGCCAACACTCCTCCCATTCACACTATAAACCATCATTCCCAAGTCCTTCAACCCACTAATTGGGACCAACAAAAGAAAAAATATTGCAAAGGAAAATATTAAAATCAAAATTTTGAAGCTAATGAATCCAAATTCAAAATGGACACTATAGATAATTCCCTAATGTCTGATTAAATGGTGTATATGATCATACCCATAGCTCAATAGACCTACACATCCTATATTAAGCAATTCATTATTCAAGAGAGGGCTTCATTAAATTATCAACTAGGGAGTCATAGACTTTAGATGATGTTGGCAGCATATATGCATTCAAGAATCCTTGAAATCCTACATCGAATGAGTATAGGTAAATTGAACACAAATAAATGCATCAATTTTTTTAAACTGAAACTAACTTCTATCTTCAAAATAGAGTAAGCAAATACTAATAACTATTTAATTTCTATAGACCTAATTATCACTTATGATTGTAACTTAATAATTGTTTATGCCACAATGGGTCTCGATTCAACTAACCTTCCAGTGTATTGAACATAATATAAACTAAAGACTTCCAATTAGAATTTACAACATAACATTCATAATAGCATAAATTGAAAACTAAAAATTAAACTTGTAATGCATAATCTAATTAATTAACTAAACTAATGTGGCTTTATGATACCTCAAGTGAACCTTGCTTGAGTTGTTGCATCCACGAGATCTTATTCAATTATTCACTCAGGAAAAAATGCTACCAAAATATCTTATTTTATTATATTCTAATCATACACAGATATTTTGAGAAAAATCTAATAAAAAATTATATTCAGTCTAATACATGGAAGATCTAGTTGTCCTTCTCGATAGGGTAACCTATTATATAGGGTTTGTGAGAGTCCATTTATTTATGAATTGTTAAAAAACTTAAAATAAATTTTTGACTCTCCCATAAAAATAGGAAGGGGACTATGTTTTTTCTAAAATAGAAATAATAACTAACAAAAAAAGAGTGTATAAGTTGAATAAGGACTCTACACTTGATCAAGATGATCATTATAAACTAGAAACATGCCCTAATAGATAAATCCCTAGTATAACTTCTATTCCTTAGTCGAACAAACTCATCTCTCCTTCATAACTTATTAAAGTATGGAGTGACACATGGCCATCCATGATCTTGTACTCAAATGATCACCTTCATCTTATTCTAAAAGTGTGCTCATGCTATAGCAGATTAACTTATTTCTCTGCAATGAACTGTCATCCCTTTACTACAGTTGAGAAGCCTTTTGTTGGGGGTTGATAGATTCTCCTTGCAAGGTTTAGTCCTTATTTCTTCAAGGTGCTTTCATTGTTAACAACTATGATTAAACATGAGACTATACTAAACTCACAAACATTCAAAGTTCATACACACTTATTAATATAACATATATCAACTCAAAATGCTTTAAAATACTTATAGTGTATAAAAAGGTTTGGTAATGTATTTTAGAGTGTAGCATAAATAAGATAGAAGCATGTAACTGCAACAAGTAAATTAGACATTCTTATGGCTCATTATACCCCAAACTTAACTTCTTACTTGTCCTCAAGAAATTTAGGGCCTCAAGTTGTATTGTAGTGCAATTTCTTTGTATTTTACCATATTGGTAACCGCTTCTTCCTACTTTAGGTAAAATCCTCTTTGTTCTAATATCTTCCTCTATCTGGTATCCTTTTTTGCATTAATCTCGTGTATTTGTCCTATCCAATGTGGAATTGGGAATAAGATAAGAGGAGGATGGAATTTCAAGGGGAGCCAGGTGATGTCATTTTAAAGAGAGATTGATATGTATTTATGGGCTCTTTTTAGTGCGACTAGGTAGTTAAAGACTAAGTGGGGTTCTTTCCTTTATAGCTCTAGTGTTAATTCTCTTCATCTGTCCTAAGAGAAATTAAGTGCCTCTTTTCTAATCCCTATTTCAATCTCTTGAAATTTAATCCTATTATCTACATTCTAGAATCTTCTTCCTTTCCCTCGTGCATTCTATCAATCTAATCCATTCATCCACTGCCTAATGAGGATTTTCAACTTCTATCTTGAGTAGGAGGGGAAATGGATTTTCCCTTTCCTAATAAATCCTTTATATGTGTCCTCTTTGATTCTCATTCCATATAAATGAAGTCAATTCTTTAATCTGAACATCTTTAGCAAACATGAGTGGGCTCCATGTAGAGTCATGAGGGATAGCTAGGTTATGAAAATAGAAATCACATAATTGATCCTGCATATTTGGGATTGATTTCTTGTATGTTTCCAAAAAAAAAGTAGGTAAAAGATAAAGAAGTTGGAAGATAACTAATAAATTGACTAAATTGAAAACTTAAAAAAAATTCTTGCAAGTATAGGTTATAAACCCTACCATGAGGTTTGCACCTTAGAAGTTGTATTGTCTTGTCGGTCAACTCTATTTTAACTTTTAGTTTCTTAAATTATACATATTTTCTATCAATTTCCCTAGTATTTTATGTTATCAAATTAGATTTTTCTTTCTCCCAATCCTTTTGTTTTTGGGAAAATTCCCTTACCTTATACCATAATTCAATCCCAAGGATCACTAGAAAAGGGGTTTTAGGCATTCTTAGGGTTGCATCTTGATTTATAGGATGTGGAGTTTTGTTGTTAATCTAAAAAACAACCAATTATGCTAGTTTCTCTAATCCCGATCCTTGTTGCTCAAAGGCATGCAACCTTTTGTCTAACTCTTGGATTCTATTGTCTAATCCTTCCTCCCTCTACAAATATCCCTTAAGTTATTCTTCTAATTCTTTGATTCTTTGAAAGGCTTCAGGTATAACTCCTTGCTCTCATTCTTTCCTTTTAGAAGTAATTCCTCTTCTTTCTCCAAAAATATATCTTCCTCAACCTCAATAGATGGAACAAACCCTTCTTTAGAAATAGGGTTACTTTGAGGTTTATTCTTCTTTCTGGCTATAAACAAGTCCTTTGAATCAAAATCTATATTACTACTTAGATATAGAGGCTATAATATTTTGGGTTGCTTGTCACTGCTAGATACCCTTTCTTCTTCAAAATCTATCTTAGTCTCAACCATTATAATTTTTTCCTTTTTATTTTAGCCATTCGCTTTGTAGGGCATTTGCTTCTTTTTGGGTGATAAAGTAGAGGATATATTTTTCATTTTCTTAGGCTTGGAAGGGCTCTTGGTGGATGCAAAGGTTTTTGTGGTTTCTTCTACTATGGGTTGTTCCCTAGAAGCTGTAGGTTGTGTTTCCTATATTTCTTGCTTTGAATGCTCCCCAATGCTCTAGGTAAGTGAGGCAATAGATGAAACAAAGGGTATATTTCCCTCTTCTACAACCATAAAAGGCTCATCCATTTCCTATTATTTGTTCAATTCCTCTATATTTGGCCTTATGATAACATCGTTGATATTGTTGCAAGCTAAGAAGTCTTCCCAAGATACATTGGGAAATTGAGCTCTAATACTTCATCTAATTAATAAGGTGAGCAAGTAAAAAAGTAAAAATGTAGATTCGTTTATTTTCCTCTTATACTCATAAGACATTATTTTCAATAGATTGTATAAGCTAGGGACATTAACAAGCTTTGATGGTGTAGGTGAATAAGGATTTTAAAATACATAGTGTATAGGATGGATTGCCTTCCATCACAAGTTAAATATTTGACTATGTAGGAAGCAACAAAAGCCCATATCCTAGGTAAAGAAAGTTGTTTTGTACCTTGAGTTGAAGAATCTAAATTCTCCCTTGGCATTGTAAAATCATTTCTAACTACAATTACATTTTCTTTGGCTAGAAATTTCCCACCTATTCTTGGAAACCCTGATATTTCTATCATTATTGCCTCTAAAACATCTACTCTTAGTCCTTTGATCGTAGCTTCATCATTCTATAAGGTGCTTGCAAACTATCAAGTCATAGTTTCATTAAATTCAGTTAATCAAAGGAAATAATCCAACCACCTAGCTTGTTGGAAGATTGGCATACATTTCCAATCTTCCAATAATAAATTATGTGTTGTTGGTTCTCTTATGATGATAACTCCTCCCATTAGTGCAACCTTCACCACCTCTGTCAACTTCTGTTACTATAATCAACTCCTTGGATATTCATTTCTTACCTATCTTTCTTTTATGCTTTGTACTTGTTATGACCATTTCTTTGTGTCTAATGAAGAGAATTGAGAATTGTAGGTAATTTCCTAAAAGGTTTTGGTGATGTCAGTTAAACCTTTTTCTTCCCCCCAATTGAGGTAAATCCTATTTTTCCTCAAATAGAATGTAGGGAAAGGATGGGTAGGATAAATTCAAAGCATTTAAGATATATGATATATCAAATTTAAATGTGTACATGATTTTGAGAGAAAATGAAAATTAGTAGTATTAAATATTAATTATAGTTAATTAACAAGAAGAGTACCTTTGATTGTGGATGGAGTGAAAGATGGCACATGTGAATGGAATTGAACGCCACCATGCAGTTATGAGAAAAATATTTGAATTGTTGGCAACTCAATATGAAGTACTATAGGAAGATGTGCTAGAAAAGTAGCATGGTGTGATTATGGCACGTGTCCTAGAATTACGAGTGTTGGAAAGGAAAGCTATCGAAAGTATGGATTGTGAATGGTGGAATATAATGATGCATGGAACGTGTGTTTGAGTGAAGAGGTTGTATGGGAGTATGAAATGTGAATAGAAGTGGCTACAAGTATGATGGAAGTGAAGTGGATGTAAGCACTAGGGGTAGTTGAAAAATAGGTCCCTAGTTATTGATGTTCCTTAGGGTTGTTGCTACATGTCCCATGGACATTTGTTGCGTCCAAAAAAATAAATATTGGCAATTGTAACCTATGCATGTGTGTGCATGTGAGAGGTTTTGGTGATAAATTTTACTTTATTAGTATCAACAAGTGAGTTGGCTAGCTTGTCTACTAATGTATCATTTGATGTGTCATGTTTGTCTACAGGTTTAGCATGTAATTCTAAATTGAATTGTTGTTGCAGATTGTGTAAGAAGTCTTCCTTTTGTAATGGATTCTTATAAAGCTTAAGTTTATGGCCATTGACTAATAGGGAGAATCTTATTGAATTGATGGTAGTGAGTTGAATCACTCCATTTTGACAAACTTTCTTAATTTTATATGGTCCAAGCCATCATTTATGTAATTTACCCTTGTGGTCTTTATACCTAGAATCATATAGAAACACACAATCACCAATAATGAATAACTTTATTTTAATGAACTAGTCATGCCATTTCATCTATTCTTTTTGCACAATTTTGTATGGTGAATAGCCTCCATTCTTATTTCATCTAAAGAATTTTGATTGTATAGTCTTTCCTTTTGAGCTTCAAATATCATGTCCATGTCAAGTTCTACTATTGTACAAAGTGTTTTGTATTCAAACTTAACTGGAAGTACAAATTTCTTCCCATACACCAATTCATATGTTGTAAACCTTGTTGTAGTCTTCCAAGTTGTCCTATATGCCCAAAGTGCTTCAGGGAGTCTTGTTGCCCAGTATTTTTTGTGTAGTTGAATTATCTTGGTAAGAATACCTTATATTTCCTTGGTTGTAACTTTTACTTGTCCATTAGCTTATGGATGGTAGGGTGTGGATTTTTTCTGCCTAATCTCATACTCCTTGACTAGTTTTTTAATCAAGTCAAAATTGAATTGAGGCCCCTAGTTTGTTACTATCTCTCTAGGAACACATACCTGGTGAAGATGTCTTCATAAAGGAATTTGGCAACATTTTCATCCCGTGAAAATTGCGATGCTTTCACATCCACCCACTCTATGAGATAGTATGTGTAGACCAAAATATATTCTTTGTTATTTTATGTTGGAGCTATTGCACCAATGAAATCCAATCCCCACTTGTCAAAGGGTGCAATGACCAATTATGATTGGAGTGGAATTTCATCACTCCAAGAAAGTTTTCCAATCCTGTAGCATCTATCACACCTCCTTGTATACTTGACTTCATCTTTGTGAAGTGCGGGTCAGCAGTAGCCAGTGTTTAAATTTTTTAGAGCTATCCTTTTAGCTACAAATTTCCCTCCATAAGGCTCATCATGAAATTCTCTTAGAATATCATAGACTTCATCCTCCATGATGCATCTTCTCATTATGTTATCAATCCATGTATAAAAGAGATAACCAAATACCTATGAATAAGGAAATTGTTTATCTACCATATGTCTCATTTCTCTAGGTGAGAGATGTGGTGGTGTCTTCCCTACAACTAGATAATTAGCTATATATGCATACCAAGGTGTCTACACAAGGAGGGAAAATAAATTTTCATTAGGAAAGGAATCATCCACTATTTCCTCTATTGATTTTATTTGTAGCCTTGAAAGGAAATCAATTACTATATTCGATATCCTTGGTTTATCCATAATTGTTATATCAAATTCATGCATTAGTAATAACCATCTTATAATTCTTCCACCAACCACTGGTTTGTTCATCAAATATATTATGACTCTATGGTATGTATGAATAAAAATAGAGTATCCAGTGATGTATGTCTAAACTTATTAATGACATATACTACTACCAACATTTATTTTTTAGTAATTGTATAATTAAGCTCTGCAACTTGAATATTCTTACTAATATAGTAAATTGCATATTCCAGATTCACTTCTTTTTTGTCCTAGAATAACTTATTGTAAAAAATTAGAAGCATTTGTATGTATGTGAAAATGAATTGTCTAGTTAGGTCCTCTTAAGATAGGGATCTTAATTGTGAGGGTTGCTTTGAAGGATTCAAAATCTTCTTGGCATATAGGGGTCCAATCAAACTCAATGTCCTTAGAGAGGAGGACAAACAATGGGACTGCTATCTTACTGAAATCCTTGATAAACCTCTTATAATAACTTGTATGTCCAATAAAAATTCTTACTGTTGAACATAGGTTGTCGTTAATGTCAAAGAATTAATTTCAACAAGTAATGTCCTTAATGAAAGATAGTGCTCATTGATGTCTAAAGAGTAATGTTAGCTAAATAATGAGAATTAACTGCAATCATACTTGAATTATCATTACATTTTGAGTACAATGAAGAATACTGACTATAGTATGCTTGCAATATCATGCTTATATCTATTCATGGTGAGAGAAGTAATTCATAAGTTTGATCTAGAATGTTTGAGGTTAGTTACTCATGTAAAAGAGATTTCTCTAGCAATCTGTTTGACGAGACAAAAAAATGTTTCATTTATTAGCCAAATAAAAGCATGTATTTTTCTTAATTATGGAGTTTATCAAGACTAAACATGATGAGGAAAGTAAGAGATTTTCAATTGAAAAAGTAAAATATTTCATCATATCTTGAAAATTCCAATCTAGGTTCTTGATATTTTTGGATAGAAATTCGAAGACAAGAAAACAAAAAAACCTAGTTTGTGTTTTGAGAGAAAACTTCACCAGTCTAATGCTCTAGAACTTTGCTTCCATGCTCCAAAATTTCTAGATTTTGTTCATTCCTTTGCTTCTATGCTCTAGAATTTTTGGAACTAAGTATGATAGCATTTATGAAGAGGTTGAACAATTAAGGGACACCAGTTGCAAACATTAAAGTAAATTGGGGTGACTTGGACAGGAGTTGAGAGAATATAGGGGCAGTTGCAAATATTTAGGGAGTTGTTCAACCCAATTTATGAGCAGTTGGGAGCATATAGGAGAAAATTTAAGAGTTTTAATGATATAAGAGGTCAAAGAAAGGCTTATTCAACACTCTAACACCTTTTTGGAGCAATTTAAAGGGATGATAAGCAAGGATTATTGTTTTGGACGACCAAAAGAGATTGACTCAGCAAAATAGAGTGAATACTTATCCTTTCTTTCTTCACACATGTTCTTATTTTCTAGCAAGTTGTTGCACAACTATGAGGCTCATCTTTTAATTCTATAAATGTATTGTAATAAAGGAATCAAGGAGGGGGATTAGAAAGCTAGAAAGGCTTATTTTGGCCTAAGGAAATAGGATAGTTTCTAGTTTCATTTCAAGTAATGTATTTCCAGAATTTTTAGAGTAAATTTGAATTCAACCAAGCTTTCTATTTCCAGAAAAGTGTGAAGTACTTTAGCATTTTCAATTCATGCAAGTGTGACTTATATTAGTTTCCTTTCATGAAAGTGTGCCTTATATTATTTTCCTTTCATGCAACTTCTCTTTTTATGCAAGTGTGCTCCAGAATAGGTTTGATTTCTACAAGTTTGATTGTAGAATAGATTGTCAAGCAATTTTTCTCCATTCTCTTTTGCATATAGCCATGGACACCGCCTTGGATTGATAAGTTAAATAATGAGGATTGCAACGAACCCATCAATGTTCATGATCTATATTTATACTTGAAGGTGAGTTGTAGTCTATGGTTTGAATGGAGAGTATGTCTATACATGTTCTATCATATTCTAGAGTTTCATGTAAACTAAATTTAGGTTCATCTTATGTCGTCTTGGTTAATTATGGATCCCTTACCAACATGAAGTGATGTTAATCTAATGTGTTGTATATAATCATCATAATTTATATCATTGTGTGTAAGAGTGTATGTGACTGTGAGAGAAGTTGTGTGAGCAATTTTTATTCAATGTGACTTGCATCTCAATTATTGTGTACCATCATCAGAAGATCATCAGGGGTGTAGGAGAGTGTTTGAAGCAAGATCAGATCTTGTGTAAGCTATGTAATTGACATTGAAGTTCTGCAAGCTTTATCTTTGTAATTTTATAGGATCGGTGTCCTACTTTTTGAGTTGGTGCTCAAATCTTTATATTGAGGATTGGTGTATCTAGTAGGTTGGTTCCTACAAACACAACAAAGGATTGGTGTCTTTGGTAGGTTTTTTCCTACTTCATGATTGTAATTCATTCATTATTTCTATGAGGTTGGATTTAGACAGTAGCTCCAAGCCACTCCTATCACTTTGGTTTTTCCCATTTCAGGTTTCCATGTATATCTGACCTATTCATTGTGTGAATGTGTGCTTCTATGATTGCTTAATTGATAGCAACTATTTTGATTCATGTTTCATGCTTGGATATACATGTTGAATAAAAAGAGTTTTAAATAGATTTGGTCTATTGATTCACCCCCCTCTTATTAGATTGTGTTCCCTTCACTTACATCCATTTTCTTTTGAGGAATAGGTAGAGTGGAGATCACTTCTATCTTGTTAGTGACTACTTGTATTCCTTTACTGGACACAAAGTGTCCCAAGGCCACTCCTCCAGTCATCATCATGAGACATTTTTCATGACTCAACTAAAGGTTGTGATCTTGACACCTTTGTAGGAATTTCTCCAAATTAGTCAACACCTCTTCATAAGAATTCCCATAAGTGGTCAAACCATCCATGCAAATTTCCATGGAATCATATGCAGTCTAGGAATATGCTTAAGAATTTTTGAAATGTTATAGGAGATCACTTCTATAGTGACCCTCCTGATGACATTTCTATTCTACTATTTTGAGTTACTGTTAGTAGTTAGTTGTTTGAGACTATGTTACTTTGATGAATTATGTCATAAGTTACATGACCAGTTGTGAAACTCAGTTGATGATACACTCTGCTTATGATGTTTTGTTTACTTTCGTGAGATGACATTATTATGGTGTATATGTTGTTTTGAAATTTTTATGATGGTACTATGATGTGATTGATTTTAGATGCTATATTTTATGTCAGTTCAGTGAAGGAGATGGTCTAGCAGTACTCATATGTGAGTGCCCTGCTATGCAGCAATTCTTCTTCATGGTGTGTCTTCATATTTATACATGTTGTTCATTTGACCATGCAGTGTGATGCAACTTTCAGGTACATGTATTGACTCCACCTGCTTGTCAGGTCTGAGCGTGCCATGGCCCAATGGAATTGTTGAAGGGAGATAGACTTTTCCTCTATCATAAACCATCGTTCTAAAAAGAACAAGTATCTTTTGTCAGCCTTATGTTATGTCTTGTCATTTGTTTGTCGTACTTTCATTGCTGTCATGTCATGTCTTATAATTTTATGTTAGATTTGTAACGCCCCGCCACACAACCCTAGAGGAAGTTGCAATTAACTACTTAAACAGACTAATTTTTTTTTTTTTTAAGAACAATTAATAAGCAAGTTATCTAACTAATGCCAACAACCTCTAAGGTTATGAGACAGAGGTTATATAGAACCTCAACAAAAAACATGAATTTAAACCATGTCAATTATTTAGATAATAATTAAACACATACATTCCAATTAAGATAATTTACATCAAGCATAAAGATAACTTTCCATTTCATTAATCCATTCATTAAACAATAAGGTTACAACACTCATTCCCTGAATGAGGTAAATCCAATAAATAAGTTTATAGCTACAACTTCCACCTTGATATCAAATGAGGGGTAAAGTATTACAAGATCAACTAAAAGGAAATAAAGCAAGAACTGATACTGAATCCAACGAACTCTCAAACTGGAAGTCTCATCCACATGAACATGAAAAAAGAACCCAACAGATTTAGGTGCACACCACCCAACCAAGTGGAACCCAAAGGCCCACCCCCGTGCTAGGAGATAGTAACAAGGAATCCTAGCCAAGACCATCTACCTCTAGACACAGACTAACACAAAATTGAACCAAATTGAAACAACCAATCACATGTACAACACAAGTACAACTCTAACATGGTCATATTGCTTCTAGATATAAAGCAGATCAAGTATGATAAGAGAACCATACACATAATAATAGAATACCGACTATGGTCACACAGTTCGTCATAAGTTACCCACTGCGGACCGTCAAGATGGTGGCCTCAACCGATCCCCGACTCTTATACTTACTAATGTGAAATAAAAAAAAAAACCAACTACTCTCACATTAGGTATGTTAAGAGAACCATACCCAGAAAAACAAGTACCAACTGTTGTCCTAGATAGAGTGTCATCACACAGCTTGTCATGAGTTACCCATTGCAGATCGTCAAGATGGTGTCCTCAAGCCGATCCCCAACCCTCATACTTACTAATGCGGGATCAAATACCTTATGTATAGATAGGATAGATGACCTTTCCATCCAGGCCTTCCCACTCATCCCAAGTCTAAATGAGCCCTTGTGTCTATGAGTGAGGCCAACTTATCTTGATTAGTGAGAAGTTAGTCCTAATCTTCTAAGTATTGTTTTAGTTATCACTTGATTAAACAACTTTCGAAGGTTACCCAATCTTACCTCTTCCAGGCTCTGGCCCCTACGAAAGCCACTCTTCTACTTGACAACACACATACCATCCATTCACCAAGGGTACAAAGTGCAACAAACAAGGTATTACAACCACTCCAACTCTAGGAGGAAACCTAACAAGAAACTCACTCCAACACTGGAGGCAACAAATCACATAACAAGGTCACTCCTTACAAGGAGACGCAGATCCCATAATCCACTCCTAAACCAAGGAGGTACAAAACATCCCTGTTCATGGAAACTGGGTTATTAACTGAATACGTACCATGCACTACCCAAGGGATACAAAATGGTTGGCAACATGATACAACAACCCACATAACTAAAACCCCATCTGGAAGACTTGTCAAATTCTATGACCCAAAATTTCTCAACGATGACAGGTACATTTTCAAAATCAAGGCGAGAATTAAATCTACTTTGGATTCGCTAAATCCATTTTCCACATTATCATTCAATAATTTATTGCATTAAATAAATTGAATTAAATTCGTCCTTTCAAATAAGAGAGAAATTAATACTAAATAGCTTAATTTCCCTACTGGCATTTAATTAAAGATAAATCAACCCGATAATCATATAAGACAAAATTCAATGAAGTAAAATAATTATTGCCTCCTCATTTCAATATAACCATTTAAAAATAATTAACTTGTAAAAAAAAAACATATCATTTAAAATCAAAACTACTTCCCCACCAAATATAATATTTTAAAATCAAACAATGTTTTAACCAATATTTTCCTATTTCATTTTCTCAATTAAACTTAATACATTCCCTCAAACAAATCATTATTTTAATATGTATATATTTCAAAACAACAAATATATACTTACATTAAAATAATATTATAACCATTTAATAAATATGTATAAATATATTTTAATATTTCAATATTATAAAATATAATATTAAATATCAATATGCATTAATATTTTAATATTATAATAATATAATAATAAAATATTAAAATACATTATAACACAATCTATTTATTTATTTTATTTTATTTTCCCTTGAAAAGAGCAAACTTGGCCTCGGGCCGCACGCCAACCCTAAAGGTTGGGCCGTGATTTCCTAGGGTCACGTGCCTCATCGACCGCCTGCTTGCTAGGGTTGAGGTGGCGGTTTGAAGTGGGGTGGTCAACTGGTTTATACACAGCCAACCCCCATTGTTGGGGGTGACTATGTATAAACACAATCGGCTTCCCCAATGGGGCGGCGACTGTGTCTATACACAGCCGTCTCGAGTGGCGACAGCGACTATGAGCAGGGGAGTGAGGAGCGGTGGCGGCTGGAGTGTGGGGGAGCGTGCTAGGCGCGGCTCCCTCCACCCGCCTCCCATGGGGCATGGTGGGGGTTGAGCCCCCAGCAACCTCCCCATTGCATTTTTTTAATTTTTTAATTTATTTATTTTATTAAAACCTTGCAGATTTTTGGAAATCCGTGCTTCAACAAGGTACTTAATTTTATTTTTCTTTTTTTTACAAGGAGAACTTTAACAGCATAAATCCCCCCAACCAAATAAATTTTAAAAATATAAATATATCTATATATACATGTATGCATATATATGTATATATATACATATATATATTCTCAACATAAATTTACAAAATTAATCGAGGAAACGAAATTGAGATGACAATTTCCAGCCAAGAACACCATTTTAATTTATTTATTTTTGACAAAGATCACATATAAACAAAGGTTTTCAATTTCGAAGCAAGTTTTAACATGAGTATTTCTTGCAACCACAAATAGGTTTAACCATTTCCAAATAGCATAATAAACTGTAAATCCTTTCAAAATGAAACTACTAATTGAATGAACCTGAATTTTTTTGAATTTGAGGAGGTTCAAATGATGCTTAGCTTCCAACCTTGCTTCCAAATCCAGTTCCACAAATTTTTACAACTTAAATCCCAAAACCCACAAAATTGAAAAATCCTTCTTCTTTCCAATTCAATCTCTTCCAAAATTTTCATGATCCAAAATTGAGAAGAAAAATATCATAATAAAGAAATTCCAAAAATATCTCCAAAATATCAGTGCAACCACCCTCATCAATTTTAGAAAACAGAAATAGAAAATATCTCATTTTTCCAATTTTTGAATTCAAACTTCTAATTTGACATTTAAAATATTTTCTTTAATTTTCAATTTCAACCAATATGCATAAATTTCCAAAATGAATAATTTAACTTACTTTAACAACATAAATTTAATTAATTAATAAAATAGATTTAATCAACAATTAAATTATTTATTAATCCAATTAAAATAATCATAAAATAAATTACATTTCAACATAAACCAAATAAGGTAATCGACAATTTAGCTATAAGAGCATATATTTTAACACTTTTCTAACTTGCAACTTTAAACTGAAATCAAAGCCAGATGACAAAGTTAAGGCAAATTAACCTGACTCACACCAATCGAATACTATTGGGCACTGGACATGCTCAAACCTGTGAAACTAGGTGGAGTCGATGTCATGTTCCTATCAACCTACGAACAAAGAGTATATCCACATACATAAACATGTGATAATTAAAACACACCGTGAAGAGGAAATCTCGGAATCGCAGGGCGCTCACAAGCAAGTGATGCGATACTGTCCCCTTCACCAATACAGTGCAACTAATTGACAATTCTAACATATTAATATAATTCAAAATATAAACATCATTAATTCAAACATCCATAATGCTAATCCAAAACATGTCATAAAGATAACATCATATTAAAATACCATCACATCAAAAGATAACATTAATGTCGCTTTATAGATAGCGATCAAAAGAAGTCGAGTACCAAAGTCAAGGTACTAACAAAAAGAGCACAAAAAAAGTATCTGAATAACCAGAAACACATCAAAGCAACAAAACAACACAAAGACACACTGACCAACCAGAAAGCAAAACAGAGGGGTATTACAAGATTAATTTAATGATTTAATGGTAATGTGATTAATGATTAATTGCAATGTTTAATTGGAAATTTTATTTTTAGATTATTGATGAATTAAAAGTGAAATACTAAAATATATTATTTTCAAAAGGTTAATTATTTGTAATTGATTTAATTATGCAAGTTTGATATTTTCGAAAATTAATGAGTCATTTGTGTTTCTTAATTTCAAAATATATTTCTTGATGATTGTGTTCGAAAAGTTAACTGATGGTTGATATGCATGCAAGACGAAGAGCTAAATGATTGATTGCATTGTAAATTGAGAAAAAAGGATATAACATAGGAAAATCAATCATTATGGATGAAATTGATTTTTGAAAAGGAAAAATATTGCTTTCACGGGAAAAATATTGTCTTTGTATTTTGCTGGAGTTTTGATTGAAAATCTAAAAATTGATTATTGAAGGCGATGTTCACACTGTGAAAGTTTTGTGGACTGAATTTTGGGGGTTATCGCTTCGTCGATTCTCGATTCCAGAAAGCGTTACAGATTTTCCTCTTTTAGATTTCAAGTTTTTCCTATGATATATGTGAAAATTTGTCTTGATATCCTGCATGCACAATAGAAAACTAAAACATTAATGTCAATTTTGATTAAATTATTGTGAAGTAAATAAGAAAAGAAAATTTTGTAGATTTTACTATGGTTTTCTGTATTCTCCCGGAAACAGTTTGCGTTGTATCACCTTTGCATGATCTGGATCTATCGTTTGCCTTGGAGTATCGTTCATTGCTCCATTTTGTCTTTGTCTTTGGTCATCATGTTATTGCAGCAGATGTTTATGGCTTGATAGGTTTGACAACAAGCTTCATGCTTGATTTGCTAATTGCTAGCTCTAATGGTTACCGCTTTTCCTAGCTTCCTATGTCGTTATTTCTCCGTCTAATTTATGCAAGATTTGAATTGTTTGTCACTATTGTTTCTTCATGTCCTCTATTTGAATTTTTCTTATACTTGATCTTCACAATGTACCTATAAATTTCTATGGGGAGTCCATCTATTAAACCAAGTTTGGACAGGTGCTTAAGCAATTCGAAAGGCGATGACTTCTTGAAGTTGATAGGTATCCAATCCGTAAGGAAGCATCGAATATAAGCTAATTTATCATTGTATTATGACTACCTGATGCCTTAGAGTCATGTGTAATAAACAGTAGTATAGAAGGTTAAAATATGAGTTATGAGTTTTAGTTCCAGATCAATTAAGATAAGCTAATATATGTTATCAGGCCTCGGCTGAATCTTAGTTGGGTACATAGATTTAAGATCCTCCCCATTGTTGTCGACGATTGGATGACTCTAAATCAAATTCTTCCTTGTTTTGGTTATCAAAATCCATGCATAGATTGAAGAGTTTAAATTTTTCTCTATCCTCATATCGTTGATATCTTATTCTGAGTTGTTCTGAGTTTGGGTAATTTCTCTTGCCCTCTTTTCTTAAGTCTTGAAATGCTTTCGCTTGTTGAGTATTTTCCCTCTGTCTATTGGTGTTGTTTGTTATGTGACCTTATGTTAACTTGAACTTATTTATTTGTGTCAAATGTCACTCACCCTTCAAAGTATCTGTCAACGGGTATTGTTAATAATCGACCCTTATCAAGATCTTAAATTTTCAACATTTGAAGTAAAGCATTTGTATGAAGTTTTTTTTTAATCTTGCGGAGTTTGATTAGAAAATGGCCCTGTTGATTTGGCAATGTGAATAAATTTCATTGTATTCTTGTTCATGTAACCATATAGTTGTACCTACTCTTTTATGTATCCTGTACGCATTGTCTTTAAAAAAAGAAGTTTCTCTTGAGTCATCGACATAGCTCCCTTTGCCCTTTTTTGACTATTTCTTTACTTTAGACTATCTGAGGAATGAAGTTGTCATTTTCCATGAGTGTCTCGTGCTCTGGTAATTAGCTATTTTGATTTATATCATTTTTGAATTCTATCATGTGATCCTGTGTGTTTTGGCTGAGAGGGACCTACTTGCGTCAGAGTTGTCACCTTCCTTATACCTTTGATATTTTCCACTTTTGGTGAGGCGTCGATCATTGCTCATGGTCACTGTCATCTTGAAAGAATTATAGTGTTATCTTGTTTTCTGAGTTGGAGGCAATTTGAAGCTTTTGCATAGCGTAGGATTCTGATGTACAAGGTGTAGCGATTTGTGGTATTGTTACTGTTGAGAAGATTACATGACACGAGTATTTCTTTTAACAATACCTCGACTATATCTTCCACCATGGATATGTCCTCATCTTGCTAGGTCATCTGTATTATCTTATTTATAACCGTTTGCATGTATTTTTATCACCCACTCCACATAGGAAGTCGTGAACCTCCTGTTGTCAACTTCACTTTGGACAAATAGTTTCTTATTTCTGTGTTACTCCTTCCTTGTTACTATTGTTTCTGTGACATTCTTTAATATGAATGAATTTCTTATTTACAATGTAAATAAAAACACTTGAGTCGATTTCGTTGTTACTATATTAAGAAGCAAACTCTGATTATTTATATATGATTTTTGGATTGCAAGTGTTAGTTACCGATTGTACTAGTATTGGTAATATTAACTATTTTATACATTTACATATTGCCCATAATTTGATCCTTAAAACAAACTTAAATGAGAACGTTGATGCAATAGTTATTAATTATTATAAATAAAATTTCCTGTTTGATTTATTAATTGGTATAATTATTCTTATGGTTAGCAAGGTTGCATGCAACGTGTTAGTTTGACTATTGGTCATTTCATCATATGCTTTAGTCTATTGAGTTCTTTTTCATGTAGAGTCGTGCTTCATCTGGATAAACCGCTATCACCATGCAATTAACGCAACTGTGAACTTGAACATCTAACTGCATATAGTTATCCTGTAGGTGACAACCTATGTGAAAGATATCAACCGAACTGATCTACACATGCTGATTGTATTCTTTATAAAATTAGATTCGAAAACCTTGGAATATACATTTATTAAAATGATTTGATTTACTATTTATTAGTTTTCAACAGCCAATTGATCTTGAATGATTATTGGTTAATCTATCTTATTAAGATGTATAAATAGAACATTTAGTTAAGATTATTAAGTATTATTCTTTTTAAACTCCCTCTTTTCCCTAATATAGAAAATGGTTTATTAAATAAATATAAATTCATTAAATGGGTAATTAAATATAAATGCCTTGTTATGTTTTAAAGGATGAATTATCTGATTTTGTTGCGATGAATATATGTATTGTATAATAGAGTTTTATATGCTTAAGATCATCTTTTGATGGATTGTTAATGTAGAAAAATTATTTTATATGGGAAAGTTTATTATCTTCTCAAATAGTGAGCTTAATGTGTTAAGATTGACTTGTTTGAATGGATAATTTTGAATGAAATTTGTGAACTATGCTCAATTATTATTTCCGTCATGAGTCCATTCTCTTGTATAGAGAATTATGTCTCTTATGTTGTTGTCTTCCAGAGGCTTGTATATTAGTAGTTGATCTTTGTATTATTACAATATAGAGACGTGATCCATGCACGTAATGTCTTATGTAATAATGTTTTGAATATCTTGAAATCCATGTTGTGGAAGTGAATGTTTGTGAAAGTTTTGGCCATGCATTTTTTTTTATTCTTTTTGAGATATATAATGTTATGATTTAGTTCCAACAACTATGATTCCTTGTGTAAAGGAGTTTTCTTTTACATGCATGTTGGCTTAATTGATTTAGTCTTTATGAGAAGTTGTACCATAGAAATGGTTGCAGTGGTAACCTTTCAGAAGTGTGCTAACCAAGTGATAACTAAAATAATCTTTTAGGGGTTTCAGGTAGCATCTCATATTAATTCAGATAAGTTAGCCTCACTCAAGACTCAAGTTCTCATTTGGGCTTGGGATGAGTGGGAAGGCTTGGAATGGCGAAGATAAACTATCTTGTCCCTTCGAAAGGTATGTTGATCCCGCATGAGTGAGAGTGGGGGTCAGGGATCAGTTGAGGTTGCCAGGGTTTAACCAAGCAAGGGGGTCAGTAACCTATGAAGATCCCATTGGGTAACCCATGTTGAGATTGTGTGATGACACTCCTGTCCTTGTACACTTGTTAGTTCTCTTGTGTTGAGTCACTTGTAATTGTGAGTCGCCTTTGGGAGTATGTCAGATGTCTTGTCATTGTGTTGTCATGTATGTCAACCATGTATTGTGTGATTTTCTTCTTCTTGTTAGTTTGACTTGAGGACCTATTTTATCTCCTAGCACGGGGGATGGGCTTTCGAGTTCCACAGGGCTAGGAGGAATGTTTCATATCTTCCATTGGGTCCCCTCCAAGTGATATTGTTCGAGACATGATTGTTCTTGGCAAGATCTTGATTGCACATCATTCATGGAGTTGGTACCTTGGATGAGCTCGTGGACTTGGTTGTCATCTATTCTGGATCTTATTCTTATTGTACACACTCATGATGTTTCATGAGGTTTCATTGTGTTGTTACTTTTGATGTATTGAGATTTGTCACAATATTGTTTGTTGTATTTGAACTTCTAATATAACTCTTGATGTAATGTAATTTGGATATGAATATTCACATGATTTGATATATATAGTTCTTGATGTGTTATGATGTTTATTTACTTTAGTAGCATAGTTGTGGAATCTGAGAATGTTCATTCTAGGTTATTATCACATGTTATTATTAAATGTTTAAAAAAAAAATAGTTTGGTTGTTTAGCTTTTGTGACATGTGATTCCCTGGGTTCCATGACGGGGCATTACAACTTCTATCTTGTTAGGGTCTGCATGTATTCCTTTACTAGACACAAAGTGTTCCAAGATCACTCCTTTAGTCATCATCATGAAATATTTTTCATGACTCAAGGAAAGGTTGTGATCTTGATATCTTTGTAGGAATTTCTCCAAATTAGTCAATGCCTCTTCATAATAATTCTCATAAGTGGTGAAATCATCCATGTAAATTTCCATAGAATCATATGAAAAGTCTAGGAATATGCTTAAGAATACTCTCTGATGTAGGAGCATTACATATTCCAAATGGTAAGATGAAATAGGAATATGTACCCCAAGGGAAAATAAAAGTGGTCTTGTCTTGATCCCCTTGAGCTATTTTTATCTGATTATACCAACTAAATCCATCTTGAAAGGAGAAATATTGCTTACCTGCTAATGAATCCAACACTTGATCAATAAAAGGAAAGGGAAAATGGTCCATGTTACTGCATTTAATTCTCTATAATTTACACACACCCTCCATTTACCTCCCTTTAACACAATCACCAATGGGGATACCCATTGGCTATCAGATATGGGATAAATAAACCTTCAATCTAGAAAATTTTATAATTTTATTTTGACTATCATGTATAGTTGGGTTCATCCTCATCTGAGATTGCCTCAAAAGCTTATAGCCTTCATTAATATAAATTATAAACATTCATAGGTGAGGATCAATACCCTTCATGTCATGATAGTCGCATGCAAATATTATTGTGTGAGCTTGAAACATGGTTAGTAATGAAGATTGTTGGGTAGTTGTCAATTGGTTATTGGAATTTAGTGTTCTACCTAGTGTGATCTCTATGGTTAAGGAAAATGACTTGACATAAGCAATATCAAGACTCAAAAGATTGAGATTGCAATTATGGGGTTTTAGTGTATGAGAAAGTTTAAAAATAGACTCATAGGAATTTGTAGGTATTATGTTATGCAATGAACGATGTAAATATGTGAGGTAGTGGTGTTGTTGGGGGTCCCTACCATAAGAGTTTTACATAATGTTGGCAAGGACTTCATCATCATGAGTTGTAAATAATATTGGTCATGAGTGTTTGTAAATAATACTGGTCATCTTCTTCAAGGGTTGTGTTGCAAGGTGTTCACCCTTGGTATCTTTATGTTATGCAATGCAACGCTTGGGTTCATGACATGGCTTAACCACCTCCCATGGATTCATTAACTCTGGTGATTGTATCAAGTATTAATAGGTTGATCTTTTGGTGCAACAACAACCATATTTGGAACAATCGATATTAGAGCCTGGTTCATAGGTTCAAACCCCTTGCCTAAGCTAGGGGAGATTGTTGCAAGGTGTGCACCCTTGGTCTCCTTTTATTGTGCAACATAGCTCTTGGGTTTGTGACATGGCTTAACCACCTCCCATGGATTCATTAAATCTAGCAATTGTATCGGGCATTAACAAGTTGATCTTTTGGTGCAATGGCAACAATCTCTACAATAGGTTGGTCATATAGTTTGATCTAGATTTGGATGTGACTGTGCAGGAAGGTAAAGGACTAGTTTTTTAATCACATTTCATTTGGAAATGATCATGTTGCTAGACCTACAACCAATGAATGCATTTGCAGTAGCTAACCAAGGACTCCCTAAGATTAAGGAATATCTTGCAAGGTTTTCTTTAGGTTGTAAGACCATAAAATATATAAGATATTCCCATGAATCCAGTGTGATAACTAAATATGCTATAATAATTTTTATTTCAATAGTTGACCTATTTTCTAGTTGCAAAATACTAGGCGTGGGTTGGAGTTCCATTAACTGAATTTGTTTCATAAATATTTTTCATAACATTTATGGCTACTCCTAGGCCAATTAAAGTGTTTTAATGAGAGCTACATTAATTACAACATCTACTATAGGGATTTTATGGTTTGGATATTTTAGAACAACTATATTTCCTAACATTATGTCAAAAATTTGTCTTAAGACATGAACAATTTGGGGTTCTTTCAATTTTTTCCTATATTTTTTAGGCATGACTCTCTCATAGTTTTCATGTATATTAGTACTTCCTTAATTTCTTGAATTAGGGGTATTTTTATGCAAACATTTCTAAGTTGGCCCAATATGTCAGATTCAGGTTCAAAATGGGATTTTTGTGTGGTTAGTCTTTCAAGAAATGGTGGTTCCAAACTTGTGAAATTTTTTTGTCCTACTTTGTTTAGGTTTTTTTGTTTGATTGTAAATAATTTCTACTGGGGGATTTTCATTTGTAAGATTTACAATCTAATGAGATGATGTCCCAACAAGCATCTTTCTTGAATGAAGGTGGACATCAATCACCTCAACCCCATAGGTTGGGTATTAGATAGTGTCATTAGTATAAGGCTATTGAAAAAAAATATATTATATTTTGGTGTAGGTTGGGCTAGAAGCTAAGGTTCTCTTAGTTCTGATGGTGCAGTCATGGCTAGATTTTGCATTATTGTAGGTTGTTGTGGCTATGAGTAGTTTATATTTTGGTTTTTCCATTATTGACTCCCATGCCACTATGATGTTCATTTATTTTGTTGGTGTGGCCAATGGGAATTGTAATTTGGAGCTTGATAAGGTTGTGGTGGCCATATACCCTACTCTGAAGTCCAATTAGGTGCTTGGGCCATTGGACATGATTGATTTTGTGTATTATTCTATGGTTGTTTGTTCCAATGTGAGAAGTTTTAATTACCACTGAGAAAATGAAATATTATAAGACAATGGATCTTGAGGTATACCTTGTCTTTTTTTCCATGGTTTGCACTGAGAAATAAAATAGTTGTCCTTCTTCATCCTTCAAGGCTTGAAATTCAAATTTCCCTTGCTTTGCTTTAAAAATGCTAGCCACGTTCTTGTATTTATAGTTTATCATCTTCTGACAGTAATGTGGATAGTATTCAGTGAGAGCCACCTCCACTTCCTCTTTCTTCTTCTTGATATACAAGTTATCTAATTGGGTAGATAGGTGGTTGATTATGTCCTCCTTCATGTTCGACAAGAGGTTATTGAGTTCCACCCTTGAGACCCCAGTGGATGTTTCATTGAAAGATGTTCTATCAACCCTGGTCTTCTTTATGGCTTATCTTGAATAGTTTTTACAGACCTTGTAAAATTCCTCATAAGGTAATTGAGAGATATCTCTTGCCTCTATAAGGTTTAAAGCACTCATACAGTCCTAATGTACTCCTCACAAAATACCTGTTTTAATGACTCAAGAGAGAGTCTGTTCTGATATGATTTCTTCAGACATAATTGAAATATTTCCACATAATCCTCAAGTGGTTCATTTTCTCTTTACGACATCTTGAAGATGTCATCTCTCTTTCTATTTATTCCTTTGCAATAATCTTGATATTTCTAGAAAGAGTTTGAGTCTGTGAGCATCCATAGTATAATCATAACTCCAACATAGAACATCAAATTTAAATAGGAATGTGTCCAGGTCTTCAGTAACCAATCCATAGAAAATTAGCAAGGTTAAGGGTGATATATTCTTAGAAGCAGTGACCCTTTCTTGGTTTGTTATTGGAAACTCAAATGTCTCATGTTTTGTTAGATCTTCTATTGCTTCCTTAGTCATGATGCTAAGATGCCTTCTAAAAATATCCTCTAGGTTTGGGGTAGCTATTGGTGTGAGGGGTGGTTCTCCTTCATTGAATCCCTTAAAAATTTATTTGTTTATACCAATACCTTCGAATTATTCATGAATCAAGGGGATAATTCTTTCTAGAATGTATCTCTACCTTTGCTTACAATAGCTAGTTGATCTTTAATTAGTGTTCCCTACACACTATTAGTCAATAGTTCTTTGTTGATTCTTAAGTATCTATTGGTCCTAATGTTGAAACAAAAAATTACTAATCTATGAAATCTTTGAAAAAAATTTTAACATAAATAGGAATTTTGAACTTAGCACCATCCCTAACAATGGAACCAAAAATATATAGCTCCCCCTAATGTCTAATTAACTGGTGTAGATGATCATATACATAGCTCAATGGACATACTGATCCTATATTAAATATTTCATTATTTGGGAGAGGGCATAATTGAATGTTCAAATAGGGAATCGTAGACTTTAAATGATGTTGGCAACATATATGCATTCAAGAATCTTGGACATCCTACATCGACTGAGTGTAGGTAAGTTAAACACAGATAAATGCATCAAAATATTTTAACTAAAATTAACTTCTATCTTCAAAATAGAGTAAGCAAATGCTAATAAATATTTAATTTCTACAGGTACTTAACACTTATGACTATAACTTAATAATTGTTTATGCTACAATAGGTCCTAATTCAACTAACCTTCTAGAGTATATTGAGAAAAATATATACTAAAGACTTCCAATTTAGAATTTACAACATAACATTCATAATAGCATAAACTGAAAACTACAAATTATGTTAGAAATGAAAGCAACACTGCTTCAATGGAAATGTGATTCAAAAAAATAAATTCAATCTTGTAAGTGTGCAATAACAATGGAGATTGTAACATGAAATTGAAACTATGCTTCATAGAGATGCAAAATAAAAAAACTCAACACATAACACAATGGAAAAAATTTATCATGGAGAAAACCCTTTCATATAAAAAATCAACATAGGAAAGATGCCCAATTTTTGTATTAATCTACAAAAGATTGTACAATACAAGAACACCACCAATATCTCCTTCAATCTTTAATCTGGCAGCATTCTGGCAGCACCCGAGTACCTAAAATTTGTATTGCAGCAACAAATACATAGAAAATACTTATAGAAAAAATTTCCTCATCACCCAGCGTGTCCACACTCTCTCTCCTCCAAGTTTCCCACATGCAAGCATCAAAATCACACCAACATGCAACTTCCAAGTTTCAAATTGTGACCCATCCAAAGTTGGGCACCCATATCCAAGAATATAATCTTACAACATCTTATGATGTGCCATAACCATCATAGATACCTCCAGCATGCATCCTATCCAAGATAGGTGTCTAGGGCTAAATATAGAAAATATACAACATATCCATCATATGCATCATAGAGTCTCAAAATTTTATGACAACTTGCAGTTGTCATATATTCACTTACCAAACATTATGAAAGTTGTCATACATGCAAAAAATAGTAGATTCCTCAAGGGAAAATTCCTACCCTCATTTACTTTGAGTTTTTACAATTGCCAACTATAAATGTCACTTCGTAATTACCTTTGGTGACTCCAAAATTACCCATGTCAGTGAAACTAGTATATCTCCTCATGGATAATTAAAAATTACAAATAATAAATGGAATAGATACAATATTGGGATTTACAAGGTTAGTGGCATCTTATCCCAACAAGTTAAACTTGTAATGCATAATCTAGTTAATCAACTAAACTAATGTGGCTATGCAGTACCTCAAGTGACCCTTGCTTGATTTGATGCATCCACAAGATCTTCAATTATTCACTTAGGAAAACATGCTATCAAAATATCTTATTTTATTATATTTTAATCATACATAGAGCTTTTAAGCAGAATCTAACAAAAAATATTATTCAATCTAATACATGCAAGATGTAGTTTTCCTTCTGAATAGGGTACCCTGCTATATATGGTCTATGAGAGTCCATTTATTTATGAACTATAAATAGGAAGAGGACTAGGTTTTTCTAAAACAAAAATAATAACTAAAAAAACAAGACTATAGAAGTTGAATAAGGACTTCACACTTAATCAAGATAATAGTTCTAAATTGGAAACTTGTGCTAATAGAGCAGTCCATGTTATAACTTCTATTCCTTATTGGAACATACTCCTTTATCCTTCATAACTTATTAAAATATGGAGTGACACTTTTCCATTCATAATCTTGTCCTTAAATGATCACCTTCATCTTATTCTAAAAGTGTGCTCATGTTGTAGTAGATTAACTCCTTTATCTGCATTGAACTGTCATCCCTTTGCTACAAGTTGATAGATTCTCCCTGCAATGGTTAGTCCTTATTTCTTCAAGACATTTTCATTTCTAACAACTATGATTAAACATGAAATTCTACTAAACTCACAAACATTCAAAGTTCATATACTCTTATTAATATAACATATATCAACTCAAAATGTTGTAAAATGTTTAAAGTATATAGAAAGGTTTCATAATGTCTTTTAGATTTTAGAAAAAAAAGATAAAAGCATGTAACTACAAGGAAATTGGGCATTCTTATGGCTCATCAGACACATGCATTTAAAATGGATCCTAAAGCAAATTGGATCATATAAAGCATAAAATGCATATCCAATAGTCAATAAAACTACATAGCCACATAAGAAATTTTTTCCCACTTATCATAAGTGTCCACCTCCTTCAAAATGGTTTGTAATCCCAACATGTAAGATGTATAAATCTATTGGTTCCAAACTCCATCATCCACCATCTTACCAAGTTTAGAAAATAAAAAATCCTACGTGCCTAAATTCCAAATAATACATCCACATCTACCATGCCCCATCACAATCCAACATCACTTAAAATCCAAAAATTATAATTCATGCATTCACCATGTCTTGACAGTAACACTTTATCACAAGGACTCTAGTGGCACTCTATTATAATGTGTGCATTTAGATAAATCCAACCTAGTATTAAAAAAAATCACAATAACATCCATGGGTTATATAAAAATTAATGATCACGACAAGGAAACTTCTCAAGATAGGTCACTATTGGTATATAATGATAGTAGCTTCTACATCAATACCATTAGGTGAACTAGAATATTTGATGGTCATTAAAAAAGGGAATCACTAAAAGAAAACAAAAAAGAGAAAAAAAGAAAAATAATTTTTCCAATAGTGAAACCATTCTTATGGAACTTTGCACAAGTACCATGATGAAAACCCATTCTTGGACATTGTGTGTAAAATTTATTATCTATGTGTACCATTCCAATTGGGAGCACATTATCTCATCCATCACACTATTTTTCCTACCATCACTATCCATTCAATTCATATCATTTCCATGCATCTTCCCTATCCACCTCGATCTTGATGAAAATAGGGGCATATAATTTAACACATGCTTTTGGAAAACTCTTGACATAGTCATCTTATTTTGA
Organism: Sequoiadendron giganteum; assembly: GCA_007115665.2. Taxonomy (NCBI): domain Eukaryota; kingdom Viridiplantae; phylum Streptophyta; class Pinopsida; order Cupressales; family Cupressaceae; genus Sequoiadendron; species Sequoiadendron giganteum. The sequence goes on along the minus strand of CM021104.1, from coordinate 395,754,341 downwards.
TCACATATCATCCCATGCCATGACATTACCTACATAGAACCATCAAAACCCTTAGCTTGGATCAGATATGCTATCCCATTATGAGATAGTCCTTGGAAGCCAAATCCCTTATCCTTTAATCTAATTCCATAATGGCTATCCTTCCCATCCTTCACCTATCCATTTCCATCACACTAGTCCATTTTTTCATTCATAATGTCTCATGCCTTGTTAGACATTGGGGGTAGGTGATTTACATCTTTCTTTGTAATAAATCTTGATATATGTCTTCTAATACCTTCCATGAAAAACAAAATTTTGAACATTTTTCACCATCATGTGAATACAACTTCCTATCAACTATCCTCCATCACCCATAATCTAGGAAACCCCAATCAATATCATCTTTCATGCACTCCAACATCATATCCAAACCATCTAACAAATATTGTTCCTAGCCTTGATATAAATCTTGATCCATTTTTATCTAAACTACCATCATTGGTATGTATCCTTGCCAATCATCATGTTGTTCTTATTGTTAACAACATAATCCTCATGTTGTTTTTATCATCAACAACATTATCGCTATCATCAATCCATTCTAGCTTAGATAGTGAGAATATCTTAAGTGGTATTTTCTATCCCTTCACATTAATCTCCTTCATTTTCCATCATCTCATTATTATCATCTTAATCAATTTATCATCATCATCTCATCTCTTTCTTCTAATTCAAATTTTATTATTGTCACTATCATAATCATCTTCCAACAATAAACCGATCAAAAAACAAACATGTGCTTTCATATCCACAAACATACACATTAGAAACATTATGCTTTTAATGTCAAATCAAGAACTAAACATCAATCTCAATAACATACAATTTTCATATCATTTACCAAACATCAAAGTTCCTTATTTCATCCAATCCTCTACCTTCATGGGATGCATCCTTCCCCACATCAGGCATCATCATCATCCATTTATTGTCATGCCCCAAATTTAAACTAGAAAATGCAACAATTTGTTTTTAACAAGAATTAAGCTAATAAATCACTCTAAGAGTTAGAAGTGAGTTATGAGTTTCACACCTTTGAGGAGATATATTATTGAATTGTACTTACCAAGATATTAAACCTTATTTCATTCAAGTAAGGTGACTATAAGATTGAATCCAAGTTTTGCAAGAGGTCATTTATTCCCCTTCATGTGAATCATAACTATTTTAATCAACAAATATTTCTTAATGATAATAGTATTATCGACTAGAAAAACCTTTAATAAACTTATTTTTATGTGTTTGATGCTTACACATAGCTAAAAATATCATTATTGAGCTGATAACTATTAATAGTAAAATTTATCATTTATCCCATGATGTAAATACTAACATAAGAAAGTATTTTAATATATTTACTTATCAGTTAATTCTTAATGATATTATCATTAATAAATCACTCAAAAATCTTACGGATAATAATATTATGGGTTAATCCTTGAATTTTAATGATCGAAATAATACTTCTATTAGCTAAATATATCATTATTGAGCTCATAACTATTAATAGTAAAATTTATCATTTATCCCATGATGTAAATACTAACATAAGAAAGTATTTTAATATATTTACTTATCACTTAATTCTTAATGATATTACCATTAATAAATCACTCAAAAATCTCAAGGATAATAATATTATGGGTTAATCCTTGAATTTTAATGATCGAAATAATACTTCTATTTATTCATCGTCAATTTTAATATATCCTTTATTATTATTAAACATTGCTTTAGTATTTCTTACCAAGTTTAAGGATGTATTTTATATGCTACCCCTATAGAGATAAACCCCTTATTGACTAAAAGAATAAAGAAAGGGAAATGTTTACCTTAACAATATATCATTTGAGTTACAAGCAGAAAATAAGTTGATAAGTTATCAAAAAGAAATGGTACTCCTTAATAAGAATTTTCTCCATTAAAATTTGTTAGTGAAATAATATCTAATTATAAATTTTAAATCGAAGGGATAGTTCATATTCTTAATTTTGTGAGTATATAAATATATATTTATATGTATAGGTTTGACTACTATTTAATTAATTAATTACTTATTCACTTTAATATATGTTTAGATATCTTAAAATAATCCTACGAATATTTGATATCAAATATAAATGATTATATTTATTCATATATATTTCTTTATGCATTTAAAAGAACATTTTGAAGACCTTATGGAAGAGAATGGAGGATTTGGGAGTTCCACAAACCCATGGAAAGGACAAGCTAGTTTTAGGCCCAAAAATTCCACTATTGATCATGGAGTTACCCTTAGATTCTTGATTGAAAAAATTTGGGACACTCAAGGCAATGAAGCTTATTGCTTCTTTGTTGACTTTAAAAAATCCTTTGACACGGTTCCAAGGGGTAAGTTATGGAAGAGAATGGAGGATTTGGGAGTTCCACATGAGCTTAGGGCAGTTGTTCATAGGCTCTATGATTTGGTTAGAGCTAAAATCAGAACCAATGACGGTATGTCATAATGCTTTGGCAGCAACATTGGTGTCAAACAAGGTTGCCCGCTTCCCCAACATTATTTGGGCTTTACATCAATAATATGGAAGAATGGATAGATCAGGTTGGTGGGGAAGGCATTCATTTGGCCAACTTTGTAATAAAATTACTCTTATATTCCAATGATCTCATATTAATTGCTAAAACTGTGTCTGATTTGAGAAAAAAATTGAAGGCTCTTGAAATGTTTTATCAAGAGGTTGGGATGCAAGTGAACACTAGAAAAACCAAAATAATGATCTTCTCACTGCGAAAAAAAAATAGAAAATTGAATTCCTCTTCGAAGGCAAGCCGCTGAAAATAGTGGATGAGTACAAGTACCTTGGCCTTGATTTCCACAACAAAATCAGCTGGGAAACGTGTAGAGCAAAAAGAATATAGGGAGGCTAAAAAGTGCTATACTCTTTGCAAAATAGATGTAGAAATGCAAAATATGGGATTGGAAAACTAAAAGAACTCTTTTTGGTCTTCTTGTCACTCTAGTGATTCTCTATGGGTGTGAAACTTGGGGTAGCAGCATGTCAAATTAGAAATGGAGACAAGTGGAAAGAATACAAAACACCTAATTATAAGCAACCTCAAGCTCAAGACTATAGTGCCTTATGATATTCTATGGCCGAGACCGGTACTTTCCCCTTGGAGGCCTCGATGATGATCTGATTATTAAGCTACCTAAAGAAGGTCCAGAATATGGAGAGTCATCGCTGGCCTAAGCTAATTGTGAAGGAAGAGCTAACTAGAAGAAAGAACACCTAGATGGAACAAAATATCAAATGGATGAAAAAGTGGGATGTGGAGATGCATGAGTGCCCAAACACAAATGAAGAAATAAAAAAATATGTGAGAGAAAAATTCAAATATGCTATATGGATAAAAAAATAGGGTGTAAAAAGGATTATTATATCAAAGAATTCAATCCCATGAAGGACCATGAAGAAAAGAACTATATAGGAACAAATATCAAATGGAAATAAAAAATGTTGATAGATCAATTTTGAACTAGTTCGCATCATCTTAGGTGTGAAACGGGCAGGTGGGTTGTTCCTAAAGAGGAGTGGGAAAATAGAATATGTCAATTTTGTAACAAAGGTATGGTGGAGACATAATGGCACTTCATCATGGAGTTCTCAACATATAAAGACATCTGGGACAGCTATGGGGACACTGTGCAGGCTGATAATTTGAATACCTTGTTTGAAGAGTCAAGGTTAGACAAAACTGCAAACTTCATCATCAAAATACATTGTAGAAGGACTTCTCTCAATTGGAGTTTATAAACTGACTAGGGCCTTTTTGTGGGAGGATCTTGTGTTGTTCTTGGGTCCCATAGGCTCCTTTGGCCTCATGGACGTCATTAAAATACTTCATTTCCTTTCATTTCAATCATGCATATGTAAATATTAGTTTCATTTTGACGTATGTTACTACTGGACTAAGATTTATTTATTTTGCTGACAAGAGAGAAGAAACCATTGATTAGTTGGATTTTCTATTGTTTAATAATATCTATCTGGTTGAAAATTTTTGTGTTTGGGTTTCCTTTCATTACAGATATCCCATTTGTAAATTTGTGCCATTTAAAAAGTGGTGAGTGAGAAAGCTAAAGACTACACCATGACTTGAATGAAGGTTGTACACGTGCAGTCATGTTGATGATGACCATACCACACACATACAATTCTAAAAATTAGTTGAAATCCATCCTATTTGTTGGTTGGCTCAAAATTTAGCGTTAATGATTACAATTATGTTGGCACCACATTTAATCTTTCAACTACCCAATGTCGTGGCTATGATCTTTTTACTGACCCAATGCACATCAGCATAAATGTAGATAATTGAGTTGGAAAAGAGGGGCGTGAAAATATTCAACATTATTTGATTCCCAAATAACAATGTGTTAGGTGCTTAGCATTTACCCTTCTTTACTCTCTTTATGCATGACATGCCTCATCGGAAGTAAAAGAGATTATATGGGGTTAAACAGTGGAAACAAGTACTGCTGATCATTCCTACTGTCATGTAATAAAAGCAAGGATCAAATTAATGACTATCCTATCTTTTCATATTCCAACTTATACAATTTATAGCCATGCCTACTAACCCAAATTAATGGTGTGACAGACCATGATTTTGTAGGAGGTAGACCAAGTAGAATTAGAGGTATTATGGGCATGATTGTAGCCTATGCGTACAAGAAAAATTATTGAATAGGATAGCAGATTTATTTGTTTGAACTATTGGCAGGTGGAGAGTCAAATCACGTCAATTATTTAATTACGTCGCTAGATCACCTTATTCCCCTAAGTGGATTAAATTATTAAATAATAATTTAATTACGACGCTTTCCCTCTAAAATTTGAATAATTATGTCAAACTATTGAAATCAATTATCAAAAATCAAATCAAAACTAATGCAACTTTGTTTGCAAAAGTCAAACTTGATTTACACATTCAAACTCCAAAAAGGAATTAATTAATTAAATCAATTAATTCATATTCTTCACCCACTTTCTGGTTGAGTAAATTATGATTTTTGACTAAGCAATCTAATTTGTTAACTAATCAATCTATTATGTGAACTAAAACATCACATTCATAATTAAGCCATCACAAAATTGACTGATCAATCTATTCTGTTAACTGATCAATCACATCCCTGACTGTCCAATCTATTTCCTAATAAAAAAAATCTCTTGAAGAAGCATTAAAATCTGATATTTTACAAGATCAGACCGAAGATATCAATTAGGAAGGTATACCACATTTAAAGGATCCTATCAGTGAAGAAGCTATCACATTTGAAGATCCACAATAGAGTAGAGAAATACTAACACCTTATTTCCAAGGTAAGACATATCCTATTCCAAATGAAATTTTTCAAAGGATTCAGTGTCAAGGTAGAGGATTAGGTCTACATGAACATCGTATCTTAGAACTAGTGAAAATTATGGGCAATCCTAAGCATCGAGGTCTTGATTATTCAACAACAAAGGGAGCTAAACATATCAATGATACCTCCATAATACTAGGGGAAAATTTATCTAATGCAAGCACCAACATAGAGAGCACAAAGAGTCCTTATGATGAAATTGATACCAATGCTACAACTAGCCATGTCATGAATCATCATCCACATATATTTCCACCCTCTAATTGGGACCAACAATAAGAGAAAAATCTGGGTGGGGCTTCTTGTTTGTAGTGCCAACAACCAAGGCCCAAACTTTAATATATTTTATTAAATTGATGGCGGAGTAGCGATAGGATCATAGGAACTCTCGAGGTTTCAGGCGACACCAGGGTTTACAGTATGGAGGAGAGGCTCAATATTGTTGGCCTTTCAATAACCGAAGGGGAAGAAATGGGCAGCAACACAAAAGGAAGGGTCCCTCTGGGGCATGGAAGGCTCTAGGTAATCACAATGCAAGGCTAGGATTTCAGAGAAAATTAATGGGAAAGAATGGAATGTTGCTCAAAATGCGGAAAGATTCCATTCAATGGCGTTAACAAAGAAGGTGGATATTTCCTAGATACAAGAAAAGTTTTGAAGGCCTAAAAACCAAGTGGGTCTAGCGAGCTCTAGCAAGGAAAACCCTAATCATTCTTTGGTTGTATCGTTGATGGTAGGAGATAGAGAATGGAATGATTGTAAATTTTCTGAAAGCACTCACTTTTTTCATGAAATGGGGGGGGGGGGAATGACCGACATTCACAAAAAGTAAGGCTTGGTATGACGCCCATTGGGGGAAAACCTGCTGCCTCAAAACTCTAGAGAACAGGTTTTATTTGGTGACCTATCAAACTACACGTATAAGGATTGGATATTGAATAGTGGTCCCTTCATGATGGATGGGCGGGGTTTTTTAATTCTAGATTGGAGTCTGAACTTCAATCCCAACTCGGTCGTTACAAGTGAAGTTCCTATCTAGGTTAAGCTCAAGAACCTACCACAGGATTATTGGGGTCAAGATACTCTGAAACAAATTGGTAATAAGCTAGGTGTGTTTGTGAAGGTAGATGAAAAGTTGGATAATTCAGACTTAGCATGTATCCAAGGATTTCCATTTAGTGGCAAGCCATACACCCTCTATCGGAGATCTTGGAATTGAAAACTGGTGAGGGTGAATGGCGCCAATCAGTGGAGGTGGATGAGAACGTTGGGATTTTCACAAGGCAACCTGGCAACAATCTTATAGAGGGGTCTAGCTCATACTTGGACAAGGGGAAAGACTTCACACATAACTCTTTAGTAAAGGAGGTGGTTAGCCTATCATAACCAATTGATGGAGAAACCTAGTGGAATCAAATGATTTGGGGTTGTTTGGGAGAACAACTAAATCGATCCTCAGCGATGGAACCAAGGTGTGTTGTAGATGTGGAAGGGGTCCAAAAATCTATTTTTGATAATGGGTCAGTGTTGATGGTGTTTTTTGCACAACAACAACCCAGATATAATATGATATCCTATCTCTCTTGAAAGGTAAATCTCTATCAGTAAGCCTCAAGAGATAACCCAAAGGTATCTAATTTCAAGTCTTGACAAATGCTGTGAAACAACTCAGATGTAATGTGAAAATGTTGGTAATCACAAAGGGACCTTATTACAAGCAAATACTAAATTCAAATTTATCAGATCTAGCAATTTTTTGATACTTCAAATCCTAAATCTAACCCAGATAATAATATAAATAACAAAAGATAAAGGGTTTTAAAGATATTTCTATGATTGATTCTAATTCTAAGATTAACAATGCAAATGATATAATACGTGAAATGGACCAATCCCTCATAAAATAATTCCTGTTTGACACAAATAAATCTGCAATCTTACAGAAATAGTGCAATCTTCTAAGGCATTAAATATTTTCAAAATATAAATATTCATTCAAAACAACCCTATTGCAATTGAAATGAACAAGCATCCACAATCAAACTAAGCACAATTTTAAGTCTAGGCTAACTTTACAAAGCAACTAACAGTCAACTAGCTACAAAAAGTATGGACTAGAGATTGTTGCAAACACTTCAAGCATCAAACCATAAACACCATCAAGCCATCTAACATCAAACCTAGAATTTATCAAATAAACTTAATCAATTTCAAAAGATAGAATCTCAAGAACCATGCCAGATCAAAATTCAATACAAGAAAGGCACCAAATCACAATGTCTTTACTTGCATTAAATCACCTAAAGTAGCAACAATTCCAGTCTTTTGTTACAACACTTGCTTGAAAATGAGACTAATTCCTAACTCTAACTCTTTCTATATTTCTTAATTCGCTCCAATGTAAAAATAACTATCTAGCCCCCACAAATGAGGCATAATGCCAAATTTATAGAAACCCCTAAGATAGGTCAGCCCAGTTAGGTTTACAATAATAAATGGCCACAAAAAAAGTCAGCCACAAGTCGACCAAGAGGAATCAAAATAAAGTAAATTATGTATTAAATGCATGCACTCCATCCAGGTCGACCTGTGATCTCCAACATAGCCCGGTCCAATGCATGCGAAGGAGGAAGAGGATTAATGGGGAAGCACAAATTCCGATGAGGCATTGTATTAACTGCTCTCCCCTTTATCCCTGTCTCACCTCACCTTATCCTGCAACATCAAAAATATCTTCTCCAAGTCGGCCAAAGGTGGCATACTTAACACCTTAAGTCTCCTCTCAATGGACTTAATGTCCTCCCTTGACTACTTTACAACTTTATCCCAATCCACCTTCATGATTTGATATTTATCCACCACTGCAATGTATGTAGTTGCATCATCTAACTAGTGTTCAATGACCTGGTCTTCATTGACTAGGGAATACACATCTCGCCACCATTTTCTCAATTTCTCCAAGCTCAGATGTTTTGGCGCAAACCATTTTCTTCCTGTCATAACCTCAAAGAAATAAATGCATTTGTTGTAAATATTAGTCAAGGTGTCCTCAATTTGTTTCCCCTTACTATACACCTTCTTCAAAACCCTTATCCTTATCTACAAAACTTCAAACCATTCCCAAGGTTCTGCAGCCTTGGACGAAGGAAGAATTCCATCACTTACCAATTTATCTTCAGTGTATTCCATGATGGTTTTAGTCTTCTGCAACAAGAGATCCACATCCTCCTTATCTTGAGCTAGTACATTCTGCAACCAATCTATTGATCTCATAGCATCTCCACTGATTGAAAGGATGTCCTTGATGGCATTATCTCCCTTAGCTTGCACTCCCTATAACTAGCTCGTTGTGGCATGAGTTGTAGCTTTCATCTTCTCCAACTCAGTTATTGTTTCATGTGGCAGAAAACTTGCAGCAAATGATGAGGAGTTGATGGATTGCAAGGGTTTCATCAAATCTTACAGATACCTCCTAAGTTTATCATTCTCCTTCTTTAAATATTGCTTGTTTTGCACCTCCTTCCTCAATCTACCCAAGATTACAACACTAGAGCCTTCATATTCTTCAATTTCCTGTTCCATGGAAGTAGGCCCTAATTTGATAGTTTGCACACTGTAGTCACTACCAATCACATCATCCTTATTCTTATTAGGAGAAGGGGTAGCAATGTGGACCACCCTATTATTTTCTTCATCTCTCTCGATCTTGGAGATAACCCTGGCTTTCTTCTTCATTTTTCCCTTTCCTATGTTTGCCAGGAAATCATCCCAGTTGGGAGGAGTATCATCTACCGCAATTTTCTTACTCTTTAACTCTTTGTCCAACCAACCTAGAATTGTGGAATCCGACTGTACACCACCTTGTCCAACCACATCCTAGTGAACCTTGGGTACATCTTCATTCACATCTTGTTTTTCAGGAATCTCTTCAACTTTATCTTCTTTTTCCTTATCATGCTCCTCTTCTTCATGCACTGGGGAAGGAGACTTAATCAGAATTTCCTCTCTCTGAGGAGGTCTATCCTCTTCACTTCTCATAGGTGAATCCTCATAAGTCACCAGAGGAGACTTTAATACCTTCCTTATTTCTACTTCAGCACTATAGATTTCACCTTCTTGGAATTCTTCTTCCCCTGGATCTTGGCAATCCTCGACATCCTTGGATTCACTTGGTACATTGTGAGCCTCATGAGAAGGAGGGACATTATCATGCTCAGAGGCAGGAACAACTATGGGAACACCTTTCTTTGGTACATCATCTTTAGGAGATGGAGTTCTTGATCTTCTTATGTAAACTTGTGTCCTCTCTCCCAAACCTTCCACATTTACTATTGGTGGGTCAACTTCATCTCCTGCCTTAGAAGTTCCCTTCTCCTTTTGCGACAATATTACTATTCTTCTTCTCTTAGGCATAGAAACACTAGCCTCTTTTCCTTCCTTTTCAGCTTCATCCTTCATAGCTTTCCTCGCCTTCAAAATGTGTTTCCTTTTCTTAGAAATGGGCTTTCTTTGCTTCTCTTCCTCTTCTACCTCCTCTGCCTAAACATCTTTAATATTTATCTTGAAAGGGGAGATCACCTTAGTCTTACCCTTAGGATCATGCTCAGTCAATTCCTCAGAAGTGGAATGAGACTCCAAGTCCCCCATTAGATCATAGGTGCATTGCACACCTTCACTTTCCAACCCCCACATCTTGTGCTTGAGCCACAACTTAGTGTACTTGATCACTAGAGTCATGATATGTTCCAATTCTATCTTCTCTTCCTCCAGCCAATCTATTTCTCCAACTGCTTTATCCTTCATAGCTTCATAGTCATGGCACTGAATCAAATCTCCATCATCCTCAACCTGATCTGGAATGGCCTTTATTTTGTATAGCCGGACTAAGTTCATTGGTAGCCTAGAGAACTTCTTTCTGATTTCAAATTCATCATTGATGTTGGCCGAATAATCCTCTATATCATCCTTATGACCATATTCCCCACTAGCCTTCTTCTATGCTTCACCAATCCTATCAAATCTGGATCTCTTGGAATGGAAAGAGAGGCCTAGAGTACTCATTTATTCCTCAGAAGCATGGGTTGAGTTAATAGAGGGGCAAGCCTCACTACTGCCTATCCTCAAAGGAAAATCACCACCAAATCTAGTCTTATGTTTCTCCTTCTTGACAATTCCATCAAAATCACAGATCTACCTTGTGACCTCCAAAAGTATGACATGATCTGTGGGATATCTAGGGAGTCTGAATGGAGCCCTTTGACAACCATCTATTTTGATGTATGAAAAGGTGGGGAGATGGATAAACGAAGCTCCAAACCTCTTGATTAATTCCTTAGCATTATCTGAGATGTGAACATGCTCTGCACCTTGCAATAGCCTGGTGATGTACATGGTGAATTCATTGTTCACCCTCCTATAACTTGTGCCACCCAAGTGCAATTGTGGGTGCACTTCATAAATTACATCTTGCCCAAACACACCCCTTGTGCTTAGCCCTTTGTATGGATGGAACCTTGCAAGTGCATAAACCAAGTAGGAGGTCATTATGAAGGTCTTTGTCCATAGGACATTGCACATTTGTTCATGTATCATTGCACTTATAATGCCTACCCAATGGTGTTAAATATTCCGTTCCATCCTTACAATGACATGGAACATCCAATTTTCAAATACTCCTGCATTTTTCAATCCCACTACCCTACTGAGGAGTGTGATAACATCATAGTATTCCTTCCTAAATTTAGCTCTGAATAACTGCTTGGGTAGCTTGGAGAAGTGGGAATTGGGTTTATCTAGCCAAGAATTGATGACCTATTGGGATTTGATGACATCTTCATCATAATACTTCTTTGCTATATCCATATCAAAATCCACCACATGAGACCTATCGGGCATGTCAAAGTTTTGAGCTACGGACACAGGGTTGAGATTTTCCACGATTCTTCCTTGAGGACCAACTATCCTTTGTGTGCCCCTGTCATAATGTCTGGCACATTCAAGAACAAACTCATAACAATGAACTGCAGGAGGGAATCCAGCTACATGTGCTAACCCCGATTCCAATATCCTTCTGGCCAATAGAGGGAGGTTCCATGTTACCATCCTTGTCTTAAATTCTTCATAATCCCACAACCCAAAATTTGTATCGATGACCTCTAACCAAATGGAAGTCAGCTTGATCTCTGGGATTCTTCTCTATATGTCCATTTTAATCCTTTCTACCTCAGAGATAGAAAAGCCTTCAACACTTGGATCCATTACCCTGCCCTTGGTCCCTCCAGCAACAACCTGACTTGATTCTGCCTGCATTCAATAAAGAGACCATAGTAAAGATGCATCACGGCATCAAATTCAAGATAATCCATTATAAATGATATATTCATCCTTAAAACAAATCCCATGATGAACAAAAATCCCCAGAATCTCATAAGAACTACTCATTTCAAAGTTCGGGTTAGAAGGGAATCTCGAGAAATTTCGGACAAGATGGAATCCAACAAATCAAGCACAAAGAAACTTCCAACCACCATTTAATCAACCATTATTAACTAAGAAACAACATGACACATCTTAGAATAACTCAAATCGATCATAAATGCACAATCATCAGGTAATAGATCATGTTATCTCTCAATTCTTCATTTTCAACAAGATTTTGGGGAAATCCAAGAAAATGGAAATAGTTTATGAATTCCAAAAAAATGAAGGCACAAATAAATTTCACTAAAATCCCGAAGACATGGAATTTCATGAATTCAATACAATTTTTACATTTTAATCATATTTTCGAGGGATCAACAAAGCGATGAAAAAATCGAGGAAATCCTGAAGTAAAGGAAATCCGCGAGGTGTTCGAAAACCTGAAATCTTTCACTTCATCAAGATTTCACTCAGATTGATCAAACAATTAGGAAGTTGGGGATTTAGCTTTGGATTCGGTTCGTTCAAAGTGCAAGATGAACAATTTATGCTTCAAATCAATCTAAATGAAATCCAATCAATATGATGAATGATTTCAACAAGGGAAACCCTAGGAAATTGCCATGATAGCACAACTCAGATCCTAACTCGTCATATTAATTACTACTATTCTTCACATGAATTCTCCCATGACTGAATTAAGATAGGGAAATTATCAAATCAAACAATAAGCAACAAGCTTCACTTCACCCAAGACGTGATTTCATCAAAGGTTAGGGATTTCTAGGTTAAACCAGAGCTCGACATAAGAAAGCATGAAATCCAATTAAGAATGGAGCAATGCAATGTTTAACCTCATTGAATCACAATCACGCAGAAGGAAAGGAGGTGTAAGCCATGAGGAAGGGCATCAAGTCAACAAATGGAAACCCTAGCATCACTACCAAACCATACCACATCGAAGTCCCGACTCAAAACATACACCCACACAAACCCTAAAGAAAATTTAGTTCCTTAATTAAAAAGGGAAGGCATCATGTACATACCATGAGGGAAAAGAAATCGAAATAGCAACAACTGGCAAAAAACCTTGAAGCAAATTCAAAATGTAAGCGGTCACCAAAAATTGACTGTAACGATCGATCACAATCCAACAATAGCAACCCAAAATCTAGCTCCTCAAATCTCACAACAAGGCAAATGACAAGAACCTCTCCTCATAAACTAGAATTAAATCCAATAAAACAAAAATGCACGATTGTACAGGAGACATAAATGCGTCGACAAGTTAGGGAGCTCGGGAATTCGAAGGCACGATGGACTTTCAGGAAAATCCAATCCAAACAGAATTTTGTGAAGTCTTGTAATTTATGAAAATAACATAAAGAAGCCTCTGTCATGTTTTTGAGGTGCTCGGAGAAATTTGCCCAAGGGGAATTTTCTCGAAAAAATAGATCAACCAGAAACAGATCCCATAACACTAGGCTTTTAAAGTACTTCTTCAAAAGGGGCATTTGCACAAGTAAGATAATTATTTGGGAACATTCCAAGGAAACCAAATCCTCAAGATCAAAGGACCAAAACACCAAGAGTGAAAGAAAAAGAGCAAGAAAGAGGGTCCCTACTTTCACTGGGGCATGTGTGCGAAAAGTGCACAACAGTCAGCTTTGAAATGAAATTTGGTTCTAAAATCTAAGGATGTGGGGTCAATAGATAATGAAAACCTAGTGGTGGAGACAGCGGCTCTGGTGTTGGGATTACTGAAGATGGAAATTGTCTTGCCTATTATGTATTGGTGTCTGTCCCTAATTCCCTCTCGCAGATTGAGGGGATGCTTGAGAGGAATGAAGTTGTTATTCAAGAACCCTCTACCTTCCTCCCTTCGATTGGCAATGATATTGGACTTAACTATAACCGCGATGAGAAACCTAAATTCTTTGAGAACCAAGCTGACCCAATCTGTAAGAGCTGTGATGGTCTAGAAAGTGCTAAAATTCAGGAGGAAAATCTAGTGGTTGAGGAGGACGAGATCATTTTTAAGGATATTAAAAATTTCACCATTCAAAATCTTGAAAGTCAATTTGACGAAGCAAGAGACAGTGGGGGTAATATGGAAGACTCTAAATCAGATTTGATCTCTGATGATGAAGAGGGTGCAGAGGATTTGTTAGGATTGAATGGATGTGTCAGAATAGTGGAAAAGAGGTCACTCGAGTAGACTGATGCATCCAATCCAAGGGTGAAGATTGGGGGAAAAAAGAGACATGGTCCTAAAACCAATCGAATGAGATTGGAGTTGGCTAGTAATGCTGTCGGTCAAAGAAAATTGAGATCGGGAAAAGGCTATGCCTTTTCCCGATAGCCATGAAAATCCTTTCATGGAACGTCAGGGGCTGCAATGCCCTTGACAAAGTGCATTTTATCAAAAGATGCCTTGATCAAATGAGACCGGATCTGGTGCTATTTCAAGAAACAAAAAACAAGGAAGAAGATTTTGATTCGTTTAAGAGACACTTTAGCAAGTGGAATTGTGTTATTTCTTGAGCGGTGGGTGCTTCAGGGGGAATTGGGATGTTATGGAATGACTCAGTAGTCAAGGTTCAACTCACACAACAAGATAGGTGCTTGCAATGGCTGAGTGTTAAATCCAAGCAGCTTGATGTTAATTTCTCAGTCTTAAATGTGTATGGCCCAATCAATCATAATTTGAAAAAAGATCTTTGGCGTGACCTTTCTGTAATCTTGGGTAATGGGGAGGAAAGGATTTCTTTTTAGGTGGTGATTTCAATGCGGTTCTGAGGCCTTCAGAAGAAGGAACAAAATTTTAGTGATTTTTTCATTGGGAATGGCTTGTTCGAACTTCCCTTTAAAAGTGGGGATTTCACCTAGACCAATCATAGGAGTGGTTTTATCAATATTGATGAGAAGTTGGATCATTTCTTTTTGGTTGGGAATTGGGCTACTCAAAGTTGGACTTGTGAGGCAGAAATTGTTCTTGTGTCTAGTTCAGATCATTATCCAATCTGCCTGAGAATCTATGATGAGATCACTCTGGATCGATGCCCTTTTAAGTTTGAAGCAATGTGGTTTCGAGATGCAGGTTTTAAAGATTTGGTGGATAATTGGTGGAAGAATGCACTAGCCCGCTCTGGTAACAAAGCTTTTATCTTTTTAAAAAAACTATAATTTATAAAGGAACAGCTCAAATGTTGGAATAGGGAGTCTTTTAGAAACATCTTTGTAGAGAAACATAGGTTGGAAGAGAAACTAAAAACTTTTCATTCCAAAGTTATTGAGAATGGGATGGATGAGGATTATTTTTCTATTGAAAGGTGTCTGAATAAAGAATATGTAGAAACCCTAGCTAGGGAAGAGGTTTATTGGTGACAGAAATCTAGAGAGACTTCGCTAAAAGATGGGGATCGAAACACAAAATTTTTTCATAACTCGGTGAAGATGTGAAGGTCTTGCAATAAAAAAATTTCAATAAAGGATGCTTTAGGTATTGTGAGGAAAAATGTTGGTGAGGTTAATAAGGCTGCAGTTCAATGTTTCATGGAGGCCTTTTTTGTCGATCAGAATGTGATGCATTATGATCCCAATATCTTAGATATAATCCCTACATGTGTGTCTGATGCTCAGAATGAAATACTCATGGGGGCTGTCACTATCAGTGAAGTGAAGAAGGCTATTTTCAGGCTGGGTGGTGATAAGGTCCCAGGCCTGATGGTTTTTCTACAAATTTTTTAAAAAATTTGTGGGACATATTTGCAATTCATATATGGGAGGTGGTTGAGGAGTCGCGAAGGGATGGTTTTATTCTCAAAGATTTCAATAACACTTTAATAGCCTTAATTCCCAGAAAGCAGGTGACTGAGTCCTTTGAGGATTTTAGGCCGATTTCTTTGTGTAACACTATTTATAAAATATTTCAAAGGTTGTTGCTAATAGATTAAAAAAGGTCTTGGAGTCAATCATTTCTATGGAGCGGAGTGGTTTTTCTCCTAACAGATCTATTTTTGAAGGTATAATTGTTGCCCATGAAACAATTCACTCTGTTCACTTGGCAAAATCTGAAAGAATTATGGTCAAGTTAGACATAAAAAGAGCTTATGATGAGGTTAATAGAGATTTATTTCTGAAGGTCCTTGATAAGTTTGGGTTCTTTAAGGAATGGGTGGCCTGGATCAAGAGTTGCATATGCTATCCATGTTGTTTTGTTCTCATGAATGGGAGCCCTAAAGGTTTCTTTGACTCAAGTAAAGGGATAAGACAAGGTGACCCTATATCTCCCTTTCTTTTTATTTTTTTGGCTGAGGTGTTAGGGAGGCTAATTTTAAAGAAATGTAGCACTGGGCATTGGAAAGGGATCAAAATTGCAAAGGGTATTGATCCTCTTTCGCATCTGCAATTTGCTGACGATACCTTTTTGATGGGTGAAGCTTCCTTTCGTGAAGCTAAAGTGATGAAGGAAACACATTATGTCTATGGAAAAGCTTCTGGTCAACACATTAGCTGGCAAAAATCTGAAATTTAATTTTTCAACACTCCAATTCAAAAGCAATTGGAAGTGTGCAAAATTATTGGTATGAAGTTTGGGTCTCTACCCAATAATTTTCTAAGAATCCCCTTGTTTGGGGGGGCTAGCAAGTCTCACATCTAGAAATATTTAGTGGATGCTTGTTTGAAAAGGTTGGATGGGTGGAAGAGTAAGTGGCTAATAGCTGCGGGAAGACTTTTAATGCTCAAATCGGTGGTATCAACAATCCCAATGTATTCCATGATGTGTTTGAAAATTCCCAAGAAAGTGGTAAATTTTGTTGGCCAGAGTATGAGAAAGTTTTTTCTGGAATGGTGCTAATGAACAGGATAAAGTTCCTCTCTTAGCATGGGAAAAGATATGCCAATCAAAAGAAAAGGGCGAGGTTGGCTTGAGAAATTGGCAAGTGATGAATGAAGCTCTCAAAGCTAAATTGGTTTGGAATATGTATTCGAGACCGGATATCCTTTGGGTTAAAATACTCAAGGCCAATTATTTGGATTCAGCTGAGAATCATAGGATTTTCACCATTCAAAACCTGCCTAAGGGGTCTACTATATGGAATTTCATTATTTCCTGTAGGCCTCTCATTTCAAATCAAATATCTTGGCAGATTGGGAATGGAATGAAGGCTAATTTTTGGGATGATTCCTAGGAAGGGCAACCGACATTGAAGGATAATGATGACTTGCAAGATATTAGACACACTATGATTCAAAAATGGGGTGTTAAGGTATGGGATTATGTGGAGTCAAAAATGGGCATTTTTGGTAGGGAATGGGTGTGGAAGAATGTGGATGGTGAAGGTTTATCTTTACAACAAATGAAAAGGATGAAGGCAATATTCCAGGAAATAAAGGTTTTCTTGACGGATGATGAGGAAAAAGTGGTGTGGTGTGGCTCTTCAAATGGTTGTTATTCGGTTAAAGTCAGTTATCAGCTTTTGGATTACCAAGAGGGTGATATCTTTTGGGCCAAGAACCTATGTTGGAGAAAGGTTTGTTTATAGAAAGTTGGCACCTTTGCTTGGCTTGCTGTGAAAGGAAGGATTTTGTCAAGGGAAAGAAGAAAAAGGCTTGGTTTTGCGGGGCCAACAAAGTGTGTGATGTGTGATAAAGCTAAAGAAATGGTGGACCATTTACTCTTCCATTGTGATGTAGCTACTAAATGTTGGAATTACTTGAGAAGGAAACTTGGGTGGCATGGTCCCCTCCAGAGGACACTTAAAGAAGTTTTTGAGAGCTAGCCTTCTGATCATAGGAAATCTATCCTGTCAAGTATTTGGATTTGTAGCCCATCTATTTTGGTGTGGAAGATTTGGAAAGAGAGAAATAGGAGAATTTTTCTTGAAAAAAAGAGGATACTAAGAGTTTGTTAAGCAGAATTGACACTACAATTGAGGAGGTTGTTGGAAGTGTGGCTTCACAGGCCTTGGGGTTAAGGATATATAGTGGTAGATCAAATTGTGCAAAGAGAATGGCCAGGAATTAAGATAAGAACATTCCAAAGTAGTGGGGCAACGGAGGAGAAACCTACATGTAAGGATGTTCTTTGGGAGTGTCTGAACATTGGATGGTATAAGGTGAATTTCTATGGGGCCTCTAAAGGAAATCCAGGTCCCTTAGGGGCTAGTGCTTTAATTAGAGATTGGCAGGGCAATATTGTGGCTTTTTGGGCTAAAGGCTAGACAATGGGACTAATAATGTTGCAGAAGCTAAAGCAGCTTTGATAGGTGTGGGGTTAGCTCGATCTATGGGTGTGCACAAATTACACCTTGAAGGAGATTCAATGATTATTATCCAAGCCATGGCAAATAGGGGTGAAATTGTGTGGAATTTGTAGGGTCTAATCACGGAAATCTTAAAGGAGTTGGAAGGGTTTGAAGAGTTACAAATAAGCCATATTCGGAGAATGGGTAATTGTGAAGCTGACAGCATTTCAAATTGGGCGGTCTCCTTTTCCAACAAAGGTGATTCACAATTTGAATATTTTAGGAATGTGGAGCTAGGGGTAACTATCTGAGGTGAATGTTGATTCATCAAGGTGACGCGGAGTGATGTCATTAATATCTCATTTGCAATTGACCGTGGGGGAGTGATGTTTTTTTCATGATTACTTGTGAATCATGGAAATAACGGTTCATTGTTGTCTTTCAAGGTACTATTAGGGATGAAGTACAGAATTTTGACACCCACACTTCAAGGAAGGGGCAGACATCCTTGGATGATGTGGAATGTATTTTTGTTTGTGTTCAAGCGATTGCTTATTGAATGTTGGCGGCGATGAAAGATTTGCATTTATGATGACTGGTGGGCAAGGCTTAGCTGTTGGTACTTGGCATGTGTTGGATGCCTTTTTATGGGAGGCTAGGCGGGCTTGGTGTATTCAGAGTTTGTAGAGTGGTCAGGTGCTTAGGGGAAGCTGCAGTATCGCAATGGAGGCTATGTATTCTTTTCAGACCAAGCTGCAGCATAAGGCATTTTTTAGTTCGGTTACAAATTTTAGACTTAATTTTTTTTTTAGGAGTCCATTTTTTGATGTTGTGGAAGCAGTATTGGAAGTATTGGGAAGGTTGTTCATGGAAGCAATGCATAGGGCAAGAATTTTTGAGCTTCTCTTTTGATATTTGTCCTTGATGACAATATTGTGTTTCAGATTGGCATCCTTGTGGTTGATTATCAATTGCACTATTTACATTTAGTTGGTTAGCACACTTGTTTATATTTTGCCTTGGCATACTTGGTTTTGACTTCAGCATTATGATGTTGGTTTTGATGGTACTGATCTCTTGACTCCATGTGCAGATTACAAGGAATCTTGTTTACAGGATAATGTTTCTATGTTCAGGTGGTATAATTCTGGTTTGAAATTTTGTGCTACTAGGCTTCAATGATCCACAGGTTTATATGGTATTGGCATGTTCATTTTCTAACTTCATGGCATTGATAATGTTTCTAAACAACATCAGAGTTGTGTTTTTTTCTATTCGCCTAATTTAGGTAAATGCTTATAGTTAACTTGGCTTTTGGAATCATCAATGGAGTTGGTTTTTAATTTTAAGAAAACCCTATCGGGTTTCCTTAAACAATTGATATTATCATGGGTATTAGACTTTATTAAATTTCAAAAGGCATTGAATATATCAGGCTTTATGACATGGAAAATGGCTTTGAATAAAGGCCAATAAATTGAACCTCACATTAGCATGAAATTGGGTCTTATATTTGATATTTCATTAGGCCTTAAGGCCAACAACAGGTATGAGGTAGTATGTGTCAAGTCACTTGGAAAGTGACTGATATCGACTCTTGCAATAATGCCTAGATGTCTAAGGTATTTGGCATGCTGGTAAGACAAGGAAATCACATTTTAATGTTTTAATTATGGTGTCAGTTTATTGCATGGATGATGTTGATCGACGGTTTGTATGCATTCCAGAGGTAATGAGATTGTCGGCATGCATTGCATTGGCTTGTCTATAGAATTCAGAATGCGTTATGATTTTTCTACTTATGACTTTAGTACTTTCAGACTTCAAACTTTATCAATTCTTGGAAATGGCATGGATTTATTTGCTAAGGAAATTAGGGCAATCACATTGTTCTTCACAAGCGTGAGGGTTTGGTACCCTAGCTTTTTCGCCTCCATAGAGATTAATTCACTGTCATTACTCGGTCGGTTTTTTGTCTTACTGCTACTCATTGACAGCTATGGAGCTCTCTGCAAGATCCTTTCCATGGTCGGTGTCTTTTTCAGTCGCTTGTCGTTGGGTGAAGGCTCAAACCTGGAAGATTTTTTGCTGCTTTGCTATTCTGTCGGTCTAGTAAATATCTCCATGACTGATTCTGTGTCATTATCTTTAGGTATTCATTGTATCATTCAAATTTTGAGGGACTGTTACTTATCTTGGCACAAAAATAGATGACAATTGTTTGCTCTTTTCTGAAAATTGATCAAATGGGTTTTTCGGTTACATTTTTTGTTGCAACAGTATTCAAGGGTATTTTGTGCATGGTATATATTGTTTAATTCTTTTTCAGTCAACATTGCCTATGTATGCTCCTTATATGGATAGGGTTCAATCTTCTTTCTAAAAATGCATTTTCCTTGACCATTTTGTTAGAAGAAATCCACCATGCTGAACATTTCTTTGAATCATTGCAATACCTGGCAACATGATTTGACAGAAGTTGAGTACATGAAAAATTACCTCTATTTTGTTTAAATTAAAATGAGATAAGTTACTGTGTTGTAATTTCTTGAAATAAAAAATGAAGAAATATTTGTAAGAAGAAATACAGAGAGAGAGTTAACAGTTTTACAACAATGAGAAAAGATTGTGAAAACCAGTGAGAAAAAAAATAGCTACTAGACTTGTCTACACAAGCATAAATTCTTTATTTTTGAGATTGAAAATTTGGAATATATGTTCAATATCAAGTTGTCTTAAGACTTGATAATGGCTGGAATTCTTAAGGTTCATTCTTGAACTTTGAGGATTTTAGGTATTGTTTGTCAAGAGGCACTTGAGAGAAAAGAGAGAAACAGATAGATCCTTTGTATCATTGTATGTCTTACTAAAAACCAAAAAAAGGGGTTGGTGCTACCTTGAAATTGGTGTTTCAAAATGAGGGGTTGGTTCTCCTTGAGTTGGTGCTCAGAAATCATCCTATAAGGCATTGTCAAAAGTGGTTTTTAATATAAGCCTAGAAAGGTAGCAGTTTAGGAGTGGTTTTTCTACTCCAGGAGGGTTTTCCACTCGACATATCTTGTGTCACATTGTTTATCTGTGTTTCACTAATTCATTGTGTGAATTATTTGTTATGCTAAGTTTCACTGTCATACTTCTCATTACAGTTTTATGTGATTGCATTCAATATATGGATGAGATAATCATTGATAAATGAGAGAATAAATCTGCTTTGTTTCAATTTATGTAAAATTTGTTAAATCAGTTTATGACACTGATTCACCCCCCCCCCTCTCAATGTCTTTTTCACTCCAACAATTGGTATCAAAGTGTAGGGTCCTTTGATAGGTCTATCCAGCGTAGGATTGATTCTAGCCTTGGAGTCTGTTCAAAATGTCTCAAGCTCATGAAGGCACATCTATGACTAGAGCTCCATTATTTGATGGAACTGATTATGTATTCTGGAAAATCAGAATGGAGACTTATCTAACTTTTATTGATCTCGATGTGTGGAGCATAGTTTTAACTGGGTACACTGTACCAACTACTTTGCCCACAAATTTTGATGAAAAGAAAAGGTATGAAACTAATGCAAGAGAAAAACATGCTCTCCTATGTGCATTGACTAAAGATGTCTTTATCAAAGTCATGCACTGCAGTTTTGCAAGGGAAATCTGGGTTAAATTTGAAACCATCTATCAAGGAAATAAAAAAGTTAAACAGTCAAAATTCCTTACTCTAAAACATCAGTTTGAGGAAATAAAAATGAGGGACGATGAAAAAATAGCTGATTACTTCTTGAGAGTTGATGAAATTGTCAATGCTATGAAAGGTCTAGGAGAAGAAGTAAAATAATTCGATGTTGTAACTAAGGTCATCAGAACCTTACCGACTAAATTTGAAGCTAAGGAATCTACACTAGAAGAGAAGAAACACTTTGACCAACTTACCCTAGACAGCCTACAAGGCACTCTGACTGCCTATGAAATGAGAATCAGTAAAATCAATTCCTCTGCAAAAGAAACCACATCTAATATTGAAAGGAAAGAAAAAGATGAGGCTACTGAATCATAATTTTTTGATTCCAAAGAATCCCACTTTGTTAAAAAGCTCAAAAAGGGGTCTGGAAAATATAAGGGAAAACTTCCCTTCAAATGTTTTAACTATGGAAAATAGGCCACTTTTCTGCAAAGTGCCCCTATGGTGATTTGAATAGTGACAATGGGAAATCTGAATAAACTGCCTAAGAAAAAGGCCTATAGACCTAAACAAAAATTCAACTTCAAAAAGAAGGAGAGTTTGTTTAGCAAAAATGAAACAGACACTAAATCTGAAGATTCTCTAGATGAAGAAGACGAAAACCTATTCATGGTTGAAATCATTCAGCATGAAGATACTAACAGTAATGATGTTGAAGATGGCAAAGTTGATCTAGAAGGTGAGCTGAAATGTGCATTAAAAGACCTAAGAAAACTCAAAAATCAAGAAATAGTCTCTTTGAAGACTCAACTTGAAGAATCCAAGAGAGTTGAGGATTGTCCTCATATTGGATTAAATCATAAACATCAAGAAATTAAAAAAATTGAACATGAAATTGTTGATCTTAGGAAGACCATTGAGAAGTATGAGAGTACTCTAAAACCAAATGACATGCTCAGTAAGAAAAAAATGAACAAGGACAAAACAAGCATTGGGTTCGTGAAGGGTGAATATTCAAATGATAGTGCGAAGAAAAATGATATTGCTGCAAACATATGTTCTGAATCTAATCATCTTGATTCTGATAAGAATCATGTTTATTCTTTTAGGAATAACAGAATATTATACAATCTCAACCCTTTATTTTATGGGTACTGTTATTTCTGTAAAATATTTGGCCACAAAGTGAGCTCTTGTAGGTTTATGAATCCTAGAACACCTAGATTTGGTCATAAGCAACACCCTATTTTTGTTAGACAGATGAGATGCTTTAAATGCAATACTATGGGTCATTCTGCTAAGCAATGCAAAGCTGATCTACAATTTAAACAACAGAAAACCAAAAAGATTTGGAAACCAAAAAAAATCAAAAATATAGAGAAAACTATTTTAGTCCAAATAGCTTTCCATTCAAATAAAAAGGACTTATGGGTCCTGGACAGTGGTTGTTCAAACCACATGACTGGTGACAAAGAAAAAATCACAAATCTTAAAGATTATGTAGTTGGATATGTGAAGTTTGGAGATAATTTTGGTATACAAATCAAAGGTAGAGGTTCACTTCTTCTGAATGAGGACACTCCTATCTACAATGTGTATTATGTAGAAGGTCTAAAGCACAATCTTCTAAGTGTCATTCAAATCTGTGATAGTGGCTATCATGTTCTTCTTTTAGATTTTGAACCTATGCAGGATGATGAGGAAGAACAATTTGAACTTGAAATAAATTCAGAAGGCTTTGAAACAAAAAAGCCTGAAGTAGAATCAGCAAGTCTTAAACTAGCTAAAGCAAATTCTAAAAATGTTGAAACAAGTCCTGAAAAATATGTAACAAAAACACCTTCAAAATATGTTGCTAGAAACCATCCTAAAGATCTAATTATTGGAGATAAATCTACAGGAGTTCAAACAAGAAGAAGAACTGTTAGCTTTAATGAAAAATCTCACATAGTTGAGCTTACTGCTTTATGTTTGATTACACAATTTGAGCCAAAAAAAATTGATCAAGCTCTAACTGATGAATGTTGGCTTAACGCAATGCAGGAAGAAATTGATCAAATTGAGAAAAAGCATACTTGGGAGTTAGTCCCAAGACCAGATGACAAAAATTTCATATGGGGAAAATGGATATTCAGAAACAAACATGATGAAAATGGCCATGTTGTTTGCAACAAGGCTAGGTATGTTTGCAAAGGATATGCTCAACAAGAAGGTATTGACTTTGGTGAAACCTTTGCACTTGTAGCTAGACTTGAATCTATTAGAATATTCCTGTCTTATTTTGTTTTCAAGAACTTTACTATATATCAAATGGATGTCAAAACTACCTTTCTAAATGGTTATTTGGATGAAGAAGTTTATATAGAACAGCCTGAAGGGTTTATTTGCAAAAGAAATCCTAATCATGTTTATAGGCTTAAAAAGGCTCTCTATGGCCTAAAACAAGCTCCTAGAGTTTGGTACTCTAGATTGGATAATCATTTGATTTCAAAAGGTTTTATTAGAGGAGGTGTAGACACTAATCTTTATGTTAATATTGAAGGTTCTGATATTCTATTTGTTGAAATCTATGTTGATGATACTATATTTGGCTACAACAATATTGCTTTGAGTAAAAAATTCTCTTAGATTATGGAATCTGAGTTTGAAATGTCAATGTTGGGAGAACTAACCTTCTTCTTAGGTCTTCAAATCTCTCAACTTGAAACTGGTATTTTTCTCTCTCAAACAAAATATGCAAGAGATGTGCTAAAGAAATTTCAAATGGATGAATGCCATCCAGTTAGCACTCCAATGGGTATTGACTGCAAACTCAGCAAGGTTGATGATTCTCCTACTATAAATCCAGCTAACTATAGGTCAATGATAGGAAGCTTGCTATATCTAACAACTTCTAGACCTGACATAATGCAAGTAGTTTGTATGGTTGCAAGATTTCAGTCATCTCCTAAGGAATCTCATACTAATTTTAGAAGGATTCTTAAATATTTTCAGGGCACTCTTGATTATGGACTCTGGTATCCCAGAAGAAATGATTTCTCATTAATTGCATATATTGATTCTGACTAGGTTGGTTGTTTGGATTATAGGAAAAGCACCAGTAGTGTTGCTTTCTTTCTTGGTGTTCGATTAGTATCACAGCACAACAAAACACAAGAATTTGTTTCACTCTCCACTACTAAAGCATAATATATTGCTGCCACCTCTTGTTCTACTCAAGTAATCTAGATGTCACAAAATCTATTTGACATGGGTATTGAAGTTTCTAAACCTATTTCTATTATGTGTGATAATACTAGTGTGATTAATATCTCCAAAAATATTGTTATGCACTCTCGCACTAAACACATTGCTATTAAATTTCACTTTCTTCGTGAAAAGATGTTGGCTAATGATGTTTTTGTGCAATACGTTCCTACACAAGCACAACTAGCTGACATCTTCACTAAGCCTTTGGCTAAAGAGGCATTTGAAAGACTTCGGTCTAGATTGGGAGTTGTCTCTCAATATTTTCTATCTTAATACTCTATCTTGGTGATAGGGGGAGTTGTTCAGCTCTCTTTGCAGCTCATACTTTGCTGCTCCATTGCTACATATGTAGCTTCTTGGAATTTCATTGTTGTCTTCCCTTTATCCTTGTGACAAAAAGGGGGAGAATTTTGAGCTCTTTGTTCTAGTTTAGTATTTCAGTTTGGTGGCTCAATTTTTTCCATCAAGGACAAAGGGGGAGTTTGTTGAGCTTCTCTTTTGATATTTGTCCTTGATGAAAATATTGTGTTTTAGATTGGCATCCTTGTGGTTGATTATCAGTTGTACTATTTACATTCAATTGGTTGGCACTCTTGTTTATATTTTGTATTGGCATAGTTGGTTTTGATGGTACTGATATTTTGACTCCATGTGTAGATTACAAGGAATCTTGTTTGCAGGATAATGTTTCTATGTTCAGGTGGTATAATTTTGGTTTGACATTTTGTGCTATTGGGCTTCAGTGATCGATAGGTTTATATGGTATTGGCATGTTCAATTTCTAACTTCATGGCATTGATAATGTTTGTGAACAACATCAGAGTTGTGTTTTTCTCTATTTAGCCTCATTTAGGTAAATGTTTACAGTTAACTTGGCTTTTGGAATCATCAATGGAGTTGGTTTTTAATTTTAAGAAAACCCTATCAGGTTTCCTTAAACAATTGATATTATCATGGGTATTAGACTTTATTACATTTAAAAATGCATTGAATATATCGAGCTTTATGACATGGCAAATGGCTTTGAATAAAGGTCAATAAATTGAACCTCACATTAGCATGAAATCGATTCTTATGTTTGATATTTCATGAGGCCTTAAGGCCGACAACAGGTATGAGGTAATATGTGTCAAGTCACTTGGAAAGTGACTGACATCGACTCTTGCAATAATGCCTAGATGTCTAAGGTATTCGGCATGTTGGTAAGATAAGGAAATCACATTGTAATGTTTTAATTATGGTGTCGGTTTATTGCATGGATGATGTTGATCGACGGTTTGTATGCATTCCAGAGGTAATGAGATTGTCGGCATGCATTGCATTGGCTTTTCCATGAAATTCAGAATGCATTATAAGTTTTCTACTTATGACTTCAGTCCTTTCAGACTTCAAACTTTATCAATTCTTGAAATGGCATCAGTTGATTTGCTAAGGAAATTAGGGTAATCACATTGTTCTTCGCAAGCTTGAGGGTTTGGTACCCTAGCTTTGTCACCTCCATAGAGATTAGCTCATTGTCGTTACTCGGTCGGTTTTTTGTCTTACTGCTACTCATTGACAGCTATGGAGCTCTCTACAAGATCCTTGCCATGGTCGGTGTCTTTTTTAATTGCTTCTCATTGGGTGAAGGCTCAAACCTGGAAGAAGTTTTGCTTCTTTGCTATTCTGTTGGTTTGGTAAATATCTCCATGATAGATTCTCTATCATTTTCTTTAGGTATTCAACTTATCATTCGAATTTTGAGGGACTGTTACTTATCTTGGCACAAAAATAGATGACAGTTGTTTGCTTATTTTTGAAAAATGATCAAATGGGTTTTTCGGTTACATTTTCTATTGCAGTAGTATTCAAGGGTATTTTGTGCATGGTATATATTGTTTAATTCTTTTTTAGTCATCATTTCCTGTGCAAGATCCTTGTATGGATAGGGTTTAGTCTTCTTTCTAAAAATGCATTTTCCTTGACCATTCTTTCAGAAGAAATCCACTATGTTGAACATTTCTCCGAATCATTGCAATACCTGGCAACATGATTTGATAGAAGTTGGGTACATGAAAAATTACCTCTGTTTTGTTTAAATTAAAATAATATAAGTTATTGTGTTGTAATTTCTTGAAATGAAAAACGAAGACATATTTGTAAGAAGAAAAATAGAGAGAGGGTTAACAATTTTAGAACAATGAGAAAAGACAATGAAAACCAGTGAGAAAAAAATAGCTACTATATTTGTCTACACAAGCAGAAATGCTTTGTTTTTTAGATTGAAAATCTGGAATATATGTTCAATATCAAGTTGTCTTAAGACTTGATAATGGTTGGAATTCTTGAGGTTCATTCTTGAACTTTGAGGATTTTAGGTATTGTTCGTCAAGAGGCACTTGAGAGAAAAGAGAGAAACAGATAGATCATCTGTATCATTGTACATCTTACTGAAAACAAGAAAAAGGGGTTGGTGCTCCTTGAGTTGGTGCTCAGAATTCAGCCTATAAAGCATTGTCAAAAGTGGTTTTTAATATAAGCCTAAAAAGGCAACAGTTTAGGAGTGGTTTTTCTACTCTAGGAGGGTTTTCCACTCAGCATATCTTGTGTCACATTGTTTATCTGTGTTTCACTAATTCATTGTGTGAATTATTTGTTATGCTAAGTTTCACTGTCATACTTCTCATTACAATTTTATGTGATTGCATTCAATATATGGATGAGTTAATCATTGATAAATGAGAGAATAAATCTGCTTTGTTTTAGTTTATGTAAAATTTGTTAAATCAATTTATGACATTGATTCACCCTCCCTCTCAGTGTCTTTTTCACTCCAACAAGAATAAATGTTGACATTGCTTCGATGATTTTTTCATGGGGCCTAGAATTAAGTGAGGATTTAAAGACTATTAGATGGGTAATGGATTTGCTCTTCGAAAAGGAGTTTCTTCTAGGAATGGATTCCTTTCTAGAGTGCGTTATCCCAGGGGTGGGATATGATATCTAAGAGGGTTTTGAGGATATGGAGGACGTCGAGGATCTGGGATTCATCCCATTCGTGAGGTGGCGTAGGAGGCTAGACAAAGATGCATACAGGATGGAGATGTTAGTGGCCTGGGAGAATCTGAAATTCATTTTAAGGAGGCATGAATTTGAACTGGATTAGGCGGAGGGGGGAGTTCCACAAACGGTTCCTAGGAAGAAATATTCGTAGAGTAGGGTTGGTGCTCATCATGCGTTGGCAGGATGGTAGGTTGGATTTCAGAGTTGGTGTGACAAATTTTGGGTCTCTATGTGTGCAGGTGGATGGGTTGTGTGAAGGTGGCTATGGGTGGTGTGCATTCCTTTGGTTTTGTTGCATGTTGGAATCACCATTGTCTAGAGGTGGTTATCGAGTTTTCTTCCCCAATTTTTTGTTATGGGCTTAGTGAAAATGGACTGGATCACATGGCATTCCTGGTTTGGGTGGCAAGCGGGGTCATGTTGGGTAGTCATTTTGCGAACTGGTGCATGGGCTAAGACTTTTTTATTAGGGATGGGTACCCATGGGAGGATTTGAAATCACATCTATTATAAGGGTGTTGGGTGTTAGGGGTTGGATTATTTGTTTTTTGGGGTTTTTCAACCTAGTTGTTGGGGTTGGCTAGATGCTTATTTTGTAAATCCTTCTCTTTTAATAATTAATAAAATATACCATATTACCAATATAAAAAAATAAGAGAAAAATTTATAGAAAAGAAGGGAAAAATTCATTGAAGCAAAATAATTAGCAAATAAAAATGCACAAGGCAAGTTTAAATGGATACAAAAGAAAAAGCAATAAAATCATCCCTATTAAACTTCATTAGTCAAAGAAACTATGGGGCAAAATTGAAAAGGGAAGTTCATCTATCAAAGATGTCCAACAATGAAAAAGAAAGCTTCAAAGGAAACTTACAAAGTATATCAAGACGTTTGTCCCAATTGAATCTCCATATCCACCCATCATTGCTCATCATCCCAAGTTTCAAGTCAAAGGTTCCAAACTATCAACCAATCCATCTAAATATCATATCCCTTAATGCATTTTACCATCCATGATATCCAAATCTCACATTGATCATGTGTTGGAAGCAACTCTTTATCATAAGGACTCTAAGGGCACTCTATCACAATGTGTGCATCAAGGTAAGGTTAACTCTAGTATCAACAAGGAAGATAAGAATTATCAGGGGTTACATTCAAGCGTTTGTATCCTAGCAAAACAACTTTTCCAAGAAGGATATCATTGGCATGTCATGACAGAAAAAACAACCATATCAGTACCAACATCATCTACATCAGCACCACCAAGTGGTTCAACATGAGAAAAAAAATGTCACCATGATGAAAACCTGGTAAATAGGCATCTTGTGTGACATCAAAAATCAATAAAATCAAGAAAAAAAATTAAGAAAAACAATCAAGGGAAAAATCATCCTCTAGCGAAAACCACTATGGTGGTGCTTTGGAAAATTACCATTATGAAAACTTGGAAAACAAGTGTCATGTGTAAGAATCGAGCAGATATGTGTGTCATTTCAATTGGAAGCATCTCATCCTATCCATAAAAAAAACCAAGCCATTGTTTCCAAAATCCAACTTATCTTGATCTTGACAAATGTTTAATATACTTTTTACACGTTATTATGGAAAACATCTTGGCATAGGTCACTACCATTGATCCTACCCTATCTAGCATTATCTAATCCATGAGGCATTGTCCAAAGGGAATACTTTATCCAAACATGTTATCCTATCACAAGATAATTCATCACCTACATTGCTAGACACTGGGGACAAATGCTTCCATCTTGCTTCAGAAAAAATCTTGATCTATGTCTTCTAACTCACAGTGTGATCTAGAAATCGTCCCAACAACAAGTTATACCACCAACGCACTATCAGGGTAACCTTTGAAACCATTCATCCCAACAACAAGGTGTACCACCAATGCACTACCAAGGTAGCCTTCAAAGATGACAACATGGATTATTCCTTCACTTAACACTTCTAAGATATCAATAGTTTCTTGAACCCCGTAGCTAGTTCAAGTAAGCTTTTTTGCGACATATCTTCTAGAAAAACAAGGTGAAGTATCAATCCAAGTTTTCAACATCTTATCCCCTAGGCAAAAGGGTAAAAATCCAAAAACATCTGAAAACATTAAAAAAAAACATCATTGGATTATTCCTTCACTCAAACAGTCTAAGATATCAATATTTGCTTGAACCCCATAGCTAGTTCAAGTAGATTTCCCACAACATATCCTCTAGACATGGAAGTGGAATATCAATCCAAGAATTGTTTATCCCAAAAACAAGTTTATTCTTTGAGTCAAACGGTCGAACTACATGGTCTCTATGTACAACATAGGCAAGGTTTATCTTTGATCAGCCCCCGAGGCCTTAGGTCAGTCCCATTAGGTTTTTATCAGGATTTCTTCCAACTTAGTCAAAAGATACAAAATCCAAAAACATTAACAAAACCCACAAAACTGGTAATTGAATCAAATGGATCTCAAAGTCGTCTCTCACTTGGCTATAGTGGTTTGAGGACCACCTATAATCATTTTAAACCAATATGTTAGGGTTTCATTCTCAACATGTCAAACAACACAAAACAATACAAAACATGATGATAAACAACATTTAGGATGACAACAAGCAAATTCTAATAGGGTTTAAATGAAACAAAGGAAAATGAAAGGTCACAAAAACAATGGAAAATTTATCTATACAAAAACTGAAAACCACCTACACCATTGCAAAAATCATGAAATTCTACCCATTTTTAAAAAAAAAAAAGCACCGAAAAATACTTTTGTATGACCAAGATATGGTCATTTGAAGATAGGGTAAAATTGCAAGTCGCAGAGAAAACAAAAGTGAGATTTTAAGATAGCTGCATGAAACAAAAGTGAGATTTTAAGACAACTGCATGAAACAAAATCGATATTTTAAGACAATTGCATAAAACAAGAGCGCAAGTTTAGAAGAACTATGCAGTTTTAAGATAACTACACAGTTTCAGGATAATTGCATGAAACAAAAGCATCATTTTATGACAATAGCACAAATTTCAGACAAAATCATAGTTTTCACAAGTACAAAAGTGCCAAAACTGATACAACTACTCAAAAATCACCAGAACTTTGCTATTGACTCAAGAATTTGTAAACGCAATACAAGAATATAACAAGCCGAAAATGAGAAGCGACAAGGTACATACTATGAAACCGATGACTAAAGGACATCCAAACTCTTGAAATGCATCTACATGATATGAGGCTCCCTGAATCCTTTCCATATCTCTTTGACAATCGATAAAACAAAAACATTCAGATAACTTGAAAACACAGCAAAACAAACAAAGAAACAAAGAAAACATCAAAATCTAGAACTTTCAAGCAAAAACAATCGCATAAGAGATGACTATAAACAGACAAAAACAAAAGTCAAAGTATCAACTACCTATCTTTTTAAACAAGTCCCAACAACATCCTGAGATATGCCTTAACGGATCCATTCCTGCGATAGACATGATCAACAATGGAAAATAGCCCCACCCTAAACAGATATGGCAAGTGATACTGCAACTATTTTTTTATCTTGTGGTGGTCTTACTTTTGTGATTTATTTTATTGACTCGTTCCCAGGATCTCTCAAGGATGTCCAAAACGATTTAGAGAAGAAGGAATGGGGGAAATTGAGTGTCATTTCAATTTGTTGTTTGTAAGATATGTTTATAATTTTACCATGGTGAATACTTGCTTTATTAAGTATGGAAGTTGTATTAAAATAGTTCGTGAAGCAGTTACATGTTAGGTGTTCTATACCTCTCTGTGTGACTGGTGCGAAACATTTTTCACGCAACCCCTCTATACTTTAAACAAAGTTTCCGTATGTCTGGTATGAACAAAGATACTCTTTGTTTGTAGAGTCAAAGTCCATGCAATGGATACAAAGTCACCTTTGTAACTCATACCCCGGTGCATCGTATTTGTTTGCTACATCAAATAGGATTTTTCAAATAGTGAAGTATCTAAAGCGAAGCAAATTCACATCATCAATTCTATCTATCATCCTATTTCTTCTAATATACATCATTTTTCTATCTATCATCATAATTATTCTAATTAACATTCATCCTACATAGCACGTCATCAGTACCATATCCATTCTATAACCACAAATGTTATCAACACATATCATGATGATAATAAAACAATTAAAAACATCAGCTAGCATGTATGGGGCATTTTATCTATCAACATCCATAACATCATAAAAATGAGACAAAGTATGATTCCTTCATCTACATCATATCCATACATCAGAAAAGCACAAAAACACATATAAACATACATCATCATCATCAACATCACATAAACATACAATGAGGCTAGATCGAACAAGGTATATCTCATATATATATCATCATCAAAAAGGAATATGCCATAAGTACATCTACAGTGCCACAAGTGTGATAGGGAAGTACAAAATCATAACATATATACGAGGTCTCGACTAGACCAATGAGAATATAACACACATGTCTACAAAATGCCTCTGCACCATGAAACAACATGAAGATCAAGTCCCAAAAATGGCAAGACCCCAAAATGAAATCCCACTGCATCAAGAAAGTCCCTCTCCAATGTGCTGAACTGGGCAATCCGATCAAGCAAGTGACGAGGATATCTCTCTCTTATCATAAGTGGTCAGAGATTCACCTACAAACAACATAAACCAAGACATTAGGGTTTCACTCTAAAACAAGGAAAGAAAAAAAAAATGACACATGCTAGATGACAAATGATAATTTTGATGGTAAACAAACACGAGCTAGGGTTTAGAACACAGGCATGGTAACAAAATGAAATGTTTAAACGATACAAATAAAAGCTAGCGTTTCACTCTAAATAAGAAAAGCAACATAAAATGACACATGCTAGGTGACAAATGATAGTGGAGATGGTAAACAAACACAAGCCAAGGTTTTAGAATGCAAACATGATGAAAAATGACATTCATGATGGTAAACGAACACATCCTAGGGTTTAGAACAAAGATAAGAGAAAAATGACAAACATAGAGTGAATTACTAGGTTCCAAGACAAATTCTCAACAGAAGCCAAACAAAAGTTCCATTTCAAGAAAAAATCACAGTTTTAGGATAATAGCACAAAAACTTGGGCACGGTTTCCTAACAAGTGCACAGTTTCTGGACAACTGCGCAGTTTTTAGACAACTGTGTAGTTTCTGAACAACTGCTAAAAAAAAATGCACCAGTTTTGAACAAATGCATAGCTTTTGAATAGAAACACCAAAAACACCTGACAAATGTGCCAAAACCTCAAAACCAACACATTTGTCTGATAGGACTTCACACATGCAAAACAAGAACAAAAACATGATGAAAGCAAAAGGCGAAAAGGTACATACCAAGGCACCATTGTTTAAAGGCCGTCTATACTCTCGAACAAGCTCAAAACGGTGTGGGGAAACCTCAAATCTCAACTTTCTCCCTCAACAATTGACAAAATGTGGAATCTAGAGACAAGAATTAGCAAAAGGAACCAAGCACAAATGATCCAATTTTAAGACAAATTTCCTATATAACACCTCAAGGAAACCCTAATTTCATCTAGGAAACCCTAATTACACTTAGGAAATCTTCCTACTTACAAATTAGAAGCTTAGAAATGAGAAACGATACACATTAACATATAATATTTCAACCGAAAACATCAAAACGACAATACAATAGTGTCAAGAGCCTGACCTCAAAGCTTGAAATTTTTGGTCAACCTCTCGAGGGGGTAGCACAAAGTCCTACCATCATTCCACTGAACACTAGGGCATAGTGGGGCATAATTATCTTTTTTTTTTAAACATAATCTTAAAAAAAAAATCTTTGAAATAAAGCAACCAGTACTTTGTATCAAAGAGGGGAAAAATGTAGACATGTAAAATTGACTTGACACCTATCACACAACCTTGA
Organism: Sequoiadendron giganteum; assembly: GCA_007115665.2. Taxonomy (NCBI): domain Eukaryota; kingdom Viridiplantae; phylum Streptophyta; class Pinopsida; order Cupressales; family Cupressaceae; genus Sequoiadendron; species Sequoiadendron giganteum. The sequence goes on along the minus strand of CM021104.1, from coordinate 395,720,285 downwards.
ACGGCATCAAACAACATTGAATGACATCAAACGACATTGAACGACATCAAACAACACTGAACAACATCGAACAACCTCAAACAATGTCAAACGATATGGAACACCATCTCTGATCATCTCAGAATGACTCAGAATCATCCCGTAACACTTCAAAATGATTTGAAATCATCCCGTAACACCTTGAAATGACTCGAAATCATCCCGTAACACTTCAGAATGACTTGGAATTGTCCTGAAATGACTCGAAATCATCCCGTAACACTTTGGAATGACACATAATCATCTTGTAACACTTCAAAATGACTCAGAATCATCCTGTAATGCCTCGAAATAACTTGGAATCATCTCGTAATACCTCAGAATGACTCGAAATCATCCCGAAATGACTCAGAATCATCCTAGAATGACTCAGAATCATCCTATAACATCTCATAATAACTTGGAATCATCCCATAACATCTTGAATCATCTTGGAATCACCCTGAAACAGTTCAAAATCATCTCATAATGTCTCAGATTGTCTCGCATCATCTCGTAATCATCCTGAAATAACTCAAAATGATCACGTAATGTCTCGGATCATATCGAACTCATAGTGCAACATTTGCGCATCACACCACATCACACCACATCAAAACGACATTAAAAACCCTAATTCCTCTATTAATTGAATAATACAACATTATTTAATTAATTCACTTTTTCATCATTTCAGACAAATTTAATAAATTTCATTTGTTTAATAAAGTCTCAAAAACCCTAATTCCTCTATTAATTAAATAAAACAACATTATTTGATTAATTAACGTTTCATCATTTCGACCAATTAAATAAATCTCATTAATTTAATAAAGTCCTAATCCCACCTTATTTCGTCTTGATTAATTAAATAACGCCAATTATTTAATTACATCGCTAAATCACCTTATTCCCCTAAGTGGATTAAATTATTAAATAATAATTTAATTACAACACTTTCCCTCTAAAATTTGAATAATTAAGTCAAACTATTGAGAAATCAATTATCAAAAATCAAATCAAAAGTAATGCAACTTTATTTGCAAAAGTCAAACTTGATTTGCACATTCAAACTCCAAAAAAGAATTTATTAATTAAATCAATTAATTCATATTCCTCACCCACTTTTTGTGAGTAAATTATGATTGTTGACTAAGCAATCTAATTGGTTAACTAATCAATCTATTATGTTAACTAAAAAATCACATTCCTAATTAAGCCATCACAAACTTGACTAATCAATCTATTATGTTAACTGGTCAATCACATCCCTGACTAGCCAATCTATTTCCCAATCATACAAATTATGCAATCCACTTTGCACAATTCTCTCATGTTTAATTCCTCTCAACACACTCCCACCGTTGATCTGGATATTCTTCAAAACGATCTTGATCGTCCATTTCAAATCTCATTTTCTATATAACAAACCTCTCTCCTCACAAAAAAGGATTAGAGAATTAACATACATTGAGCAGTGAAGTGCTGTCAAGATCATCCTTGAGAGAGATTCATCCATTATCTTCGATCAACCAAACACAACAAGCATTCATCCACACTTTGCACATGAACTTTGGAGGCTTTGTTGTGATAAGAGAAATCCAACATCAAGCGAATACACTCCACTATGGGATGGTAAAAGCTATCGTTTGTATTCATTTCATTTGGTAATTAGTAGGTTCCTCATCATGTTTGCAATAGAATAGTTTCAATTTCGTATGTGTAGGAGTTTCTAGATCTTAGATTTAAGCTTTTTGGCTGTAGATTAGATTTCTTTGTCAGATTGCTTTCATGTCCTTCTTGGATCATTAATCTAACATCCTTCTTCCCCCTCACACACACATAATACTACTTCATTTAGTGTTGATTAAAATATTATGTTGTTAACTAAAGTAATATTCACTATGTTTCACATTCAGGAAAAGGTGAAGTGCAACCAAGTTTGAAATTATTTCAAAATCATACTCTTCATTTTAGATATATGGTTACACCAGAGATAGTAACATCAAGCAAAAAAACTATGAGGGAAACCAAAGGTAGGACCACTAATACTGAGGATTTGTGAGATGATTGAGGCAAAGGGTGACTGGGAAGGCATAAGGAGACATATTGAATAACAGGTGGTATGTTGTGCAAGCCGTACCTACAATAGCACCAACCCAGCCTCACATAGTCCTTCCTTATTTTTCTCAAACTATTAGATCCAAGAAACATTTTGGAGGTTTTAAAAAATTTGAAATCTCTACCTTCATAGTTTGTAGATTTCTTTTGGCATACATAGCTAGCACATTCTTGTGCACTACACATCCTTTTCAATCTTGAAATGTCTAAGTGAAAGTTTAGGGTAGTGGAAAGTAGATCCACTTCTACTTATTCTTCTTGTTCTAAATGTTTCAGAGAGTCAGATGCTAATATATAATAATGGGCTGATACAATTATATCTTTGTTTTCCTACCCTGAGTTAGCTTTTTGACTTACAAGCCCTATGTATATTTCATCCTTTGTTCATTGTTGCATATGATAGACCCTTTTTTTTTCTTTCTTTATATAACAGTTTCACTTATCTTTAAAGCCCTTAGTATTTTGTACATGAATAGAGTATAATTTGAATTCAAAAAGGGAGATTCATATTTCATCTTTAATTTATAAATAAATCATTCTCACATTTTGCACACGCTAGGTTTGTATATACAAGAACAAAAGACAATAAGTTTTCATTTTATTATTGTACATGAACACACTTTTTAAATCAAGAACAAAATGTATATTCATACTATTGCAATGATTCATCATATATTCATTTAATTTTAGAAGAAGCTTTATAGTGACTATATAAACACACTCCCATTTTTCTCTTGGTTGCATCCATCAATAAATATAGGATTAATATCATAATTTTTATTTTTTTCATATGCACTAAAATAGAAACAATGTCTAATCTATTCTTCTCGGTTCCTTGCAATAAAATTTCTCTATATATTTGTTTTCCCTATTATCATTGTGAGCAGAACCCCTTACAACAGTAAGTACATAATATGTAATATTTCAGGAAGTGTCTATACAAAACTAAATAATACCCTCCAATGATTTCTTTTCTTTTCTATCCACCACAAGGGAAATACACAATGAACGAAACTATGTTGTGGCATTTGAATAGATGTGAAACCCATATTTCTAAACTTACAATATTACTAATGTTACTAAATAAAAAAAATGTTTTACATACCAAAAAAAACTTAAGCTTGCTCTCCACCCTACCATAATGGCATCATGAAGCCTCGTGGGCTCTAGCCATACCCCCGAGCAAAAAAATCTATTAACCCCGAGATGATGAAAGGAGTCTTCTTAGATTTTATAAAAGATATAGAAGCAACATGACATCAATTTACTTATATATATACTCTCCACTCACCATATTCAACAAGATCCACACAAACATATTACCATTTTACAACAAAATCAACAAGGATAGATGAAAGTAGGGAAACTTATCTTTTTGTTTAGATGAGGGGATCAAATTCTTCCATCATCCCTTCATCTCCACTTAGCCAACTATCTTGAACACCATCTCCTAAGAGGGAGAGTTCATTTCCTCTCTCATCTTCTCTTCGATCTCAACCAGAGTTCTCCAAAAGAGAAGTACGTAACACCCCACTCTTCCTTTCTCTCTAGGTTATATAGGAATTTCAACTTGCACCCCTTGAATGGGGAGGTTTGTAAGTGTACCTATCTCTATCAATTCCCTATTAATGAGAACATGCATCTAGACAACCACTCAATCTTTCCACCCCCTCCTATTCTCCAAATTCGTCACTCTCCATTATAAGGGATTTTCAGGGGTCAAATCATGTCCTAGGGGCACTATTGTATATCCACTTGACCCCTACCACTATGGTAAAGACCCTAGGGGGTTTATTTTTGCACCCTAACCAAACAAATGACCAACAACTCTCATTAAAAGTTCACTCAAGGTTCTATCCGAGTTTCAAACATAACTAGGGGTTTCCAAGACCTAATCGCCACTTACACCTCACATGGATCACAATTGAATTCACTCACAATTTTAGCATTCCAATACAATAACTCTACTTATCTGTAGGCTCCAAATAGGGTAAAACTTACATCCTCAAGAAGAAGTCTTTTGATTTTCTCTCGATGGTTCTCCCTTCTCCTGCTAACACCGTTGCCTTCCTGCATATTACCAACACAGTCATAAATATCAATTGTGTATCATATTAATCTATTAGATAAATATGCTAAGATTTAACTATATAATAATCCATTTAGAATTTCAATTTGTATTCCACAATATACAAGTGCATTTCACTTTCATGGCAGTGACAATAAAACATAATGTCAAAATGATATGCAATAATATTTCCAAAAGATCACCTTATTTATTATCCACAATATATTTAATCACCAATTCAAGAAAAACATATAAAAAATTATGGTTGTATTAAGTATATACGAGGCAAGGTCTTACACCCCCCCTCCCCTTAGCTTAGACTTCCTCCTGGAATTCATTAAGATCTAGAAATATAATATCAATGTAGAAATGCACATAAATCTATTAACATATTAATTATTTCTCTTTCTTGATGAAACAATTAAAACATTCCACTATAATCACACATTAAAGGCATCTCTTGCATGAATCAACACCTAAATATTCAAAACAAAATTTCTCATCATAAAACATTTAAGCAATATAATCACAATATGACAAATGCTAGTAGTCATCCCTATGGGAAACATCCTCGAATACTGACTATACCAACTTATATCCAAACAAATTAACATCCTTGGATACCCTTCCAAGTTCCTTTTTTTTGCATTATAAACATCACTCTTGATGTTAGAAAGCATTTTTGTTCCAAATTCAATCATGTATCAAGAATAGTCATCCCAATTATTTGTCACTTTCTTTTACACATAGCAGTCAAGTATTTTTACATGTCATTTATTTACCAATTTATCAACACATCACAACAATTACACATAATTCACATCACAAGGATCACACAATGGGGTTTACAAGGATGGAGATTCTTGGATACCATATCCATTAGGAGGGATGGTCTTGAGGCCCTTCTTTAAGGACCCTTCCATACATCTCCTAGGTAGCTTCCCTTGTTTGTGTAAGGGGGTTAGCCTCCAAGGGGAAGGTACAAAAAGTATAATCATAGAACTAGGGGAAGAATGGATTAATGACCATCCCATATCAGCCCCATTTGCAACCCCTTTCAAATAACTCAAAATTCCCTAGTGCATCTACTCCCCTATACAACCTGCCAATGAACCCCCCTGGGATGTGGTAGTTTTTATAAATGTCACATTACACCACACTTGCCAGTAGTTAGCAAACAATAAGAAGCTGTTAGGAAAAAATTCAATAGCGGAACAAATTTTCTTAATGCCAAGTCTCAGACGAGAAGAGAGATATGCCTTTTAATGTTTACAATTACAGTTCATTAAGACACACATGAAAGAAATAACAAAACTGAGAAATAAACACATAACACAATTGACGCCATATTTACGTGGGAAAACCCTTATGGGAGAAAAACCCACCACACCAAAGAAAGATCATTTGTATACAGTAATCAAATTACATACGAGTTACAGTCTCTTCTTTTCATATGACAATTCTATATCAGCAACATTTCCCTGATCAACCTTGTATCGAATTACACTGTTACAATGCATTCATTCAACATACAATGGAATTCACTCACTGATCATTCGACTAACCAACCCAGACCAGACCCATGACTGAACTATTCATCACTTTCTCAAGCTATTTGTTTGTTTCCCACAAGAAAATGGTCACAATAGTTCAACAACCTAATCGGTTCCTATTTTGTATTTCTCATTGGTCTAAGATAGAACACGTAGGAAAAACACTTGGTCAACCTATTTCAACTTTATCACTCATCGGTGAGACAACAGAATGTGTCGAATCGATGTTAGACTATCCACAGGCTATCACACACGGCACTAGCTCCTATTGCTCAGACTTTGGTGAAGTCTCCCTGATCTCAAGACCATCGACAAGACAATCACTATCACCAACACACTGGGAAGTCACACCGAACATTCATGTCTCCCCGATGACCCAACGAACACTAAGACCACGCATATCGGCAAGAGTCACACCGATCGTTCACCAAGAGCAGAGCCATCGATGAGAGAAATACTATCAGCAGGAGATCAGGAGGTCATTCCGACAACACAAGTATCCCCGACATATTCATCACCAAGAATCTCCCTGATGATCTTCGTCACTCAGACACCTACCATCGGATTGAGCTAGAGATGTCACCCTGACTGTTCTGGTCACGCCAATATCACCGAGACAACCACCAGGTCATGATGATGTCGCCAAGACTTCTGTTGTCAGAGTGAGTTTGGAAAATCACTCTAATAGATCATTTCATCTCGATGGTTCTCATTGCCAAGACAGATCCAAGGTCGCAGCGATCTGATTAGTTGCTCATTGGCAAGACATTCCAAAAGTCTCACCGATATTTCTCTTTCAGGATTTCAATGTCAGTAAGCATTGAGGCACTTTTTCCAACAATCTCCCACTTGACGAAGATCTTACTAACACCTCCAGAGTACAATAGAACTATTGAGTTTTATGGGCACTAAGGCCCATTGAACTGGTACACCACCTGTACTTGTATGTGCTCACTGGTTCGTCAATGCATTTGCAACATTTTCCAAAGTATCCACCTTTTCTAAAGAGACCTTTCCATCCTCCACCATATCTCGTACAAAGTGATACTGCACATCAATATGTTTCATCCTAGCATGGAAAGTAGGATTCTTTGCCAAACAAATAGAACTTTGACTGTCATAGTAAATTGTATTCTGCCCTGCATCAAACCTAGTGTTAGAACACAAACATTTTAACCAAAATGATTCTTTACAAGCATGATTTTCTACCATGTACTCATCTTCTGTATTGGACAAAGCAACAACTTGTTGCTTTCTCATCCAACTAATTGCACCACCATTCAACATGAAAGTATATCCACCGGTGGACCTTCTATTGTCAATGTCCCCTACCCAATTAGAATCAACATATCCATGAATGTTGAGAGTCCTCTGTGATCCAACCAAATTTCCATGGTAACATAGATCATAGTCTGAAGTGCCCCTCAAATATCCAAACACTCTTTTCACAGCATCCCAATGTGTCCTTCCTAGATTCGCCATAAATCGACTAAGAACTCCCACTACTTGGGAAGTGTTTGTCCTTGTACAAACCATTGCATACATTAAACTTCCAACTACACTAGCATAAGGCACTTTGTCCATGTCCTCTATCTCAGTAGGAGATTTTGGACAATCTTCAACAAATAGCTTTGTTCCCTGCAAAACTTGAACAACTAGTTTCTTGCAATCATTCATACCAAATCTCTCTAGAACAGTATTAATATACTTACTCTAGTTAAGCCAAAGCTTTCTTCCCTTTCTATCCCTGGTTATTTCGATCCCCAGAATATACCTAGTTGCACCAAGATCTTTCATTTCAAACTTTGTAGACAACTGAGATTTTAGATGAAAAATCATGAACTTACTATTTTCTATGAACATCATATCATCAACATAAAGGGAAATAATAAGAATCTCATCATTTTCAATCTTGTAGTAAAAATAATGATCTGATTTTGATCTTACAAATCCCAAAGACAAAACAAATGTGTCAAATTTATGGTACCACATCCTAGGTGATTGCTTCAAACCATACAGAGATTTTTCAACTTGCAAACCATATTTTCTTTACCTTTTCTCACAAAGTGCTCAGGCTGGGACATATAGATTTCTTCTTCAAGATCACCATGAAGAAACATTGTCTTCACATCCATCTACTCAATCTCCAAATCATATGTTGCAGCAAGAGATAAAAGAAATCTAATAGATGTCAGCTTTGCTACAGGAGAAAACATTTCCCCATAATCAAATCCCTCTACCTAGGAATAACCCTTCACAACCAATCTCGCTTTATACTTTTCAACACAGCTATCCAAACCAATTTTATTTTTAAACACCCACTTGTAGCCCATAAGCTTTCTACCTTTAGGCAATGGGACCAGATCCCAATAATCATTTTTCCTTAATGATGTCATTTCTTCACTCATGGCTTCCAACCTAGAATCTGAATCAGACATTTTAGTTGCCTCTTTTACAATCCTAGGCTCATCTGTGTTAGCAATCAAAGCATAGGCACAACTAGAATCTAAAATAGAGAATCCATACCTATCTGGTGTTTTCTTCTCACGTGTAGACATCCTTATAGGCTGAGGCTGAGGTTGTGGTTCTTCTTCTTGTTCAGAACTCTTAGAGCTCCTCGAACTCTCCAAATTTTCAGGTACACTTTCAATGTGTTGTTCCTCTTTTCTTGGAGTTAGAGGTATCTCAACAACATCATTCTTCTTCTCCTCTTCTTTCATCCCTGACTATAGATCTACTGAAGGATTTTTTAGTTCCCGAAAGATAACATTTTTGTTGTTCAATACCTTCTTAGTCACAGAATTACAAATCTTGTATCCTTTCACACCAAGGCCATACCCAATGAAGATACATTTTTTAGCTTTGTTGTCCAATTTAGGTCTTTTCACATCTGGCACATAAGCATATGCTTCGCAGGAAAAGACACGAATATGTCTAAGAGAGGGCTTCTTACTAGACCAAGCTTCCATAGGCATTATATCAACAAGGGTTGAAGAAGGTGATAGATTGAATAAGTAACATGTTGTAGCCATAGCCTCAACCCAGAACATCTGCTCCAGACCAGCATTGCTCAACATACTTCTTGCCTTCTCCATCAATGTCTTGTTCAACCTTTGAAGAACTCCATTTTGTTGTGAAGTGTAAGGTGTTGCTTTATACCTCTTAATCCCATGGTCTTTGCAATACATTTCAAACTCATCAAAACAAAACTCACCGCCATTGTCAATCCTTAGACACTTTATTTTTCTTCCAGTCTAATTTTCCATAATGTTTTTAAATTCCTTAAAATGACTAAACACTTCTGATTTACTTTTTCAAAAATAGACAAATGCCCTTCTCGAATAATCATCAATAAAAGAAACATAATTTTTAGCTTTGATAACGAAGGAACATCCACTAGACCACACACATCAAAATGAATATAATCCAAAAAACCAGAAGATTTATGAGGACTAGAGTAGAATGAAACATAGTGTTGTTTTCCATATATACAATGTTCATAGAATTCAAAATCGAGATTACAATCCTCAAGTCCCTTAACCAGGTTTTTATTCTTCAAGGCTTTCAAACCTTTTTCAACAATGTGACCGAACCTCTGATGCCAGAGCATAGTATTTTCTACTGGAATTTTCACTTCCAAGGAATTTTCTCCAATAGGAACATTTTCATTCTTCACTTTACGAACAACCTTATGTGACTTTATAGAGACACTATTGCATTGAACAACCAGTGCATCCAACCTGAACTGAGTACCAATTCGGGCACCCCTAGCCAGCACCATTGAGCCTCTAGTCATTTTATAGTTATTGCTAGAGAATGAGACTTGCACTCCAAAATCATTCAGCTTGCTTACAAAAAGTAAATTTTGAGTCAGACCTGGTATATGCATTACGCCATCAATTCCCTTAATTCTACCATCGGGAAACTAAATTCTAACTCTTCCACAACCAACTATCTCCAAAGATGAATCGGTTTCCAAATACACCTTTCCACCATCACATTCTTCATACTTAGTAAACCAAACTCTATGAGATGTCATGTGAAATGATGCTCTAGAACCAGTCAGCCATACATCATCTGATGCTTGAGTTTCCAAGGCTGCAATAAAGGCATTTGCATCGCTCTAAGAAGAATCATTGTCAGAAGAATTCTTCTTCCACTCTTTTTTTCTCCTCTTTGCAATCCTTTCAAACATGACCAAGCTTCCCACAGTTCTAGCACATCACCTTGGAATTCTTACCAGGAGACTTTGATCTCCCTTTTGATTTTGATTTGGACTTCTTGTCCTTTTTCTTATCTTTTTCCTTTGATCTTCCTCAAACAATAAGAGCCTCCTTCGCCATCTCAGAAGATTTCCTTCTCATCTCTTTTGATAACAAAGAAGCAACCACATCCTCCATTTTGAAAGTGGTTTTCATGCTCCCAATCGCCATCACCAAGTGATCCCAAGAATCTGGTAAAGAACATAACAAGAGCATACAACAATCTTCTTCTTCAATCTTCACACCTACAGATGTTAATTGAGCAATCGGCATGTTAAAGGTATTTAAGAAATCAACAATAGACGTTCCTCCATCCATCTTCAAAGAGTGCAGCTTCTTCCTCAAGAACAACTTATTTACGAAGGACTTGCCGTGATAAATACCTCCCAGTCTTTTCCACAATGTAGAGGCAGTCTTCTCTTCATGAACATTCAGGAGAATAGAGTCTGCCAAGCAGAGTCTTATCAACCCTTTTTCTTTTCGATCTATGAGATCCTAATCTTCTTGCTTCATGGTTGTAGGTTTCATTCCAGACACAGCAATCCAAAGATCATGATCCACCAATAGGTCTTCCATTTTAAGTTTCCACAACTCAAAATTGCTGCCATTGAATTTCTCAATTTCAATTCTTCCAGACATACTTATCATTGTCATCTTAATCCATAATTAGACAAATTCAAGACTTCTACAAATCTCCCACTGAATAGAAATTGACAAAAAAAACCAATATACCCACAAGGATAACACAATTGGCCAGGCTCTGATACCACTTGTTAGGAAAAAATTCAATAGCGAAATTTTTTTTCTTAATGCCAAGTCTCATAGGAGAAGAGAGATATGCCTTTTAATGTTTACAATTACAGTTCATTAAGACACACATGAAAGAAATAATAAAACTAAGAAATAAACACATAACATAATTGACACTAGATTTACGTGGGAAAACCCTTATAGGAGAAAAACCCACCACACCAAATAAAGATCACTTGTATTACAATAATCAAATTACATACAAGTTACAGTCTCTTCTTTTCAGATAACAATTCTATATCAACAACATTTCCCTAATCAACCTTGTATCAAATTACACTATTACAATGCATTCATTCAGCATACAATGGAATTCACTCACTGATCATTCAACTAACCAACCCAGACCAGACCCACAATCGAACTGTTCATCACTTGCTCAAGCTATTTGTTCATTTCCCACAAGAAAATGGTCACAGCAGTTCAACTTCCCAATCGGTTCGCATTTTGTATCGCTCATTGGTCCAAGACAGAACACGTAGGACAAACGCTTGGTCAACTGATTTCAACTTTATTTCTCATCGGTGAGACAACAAAATGTGTCAAACTAATGTCAGACTGTCCATAGGCTACCACACATGGCACCAGCTCCTATCACTCAGACTTTGGTGAAGTCTCCCCAGTCTCAAGACCATTGTCAAGACAATCACTATCGCCAAAACACTGGGAATTCACACCGAGCATTCATGTCTCCCCGATGACCCAGCGAACACTAAGATCGCGCATATCGGCAAGACTCACATCGATCATTCACCAAGAGCAAATGCATCGGCGAGAGAAACACTATCGACAGGAGATCAGGAGGTCATGCCGACAGCACAAGTCTCCCCGATGCATTCATCGCCAAGACTCTCCCCGATAATCTTTGTCGCCCAAACACCTACCATCAGAGCGAGCTGGAGATGTCAACCCAACTGTTCTGGTCACGTTGATATCACTGAGACAACCACTAGGTCATGCCGACGTCGCCAATACTTCTACTGTCGGAGTGAGTTTGAAAACTCACTCTGACATATCATGTAACCTTGATAGTTCTCATCGCCAAGATAGATCCAAGGTCGCAACGATTTGATCATTTGCTCATCGGCAAGACATTCCAAAATTCTCACCGACATTGCTCTTTCATGAGTTCAATGTCAGTAAGCATTGAGGCACTTTCTCCAATAGAAGCCTTAATCGAAAACATAAAATCATAATCCAACATTTTAATAAACAAAAAATTATATATTCAAGAGGAAAACCAAATAAAGATCAATGACAGTTGCATTTAAACATTCCAACCTTAATTCAAAAATAGAATTTAAATAATTCCTTGAGGCAATGGACTACACCAACCTTCAAATGGCTAAATAGCCCCAATAAACGAAAAGTAAAATTTAACACTACTGGCATATAATAAAACAAAACATCCATTAAGACTTTCTCAACAGTAAAACTTTCACATTTCAAACACCACGTGACTTTGATAAAGCCACCTAAGGGGAGGAGGGGAATGGTGGTTCTCTAACCACATAAATATAATAGCATGCAATAACTAGTGGTCCCTGACCACATAAATATGATAGTGCACAATATCATGGACCCTTCCACATAGTATCAATGCACTGCATTGTTGAAGTATCCAAAATCTAGGATCAATATGGCCCAAGTAGTTCCATCCTTTACCCATGGGTTATAGACATCAAGGAGTGGGTTTGTATAATGAACCAACACATGTGATTCTCATGTGGGGGAGTAGGTTAGGAACACACCCAAGAGAAACCATGGAGTTCCCACTTGGGGTTCTCTCACCCCTCAACCCCTATTTATGCTAGCAAGCATCTCAATCTCATAGGGGAGTTGTACACTAGGGGTACACATTTAACATACGAACAAGACTTACACAAAGAGTTACTTCACATTTAATTTAGTAGACATGCATCTACACATATCATGTTCACATTCTTTCACAATTAACTAGCTTACACAAAAGGTCCATCACAAAGGGTGCACATAGGGGATCGTACTTGATGTCCCTCACCCTTATCCCAAGTTAGATACCCTATATCTCATACTTGGACACAACACATTTACTGGTTTCACTTTACATGTCATATCATAACATGCTTTACAAAATTCACCATAAAACAAGAGAAATGCCCTTACATTCTATTTTCTTTAAACAATATTCACTTTTGTCTCAATTTTGGAATATCAACTCACTTTGCATAAGTACAAGAAATCACTAGAAAATGTGCAATTGTAGTTTAGGTATATCACCCCATCTTCCTAGAACTTAACAATGCATGGTTCACCACACTATTAACAAAATGTTGATACACCCATACACACTTTATTTTCTTTACACAATGTTCACTTTGTTTATCCTTTTTGTTACATCTGTCTATTTGCATATTTGTAAAATAAATTTCCATATAATTCACAATTGTAATCTAGGTAGTACTCTATTTTATTACAATTAACAATACATGGTACATCACACTTCCCATCTTACTAACGTCACATTTATGATCTAGATTGTTCCTTCTATATTTATCCATGCCATTCTTCTTTTCTTTAAGTGTATTTGTTATGCTCAACAACATATCAATATGGGTGATTCCATTATATTTTCTCAACATGCTAAAAAAGACTTCCTACTGAATAAGGAAGATAGTCAATTTTTTCATTTGAAACATTATAATATGAGAAAAGCACACTCAATGCATAAAACACGTGATAATTCATGGAATAGTAATTCTCACAACTCATTAATACCCCTTTACAAATCTTACATTTCACTACCCAAGGTTGAACCATTTAATCACATGTTGTAGTCATTATTTTTACAATCACAATTCCATCTAACCTCATAAAGATGCATGAGTAAAAGTCTTTGAAATTTTTATCTACCTTTAAGTTTTATCTTTTACTTTCAGGTGTATATGTTTTTCTCTCAAAGCATACATATAGTTAATGATATAGAATGCACAACATGAGTTAAAAGTTTTACAAGTCAAATTTAGTGTCACTTATCTATATAGTTTAACTTTCAAATTACTTAATACACCATGAATCACACCTAATTCACTACTTAATTTAAAAATTCATATAATTGATTATTCAATTCTTATGACATGTAAACAACCATTCAGGTCAACACATAATTGAATGTTTTATTATTTCTTCTTTGACATGCATCCTGTCTAATTTTGGTGCCAACTAGTCTTTAGTTCTTAGCTCATTTATAAGGAAAACAATGATAGCATGGGCTCTAAATAATGATTTAACTCCAAGTTGACATTTTGATATGACCCCTTCATAAATATTTTATGTTTGATTATTATAAGGGAAAACACCACATCTGTTGGCCTTCAACACTCATATTATGATTGTATCCTTTTTATGCATTCACTTTTAACTTGAATTCTATAAATTGTGTTGTTTCATTTATTATTTAATCTTTAACAATAGCACACAAGGGTTTGGTAGCTAGTATAGTTTTATTAAGTTTACTAGGTCACCATTTTCTTGAGAAAGTATTTAAGTAACTTAAAAATTTAGGATTTAATTCAAGGTAAAATATGGTTTTGACCACTTTTCAAAATTGGATTTATTATGCATCGCAAGGATTTGAGTCTTAGTTGATGTCATCATACATGAAATTTCTCCTTCCAACCATAAGTTGAATCTTTTGTTGCTTCACAAGATCAACTCTTATACACTTATATGTACAATAAAATCTTTGTGTATTTGGATGAGGCCTAGAAATACCATGGTCCAAGGCATACTAGATACTAATTTATGAGTGTATTAATACAAATATGTGAATAAGACCTTAAATTTATGCCTAGCAACCTTCACCTTAAGGGCTTATTTTTACTTTATTTTGACAAGATTTTAAATCTCGCTATAAGGGTACTTAAGTTACACATAATACATAGTTCAAGGGTGTTATATTTAATCAATTTAAGTGTTTATAGATTTAAACTTATTTAACTACAACCTTCAACACATTAATTCCTTTCGTGGATCATAAACTTCTTTACTTTTGACTAGTTACATTATTCCAAATATAATTGTGATGTTCTATTACACTATTTGAGCATTTATAACAAGGACTATGCCTCATAACTCAATTATACCCTTTTAAGGTTTTAAGAAAAATAGGCTAGATTAATGTCATAACCCTAGTTACTAGTCTAATATGGGCTCTAGGCATTCACCTTATCAAGGCACCATGTTTAGACTTGAGTTTGTTTTGAAATTTGAATCCATTAATTAGTTGCTTGCTTGTCCCATTTGCAACGGTCACTCCCTGATCATTTAGTACTTTACAACCTTATTTAGGTCACAAGTTTAAGCTAATTTATCATTTATCACACCATGCAAGTCTTTTAGATTTAATATTATATTCTAACTAGCACAAGGTGTTTTTCATACACATAATACTTAATGCCCATTTTATCCCCAGAGTTCCCTAGGGTTGCAACCTAGGGCTCTGATATTTATTCTATTGGTAACTTGGAAAGAGATTATACATTTGTATTTATGTTGATATTTGGTTGTTTACTTCTTTGATCCATCTTTTGATCTTTTGATTTATTTATTTAATCTTTTGATATATCTTTTTGACCCATACTATACCTACTCATGGTCACCATGATCAGTGTGGTGTGCTTTGACTAATATACATTGGGGCATGGTCATTTATTTTTATATTTAATGTTTGTTGGATTATCTCCACACGTACCCACCAAGTGCATCAAATGCCTTGAGAGTGTCAGGCATCCTCTTTTTTGTTGTTTTCTTGAGTGTCAATCCATGCACTGGATTCATTGTCACCTCGATCTTTTATACCCTAGTGCATAACATTCATTGCTATATCAATATAAGGTTGCTCTTCATATGCCAGTATAATAAAGCATTATAAATAAATATTTCTCTATATCTCACCACCCATTGTCTTCATTTCATATATTCACTTTTTTTGCATTTGTCTCTTCATCATTCATCATTTGAGAGCTCACTCATGTTTCTTTTTGTACAAATAACCTCTCGAGGGGGCATCATCATCTCATCATTTCCTCCACATGATTGGGGCATCATCTCACACTTTTAATCTATTTCAATATTTTTTCATTCCCTTGACATGACTGAGGAATATCATCACTTTATTCTAATCTATTCAATATTCCACATGACTAAGGTATATTATCATTTCTTCATGTCTCATCCATCTCATCATAGATACTTTTTGTCTTTAAAATAAAGTTAATTCAAACATTATCTCAAATAGGGGTAGAGTATAGACACCTAAAAAAATTCACCTTCACTAATCATCTATTTCATCCAATCATACATTCATCGTCTTATCACCTAGGACACACATTATCACCTAACTAATATTTAATTAAATAATTCCTAAGCTATTTAATTAAAATTAGCTATTATTATTATTCCATTTAATAAATCAATTATCCATAATTATCAAAATATATCCATTTAATTGATCATTTATCCAAAAAAAATCTATTAATAAATTAATTTGATATTAATTTCCATCTTATGTGTACCAATAATTCAATCAATTCATTATTAAATTAATTGATTCCACCTCATCTAGCTAACTACCTAGTCTAATTAGTTCACTTAGAGTCACTCTCAATCCCATTCATCAATCAAATCCACCTCACTCATCCATGTAATCGGTTAACTATTCCATGTAATAGTCAACTTCTCTTGATTCCCCCACGCACTATATCAACTCATCCATACAGGTAGTTGAATAATCAATTAAACAATCAAATTGAGTTGACAAATAATAATTATTTTAATTAAAAATTATAATAATATTCATCTTACCTATGCATGCCACATCTCCTCATTGGTTCCCTAAATCAATGATCAAATCTTATGGTTCTAGATTCAATCCTAGCCATCCATCAAACTCTCTTACAAATATATGAATCAAACCCATCTCGCATCATCAATCAAGAAGTCACTGAGCAATCATATCATACATCAAAATCCTATCAATTTCATATCTAGAGAATGCTAATGTCATGTTGGCAAATTGGGCACCCACATCACAAAGGAGAAAAAAATTACACACACAAGAAATTTAAGAGGTTTGCATGTTAAATTTTGAGTATTGAATTGGTTTCATTTTGATGCTATTTCATTTGTTTATTTTGCATGCATACACTTATTTTGTCTAGAACTTCTATTTTAAGCCGACTACAATAAGCATACTCCTATCCCTCTCCATCAATGTCCTACTCATTCTCCATGCAAATCTTTTTTGATGGGTATACAAATTTATATTGTGTTTATCTATTCCATGTTCCTTGCATAATCTATCAAAATCTATTCAAAAAACTTTGTGCCATTGTTAGTTCTCAAAATCTTAATCTTTCTACTATTCTAATATTTTTTCAAGAACCTTAAACTCTTTAAAATGATTGAATACTTCATATTTACTTATAAGATAATACACATGTGTACATGAAAAAGTGAGCATGCAAATGAAGTAACTAAATTAACCCATTTACCCTCTAATAAAAGCCCCTAATTCATCCCAAATTTTTATTTTTATTTTTTATTTCAACCAATGTGACCTCATTAAACAAATTTCATATTTCCAAAGTTAAATGATTGCAGCTTGGTTTGATTTCCAATTGAATTACATACTCATAATAAACATCACTGATATCAGGTAATAGTGTATTATTGTAACTATCACAAATTTTATAAGATGTGATTTTGAAGTCTAAGCTCAGTAAACCGTACTAATATATACTAGTAAGCTTACTGTAATTTGTGATAGTTACAGTAAGATTTGTTAAGGGCGTGATTTTGAATTCTAAGCTTAGTGGTATCTAGAGCCAAGAAAAATCATTGTTTGTAGGGTATATAAAGGCATTGAATATAGAGTTTAATATTTGAGCTATGTGTGTGAGTTGTTGTTCTGAGATGAATAGTTGTATATTTTCTATGATACACAAGAACATTGCTTCATATATTGCCAAGAGGGTCTATGTTCCAATAAGGTTAGGCATTGAATACTATAACTCTGCATTAGTATTTATTGGAATGAGCTTTATCTTAAATTTTGCTTTCTATTTGTTTAATGAGGAAATAGTCAGGTAATGACGATGGTCAATTTTATGTGTCTACAATACCTATGTCCTTCTAGAGTAATTATTTAAGAAAGATACATAATACATAGATCTTGAAATTAAAGGAACATTTATAGGTCTAAAAATGTCACAATGAAGTGAATCCAACACCCTAGAAGACTTGCGAGAACTTTAGTAAAAGTAAACATAATTATATTTTTAGATATGTAATATTCACAAAAAATATACTTAAAAACACAACCATTTAAACCCTCTATAAGGGTTTTATTTTTTAGTTCCCTTATACCCTTCTCACCTATGTGAATCATTCTTTAGCATATGAGATTTTTCTTCTCTACATGTAAATTTATCTATAAATCAAGACACCCTTACGTACCAAAGAAATCACGACCATCAAAAATAGATGTAACACTCCTCTTTATTGTCAGTTCCAACATGGTGAGAATGTAGAATCTATAGTTCTCTCTACTGCATGATTAAATAAGTTATTGCACTTAATTATGCATGTATCCAACTAAAATAGAGTGCCCACATGATTTCCCAAGTAGTGAACACCATATCTCCTTGCACCATCTAACACCTTTCACTACATCAACTAACCTACATAGCCACATCATTAAACTTAAAGAATTAAAGTAGGCTCCATTCTAAACCAAGGATATTCAATACACCGTTAATCCCATTCACATGTTCATCAAGGAATTATCTCAAGACTCTTCCATGACCAACAATATATTTAGATGTGAGTCATCTCTATGGTATACATTCCTACCATTATCTCTTTATATTTTGATAACCAACCTTAATGTGAGGTTATGTGACAAGGAGCACCAAAATCTATCAACCATGCACCACTTGATGCATGTGTTGCTAAGATAGTTAAAAATGCATCACCATCATCCTAAGAGGAAATTTTATAGACTTGTCATTAGAATAATTATTCTTCTTCTTTCTCCTCCTTGTATTCTCTTTTGAAATGCCTAGGATTGTCGCAATTCAAACATTTAGCCTTAGTTTGTCCAACATATTTTGATCTAGACTTGTCTCTTTTCTTGTCCTTATTTCCTTTCTTTTTGGTCTTCCATGTATATTTAGGGCCTCTTTGGTAGATTCATTTTATCTTCTTTGTATCTCATTCAAAATTAATGCTTCAATTATGACATCCATTTTGAGACTAGAGGTAGTACTCTTGATTGGCATCACCAAGTGATTCCATGAATCTAAAAAAGAATATAACAAAGTCATAAAACTATCCTCCTCCTCCATATTCACTCTAATAGAGTGAAACTAGGTAATAATAATGTTGAAAGCATTTAGGTGCTTGAAAATATAACCACCATCTAACATCCTATTATGCCTTGCATAACCACCCCATCTTTTACCTTGGTCAAAATGGGTCCCCCTTTTTGTATTTGTCCTTGTTTTTTTTTCAAACAAATTTTGGAGTTATTCTTTTCCAATACTTTGTTTTTCTTTTGTTTGTTCTGTCGGAACCCGAACCGGAACTAAATCTGGTTTTGAAACTTGTTTCAAAGATTTCATTCTGATCCCGATCCCGACGGTCTTTTTGTGGTCTTTTTGTTTTGTCTTTGTCAGAGCTGGAGCTGGAGTGGAAGTTAAGTCTAAAGTTATTCATGGTTTCAAAATAAAGGTTCATTCTGCCTCTGCCTCCACCTTTTGGTCTATTTCTTTAGACTTAGGATTTTGTGTTGGGTTTTCTCGTCTCGGTCTTTGTGTTTTTATTTTGACTTTTGTTTTTCTTTCTTCCTTGTTGTCAGAACCGGAGCTGGAACGGGAACCGGATTCAAACTTGGACAAAGTTTCTAAGTCAGTTCCCACTCCGATTCCGCTCCCCTCATTTTGTTGTTTGAATTTACTGAAGCCATATGGCAGTAATGTGCCAGTTCACTCTATAGTTCCGACTCCGATCTACCACATTTATGGCATTGATTACAGGTGCCATGCACGTATGAAGCTACAGTTTTAACCTTAATTAAGATTAATTGATGCTATCAGCATTATTTAAAAGATTAAGGGTGCACCAGAGCTGTAGTGGAGCATTTGGGTGTGTGATTCAATCGAAAGGGAGATAATTATGCTTGGAATCACATCAGAGGGCTAACCTATTTATTTGCGTTTGGAGGTAGGGTTTTTTTCTTCTCTTTCATTTGTTTCACATGTCGTTTTGTTTGGTCATTAGTTTCTCATGAATTTTTGACTCTCGATTTTCTTGCGAGTTCATGTTGTTCGTTTTTCTTCTCTTTTGTTATGTTTTCTCGTTTTCGTTTTGCCTTTCTTTTGTTTTGGTTTCTCATTCGTTTGTTTTGTCACGATCATTTTCATGTTTTAATCGTGACCGTACCATGATGCCCTAGGTTTTTAATGGAATAATTGGTTGATTCTTTATGTTGGTAGGGTTTGTTGATTTATGGTTTTGCTTAGAAGTTTTGTTACGAGTCGATCTGATTAGTTTGAACGGGGTTAAATTTGTGCCCTAATTGTTTAAAGTCGAGGGTTTGTAAATTAGGGTTTTTGGCGCATTTCTGTTTAAATTGAACATAATGCCCTAATTATTACAGTTTCTCTCAATCATATGGGGATGATCTCATATAGATTATTTTTAAACCCCTTCGTTTTGATATGACCTTGTCTTTAGATTATGATGTTATTCGTCATCCTATTAAAATTACTTATGACGTCATGATTATTTTGAGTGGAATCAGGATCGGAATCGATTTCGATCTTGAACCCAGTTTTGTAATAAGTATCGATTACTATTTTCATCTCGGCTCCAACTCCGCTTGCAGTAAGAAATTGGCTTTCAAAATATTGATAACTCAACCAGAACCGGAACCGGAACCGAACATAAAGTTGAAAATTCTTCATGGACCCAAATCGGTTCTTGTTTCGATTCCGATTCCGGTTACCATCCCAACTCTGACTCTAGTCCCATCATATTATTATTACAAGCTCAATGCCTATTTCCGTCCCGATCCCGATAGTGTTTTTAAGAGATAATTTTTAGGATGTTTTCTTCCTGGCTCTGCCTCCGGTATGTATGGAAGGGTAGGATCTCTAATCATGTTTTTTTTATACTTCTTATAGATCTAATTTAAGGTTTTATTGTAGGAAGCTAAAGGATGTCAGGAGCATCAGGAGAGGCTTCTCAGAGGAGTCAGCCTGCAGAAACTTTGAAGGCAACAACTAAGCCTAAGAAGGTTAAACCGGAATAGCTCCATTATACCTTGAGGTATAATCATCAGGGTCCTGCTATCACTGCTAGCAAGGTGGAATCTAATTGGGTTGATATAACTGACACAAATCTGGGTCCATTTAATTATGAGGAGTTGTACTCTAAGACATTTGTTGAGGAGGTGACAGGGAGAACTAAAAGGATAGTTGAGTCTAGTTTGGCTCACATCACTATGTTTCCTCTATCAATTCAATGCCCTGAACTGATAATGGCAACAATTGGAGCTTACAATCCAGCCACCAGACAATGTGTAGATTCACAAGATAATGTGATCATAGACTTGACTCCTCAAATGTTTCAATTTATGTTCAGTGTCCCTAATCCAAAGAGTTTTGCACAGCTTAATGAGGCAAAAGCTTTAGAGATGTATAGAAATCACAAGGAGACCAATGAGGTTCACTTAAACAAAAAATGTTTAAGAACGAAGAAGAAGTCCCTAACAAAGCTCTCAGATCAGCCAAAAAGGGAAAAATTCTATAAAGAGGCAGCAGATATTATAATGATGTTGTCTAGAGTCTTTGGAAAGAGGGGTGCCTTTCATTTTAAGGAATGGATGTTTCCATTCATTCAGACAATCTTGGATGGTAGGCAGCAGTTTGATTGCCCTATGATTGTCTCAGATAGCATACATGATCAGGTGATCAGAGTAAGGGAAAACTAAGAGCTTATTTATGACCTCTTATGTTGTCTATGTAGTAGCAAGGGGAGGCATCTTAACAAGATTAAATAGAGTAGGATTATTGGGAGAAGTTGATGGGAAAAAGAAAGTTTGGAACCATTATGACCAGCTATCCCTGTAGATTTTTGAGTTACATTTTAGAAGAGTTAATGATGCATTTTTGTATGTGGTTATTAACCAACTTAATGGAGATAAAAGGTATAGACTAAGCCAGGAGGCCATGGAATTCATTACAGAATGGGGTGATGGTATATCCAGTACCCCAAATTTACTTATTTCAGGCTAGCTGGGTTTGAGGGTCATCCTCACTTGCTCCCCAGGTGTTGTAGCAATAGAATAGTCTTAATGGAGTTTGTTTACCAGGCTTTGGGGGTCAATGTCAGGTTTGGAATAAAACATAAACCAGGTTGTCACAAGTTCCCCATGCAATTGGGTGAGTACAGCTGCCCACACCTTGTGGGAGCTAAGGTGGTTTGTAGTGAATTGATACATTTGAAATTGGGCCTATATACTACCTGAAAGCACTTTGATCCAAAGAAAAAGATGAATGCTTTGCTCGCTTCAGTCTTTGATAGACATTTCAACCTATTGGAGGACTTGTGGAGTGATCTCCAAGATGAATATGACCTCGGGAAGAGAAATTATGAAAGGTTGTATGTCCCACTTATGGTGGAGTTTGGGGTGAAGGTTTATGTTCCTGATATACTAACAGATGATGGGGTAGTGTTGGATCCTTCATATAAGGCACTGAACATAGGTACTAAGAGTTTGGGGATTGGGATGCTGAGGAGACAATTGACATCAAACAAATAGGAAGACCAGTCTTGGATAGGAGTATCCAATGGGTTGTGCTCAAAGCCAAAGCTCCTCGGGGTCCAACATCTAAAAAAGGGAAAGGGTATAAAAGAACCAAGAGGAAAATTCCTCCCAAGGAACCCTTGGAATTCTTCCCTCTTGATGTTGAGGAATTTGAGCTTGAAGCTCTGACCCAAGATTTTCCCGGGACACATGAGGAGGATGTCCCAATAGGACCTGTGGCTTTAGCATCAATGATGGGTGAATCATCTGCTCAAGTCCCTCCTACAGAGCAACAAGGTGGAGAGATACCTAAGGGGACTCTCCATGATATAGCTGAAACCTTGAAGGGAAAGGAAGTAGAAATGGATGTTCATGATATTGAAAAAGATTCTGATGAGACTTTATCAGAAAAGGATACACAAGAAGAAATTCCTCTGGAGAAAACTAAGCATGTGTTAATAGAGGAAGACCAGTGGGCATTGTTTGAGGAAGCAAAGAAAGCTTCAGATGCGAAGGCACATACTGAAGCTATAGCAAAGAAAAAATAAATAGATGCTAAGGCCCAAGCCGATGTAGTGCTTCAACAACAGCAGTTGGATGCCAAGCAGAGAGCTGATGAAGTGATCAAGCAATAGTAAAGGGAACATGAGCTCAAGACAAAAGAATAAAATGACAAGTTGGAGATGGTGCAAAAGATACATGAGCTAGAGGAGGAAAAGGCCAAATAGAGAAGAGAAAGAGAAGCCCTTGAGTTTAAATTCAAAATAATTGAAGAGGCTTACAAGAAAAGGGAGGAAGCATAGCACCTACAAAAGGAAAAAGATGTTGAGGAGCTTGCTAAGCAGCAACAAAAGGAGAAGGAAGCTTCAGATAGACTTAAGGTTTTGGAAGAAGAAAGAAATAAACTACTTGAGGAGAAGAGGTTGGAGGAAGATAGATTGAAAATGGAACATGAGGATAAGAGGATACAAGAGAAAAAAGATAAGGAAGAAGCTGAAAAACTTGCGAAAGAGAATGTAGAGGAAGAACAACAAAAATGTACAAGAGGTTGATTCTCAACCTAGGGTTAATATACTATAGCCATTATCCTCTACAACTGTTGCCTCCTCTTCTACTGTAATGGCTAATACTCTGAGTGCTCCTACCTGGTTGAAGCTTGATCTTCAAAAGAAACTAATAGCTCCCCCACAACCTCTTAATTGGGATGACATGATGAAAGAAATTGAAAAAGAGAGACCCAAGAAGAAGGCTAGGATTATTCATTCCACAAGGCTAACTAAGGTAGGGGAAATTATTGCAGAATGTGCAATACTAGTAGTGGATAAAGATATGGGAGATATGCAGGTCACTAATTACCAATTGGGAATTGTCAATTTGGGAAGGCCTACAAAAAATCAGAAGATGAACCTGATTGATGTTGTAACATCATCCACCAAGTCAAGGATGATAAAGGACAAGCAGAGAAAGGATGAGCTCAAAGCTCAATTGGATCAGCTGCACACCTTTTTGAAGGATGTTTCTACTTCTAGATCACAACAAATTGTTGCCTTAGAAACACCAGTTTTGCTCAGAAAAAGAGAGGTGGATGATCTGATGCAAGTAAAGAATAAGGTTGGGATGATGGATAGATGGATAGATAAGCTTAACCAGGAGGTAGGTGAGGTGCTAGGAGGTAGTTTTGAGATCCATGAGGAAGCATTAGAGTTAATAGAGGAAATGAAGCACCATGTTGAAACATTGGAACAACAGGAGGAGGAATATAGGGGATATGTCCAAAAGATAAAATATATCAATAAATTTCCAAGGTCCACTCTTCTTGATTAGTCAATCCTTGAGGAAGACAATGCAGATTTCTTGGAAAAGGCCTCTAGTATAATCTGGCTTAGATCTGATTTTATATATAAGCATAGGAATGAAGTTCGGGATGCTAGTAAGGATTTGAATGGAAAACTTGATGAACTAGAAGTTTTTGTAGCTATTCTAGTTAAGGTTGATATACTGGTTAAGGAGGGTCTACCTCTAAGTCAGTTAAAAGAGAAATGGGATAGTAGATTTCAAGAGGTTATGCAAAAGGAAGATGATGGAGAAGATCTACTATTAGATAGATTGATGGATATCAGGGAAGAAATCAAGGCTGCAAGAAGGGAATTGACAAAATTGAGGGACATGAAAGAGTTTGCTACTGCGGAGTTAAAGAGAATCAAATTTGAGGACAGCTGGATTGATGGGCTAGATATAGATGTTCTTCAACAAGTTTTCTCTAGTTATGATGAATATACTTTGGAGCAAACTACACAAGGATGAGTGGAAGTCTTTTGGGCGCATGACTTTTCCCCTTTTCTTTTATTCTCTCCTATTTTACAAGATGATCAACATTGGAATTGGAGATCAACCAGTCTGAGTTTCCAAGAAAGTTTCAGTTCCTAAAATTGTGGATCTCAATTTTGATTGAGAGGATTTTATGCTTTGTACTTCTATATATACTTTTGGGGTACCATATTGTAGGGGTGGGCTAATGAGAATAGAATTAGCCACCTAATAGTAGGAGTTAGGAATTTCATAGCTTTGCAAAGATACTTTGTTATTATTAGTTACAATTGAATACAAATACGATTTTTTACACAATATTATGTTGGAATTGAGTTTTACTAGATGAGGTTAATGAATCATAATCTTTCTGTATGCCAGTGAGTTTGTTGAAGCATAAATGTTTCTTATTTGATGAGAATCAATAGAAGGAACTAGATTTTAAAAGGTTATTTCATTAAATTATCTATGGATTGAATTTTTGAATGTCTGTTGATCTATTATTTTAGCAACGAATGAGATTTTGTTCTTTTTTTAATCTTAAAATTTTTATGATGTGTGATTGTGATGGTTAAACTAAGCACCATAGATGCATGCAATAGTATGGATTGTTCTGTAAATTGCATCATGTTGTGGTTTTCTTGATCTATTGAAGGAATATTCGTTGTTGAAAGTATATGTCTGGATATTAGATAATTTTTATTCATGTTTCACTTACGTATGCCCTGATCTATCTTTTTATGTTTATTTAAACCCCCTTATTGTGAAGTATAGATTGATGAATCTATGTTGCTTACATTCCTTATTACTAGCAAAGGCCCCTTGAACATTATATTTGCATGGACCAATTGAGTGACATCAAACAGTTGATAACCAACTACAAGGACCTTGGGAGTTAGGCTACTATATGTTGTCTTTCTTTTTCAGGAGAAATAGAGTAGAAATATTTGGTTTAACGTTGTTTCTGTCATTTTCACCATCAACACATCCTTAAGATATACAACTTCTTAGGAAAATTTATTTTCCAATAATTTAACTTGATAAATTTCATCCAACTACTTCAAGAGAGTTGTAGTGGTGGCTTCTTATGTACATTCAATAATATAGAGTCTATCAAATAAAGCTTAATGTGACCCTTCACTTTTTTATAAATTTTATTCTAGTCTTCTTATGACATAATAGTAGGTTTGAATCTACATATTGTAGCCCACAAATCTTTATCCATGAGCATATCCTCCATGTTGAGATTCCAAAGCTCAAATTTTGTGTAAAAAAATTTATTCTCAAGATCTTATAGACAAGATCCCACTCAATCCATTTCACTACAAAAAATAATTATGCATAAAACCTATAATCTAAGATGATCATGCTTTGATACCAAATTAAAGGAAGTATAGGTGTAGAATACACTTGGACTACACTAATAAATGAGAGGATGTAGGTAAAAATATAAAGTAATCCTATAGTTACAAAGAAATAAACACTAGTTACAAAGAAATAAACACAAAAGCAATATACAATAATATAATGATTTATGAGGGTAAAACCCTTTCGAGAGAAATATTGACATAACAAAATAATCCAATATATTATTCAATAATCAAAGGTTACAATACACTTGCAAAGTTTAAAAATTTATAGGAGTATCACCGATAAGAGATATGGAGTAATTATTTAAGCATAACATTAACTACAAAACTCACTATAAAAACCTCCATCTCAAACACATAATAAATAGGATAAGCAATGTGTGAAACCCTCAAACAATAGTTTGGAATCATGAGCTAAAAAACAACCAAAAATGTGGCACCCAAATTAAAAATCTAATGCTCATATCACAAGATGAGTCCATAGACAAAATAATATATTTCTTCCACTTACCAACTCTTGAGCACCTCATTTTGGAACCATTATCTCCATTCAAATATGTATTATGATATGTCATAACATGTTTTATAAGTTTTTCAACGACTATAACTCCCTCTCACAACTCATAGATGTTATTTCATTTCTAATGTGGGAGGCACAACTTTCAGAGGACGTAAATTTTTATTTGGGAAATAGATTGAGCCATTTTTTTTATAAATTGTAGAGCTCAAAAAGATCTACACCCTAGACATCATGGAATTGATGTTGAACCTTTTGAAAAAAATTTAAGGCTAAAAAATACCTCTATAACCAATAAATTGATTTTTTATATTTTATATCTAAGACAATTGTATTTTTTGTATTCTTGCACTAGGATGCAAGGTTGAGATGCCTTTCATAACAGTTCTTTGATGGGGGTGATTCTTTTGAGCATAAAATAAAAATGATTGCAACGAATTTATGTTTATATGATTAATTTATTTTTATAAATTATAGAGCTTAAAAGGATCTATACCGTAGACATTAAGGAATTGATGTTGAACCACTTGAATTTTTTCCAAGGCTAAAAATGACCTATATAGCCCATAAATTGACTTTTTTAATCTTATAACTTGACAATTAAATTTTTAATAGCATGAAGTTTCTTAAGTCTATGAAAATAGTGTGATGTGATTTCTAGATTGAAACTATGTGCAAATTTTTACATGAACATTTCAAATCATACTTCATGATCCATCATCAAGATGCAAATGCAGATAGAGAGAAGAGTGTAAAATGTTGTAGTAGACTTGAATAGATAAATAGGTGATGGGTTGGGGAGGGTTGGATGACACTAAGCCCAAAAAATAAAGATACCAAATGCTCAAAGGAAAGGAGAGAAAAAGTATGAAATTGGAAAGAAAAGATCCAATGATAAAATAGAACAAATAAAATTTGTAAAGTTTTTAGAAATTAAAAAGACATAAAATAATATTAATATCAAGTATGATATGATATTGTTAAGCAATATCATATAAAAATATTAGAAGTTATAAAAGGATAATAAAATAAAAAGAACATCAAGCTATAACAAGAATATAAATTATAATAGATTAATAAAAAGAACATGATATGTAATTATATAAAAGACATCGGGAATATATAAGAATGCAATAAGGTAATTTACAGATAATTGATTAATTAAAGATAGATAGAAGATTAGAATTTTTTTACTCAAAGTCTATTATGGAAAAGGCCACATTATGAAAGAATTAAATTAAGACTTATTGTATTAGACTTATTCAAGGCTATTAAATAATTATGCGGTTGTTATAAAATAATTATAAGAAAAATTAGATAATTAATAGGTTATAAGAATAAAAGAGGACTAAAATTAAATTAAGGTCTCATATATAATTGTATGATCAAATTTATAATAGGAAGAATAAGTAATAAGAAGAAAATGAAAAATAAAAATAAATATTGAAAGTAGATTAACTACTATTTAAGACTAATATAAGATTTACATATAAAATAATATTGACTATAAGACTATTATGGGTTAATAAAACAATAAGTAATTAAAATTAAATATATATATATACAAAATAGATTAAGAATAGAATGAATGGATAATAAAAGACATAATTAATCAAAATATATAAATAGAAGAATAGTTAAATATATTTGTTGTATTCTTCTACTAGGATGCAAGATTGAGATGCCTTTCCTAACAATTCTTTGATGGGAGTGATTATTTCGAGGACATAATAAAAAGGCTTACAATGAAATCATGTTTGATTGATTAATATATAAAAATTGATGAATTCAAATGAAAGTAAAAGTGAAAGTTATGTTAAAATTAAGGTGGAGTATTCAATTTTAATGGGAGACGCAACTAATATACAATCATTAGGATATGAACTAAATACTAGAAAAATGACCCTATAATAGGCAAGAAGATTAGTAAAAGCAAGTGGGCATCACCTTCTCATAGGATAGGATATATTATATGATATAACTCTTGATAATATGAGGAGTGATCATGGTGACATGTTTACAAGTGTTGAGCAAGCTAGAATTTTTTTATTTGGCTCTAAATATAATCCCACATATGAGGCACTAACAAGATGGATTGTGGCTCTAATATTAAAATCCAAGCGAACAAATGTGTTACACAACTCCTCTGCTCCTAAAATACCAAGTCCTGATCCAAATTCCCCATATATTTATCTCTATTCATTGGTCAATTACCACCAAAATATCATCATGTCATGCACTTCTACAAGAACCTTAACCTGGACCTATTTTATCATCCTGTGCTATCTCTGGACATCACACACTATAAGCCACTTTCATACAATTCTAAAACAACTAGTTAAATAACCAACATAGTAACCCTTTTGTCACTTCTAACTGTTTACATGCTAAACATAACTTATAGAAACTCTGGAATATGATAGAACATGTATAGACATACTCTCCATTCAAACCATAGACTGCAACTTGCCTTAAAGAAGAAATATAGATCATGAACATATTGCCAGAGAAATCTCTCTACCCAGAGTAACTAACCTCAAACATTTTGGATGACTTCCAAATTACTTCTCTCACCATGAATAGATACAAGCATGCTATTGCAAGCATACTACAGTCAGTATTCTTCATTGTACTCAAAATGCAATGATAATTCAAGTACGATTACAATTAATTCTCATTGTTCAACTAACATTACTCCTTAGACATTAGTGAGCACTATCTGCCATCAAGGAAATTACTCCTTGAAATTACTCCTTGAAATTACTCCTTTGAAATCAATCAAAACCTATGTTCAATAGTAAGAATTTTTCTTGGACATGTAGGTTATTATAGGAGGTTTATCAAGGATTTCAATAAGATACCAGTCCCATTGTTTGTCCTCCTCTCTAAGGATATTGAATTTGATTGGACCCTACATACCAAGAATATTTTTAAGCCTTCAAAGCAAACCTCACAAAGACCCCTATCTTAAGAGGACCTAAATAGATTATTCATTTTCACATACATACAAATGCTTCTAATTTACAATAGGTGTTGTTCTAGAATAAAAAGAAGGGAATTTGGAATATACAATTTACTATATTAGTTACTAGAAAAGAAATGTTGGTAGTGGTATATGTCATAATAATTTTAGACATGACATCACTGGATACTCTATTTTTATTCATATAGACCATACAACCATAAGATATCTAATGAAAAAACCAATGGATGGGGGAATAATTGTAAGATGGTTATTACTAATGCAGGAATTTGATATCACAATTGTAAGGACTACAAAGAAAATATGGAATCTAATAAATAGGACACAACAACCAATGAAGCACATGTGGCCCCACCTAATCAGCCACCCCAATAGTAGCTATGCTTTATTTGGATGCTTAATTTTATAAAATTTTAATATATTAAACTTTATTCTTGTAGTTGGGGGAAGAATTGTAAGATGATTATTACTAATGCAGGAATTTGATATCTTCCCCTTCAGTTCTAGGAATTCGATTGTTTGTGTGCTATTAGTAATAGTTTGGGTAAGTTTCATTGCACTTCCATTAAAACAATAAATTATAGGAGCTCTACCTATGCTCGTCTATGTGTAGAAATGGATCTATCTATTGGGATCCCTATGGAGCTACTTCTAAAAGTGGGTAACATATGCTAGAGACAACCAATAGATTATGAAAAAATCACCTTTATATGTCTGAAATGTTTCTCAACTGATCACTCTACTCACCAATTTCATAAGGTGCAAACTCATGAGATCAACAATCAAGAAATAAGGAGAAGTCCATCTTGGTGGATTGAGGTAGATTCCCATCATTATGTTGTTTCTCCTAGATTGCAAAATAATTCTTCATCACAATTTACTCAAGAGGATGCTTTAAAGGCAATTTCTCCTTCTTTACCTATTGAAAAAGAGTTTTTTGTTGAGGCGTCACATGAGGTTGACATTGTAAGTGACTCCTTTGTTGTCCCCTCGTCTTCATTGGAGAAAGAAAACCGAAAATATATTGAATATTTTGAGGTGGCTCCAACAACCCTAAAGGATGCTAAGATTGTTGTTGGCGAAGGGAAGGAGGTCAACTCGAATGAAACATCCCTTGATAGTACTCATCATAAAGAGTAGGAGTGGACAAAGGTAAAGAGGAAGCAGTTTAATCCTACAATGACAAAGCACCAAATGGCTCTAAGATATTTAATAAAGAATAAATTCTCTAAAGAAAGGGATGTTGCCCATCCTTCCAAGGGCTAAAGGGTTATCCTTCAACATTGAAGAGGGAAGATACCATAATACAATTTTTATTTTTTCTCCCATATTAAGATAGGTTTCCATGGTCCTTAGTGACAATAGGAATTCTTATGCACCCCGATTATCTAGGTATGCACTATCTTTATTTTAATTTTCCTCTATGGGGTGCAACTCCCTTATACCTAACTTACAAATAAAAAAAAAGATGGATTGTGGCTATAAAATATGACAAACTTGCAATACACAATGATCATTAGGGATTGCTTGTGTAATTAATTTCTTAAAGATTTGGAGAATTTTTTTCTTGAAATGCAACATATATTGCAACCCATACAACACAATTTAGTGAAGTTTCAACTAAGAATTTACTAGATCATAATAATAAATTGCTCAAAGAGAATTTCAAATTGATAAGAGAATATAGTAATCAAAAAGCTAAGATAGACCAACTCAAGGCATATATCCAAGAATTGATCCCAAAATCAATTATGCCTCCTCCAAGTGTATCTTAAGGTGTTGATGCTTTACAAGAGGGTATAAATAAATTGAAGAACTTGTTAAAGGATCTAAAGGAAAACAGATAATGGTGGCAACCAAAACTAGACAATATATTGGAGAGTTTATTAAAGTTGTCATTGTAGCCATGGTATCGAATCTAACCAAAATGATTGATGACCTATGGGTGTGTGAGGGTGAGAACATTAGACCGAAAATGAGATCAAACATGCTAATCTAAGAATCTAAACTAAGATCAAACATATTAATATAAGATCTAATCCTACACATGTGAAATGAAGCTAAGCTATTTTAACATACATAAATAAATCTACGATTATAGAATTGAATGTAAAAAATAACAGTGTTACCATCCTGTAGTGGAGTGTATTTGCCTGATGTTGGGTTGTTCTTATCATCGTGAAGCCTCCAAAGTTCATGTGAAAAAGCTTGATGAGTGACTACTTTGGTTGGTTAATCAAAGAAATGAGGTATGAAGCACTAACACTTGTGGTTGTGAATGTCAACAGTACTTCGTTGTGCAAGTGATGTTGATTCTCTGATCCTTATTTCTAAGGAAATGGATTTGTTATATAGAAAATCATATTCAAAATAGACGATCAAGATCATTTTGATGAATATCTAGATCAATGGTTGGAGTGTGTTGAGAGGATATAGTCATAAGAAGATTGTGCAAAGTTGATTGCACAATTTGGGGTGATTTAGAAATAGATTGGCTAGTTAGGGATTAGATTGATCAGTCAAGATTTAGATGGCTTAGTTAGGAAATTGATGGCTTTGTTAGGAATTTGATTGATTAGTT
Source organism: Sequoiadendron giganteum (assembly GCA_007115665.2). Classification (NCBI taxonomy): domain Eukaryota; kingdom Viridiplantae; phylum Streptophyta; class Pinopsida; order Cupressales; family Cupressaceae; genus Sequoiadendron; species Sequoiadendron giganteum. The sequence goes on along the minus strand of CM021104.1, from coordinate 395,687,844 downwards.
AACAACTTAGATTTCTCAGTTAGCAATTTAGATTTATTAGTTAGCAAATTATAATGCTCAGTCAACAATCGTAATTTACTCAATCAGAAAGTGGGTGAGGAATATGATTTAATTGATTTAATTAATTTATTCATTTTTGGAGTTGAACGTGCAAATCAAGTTTGACTTTTGCAAACAAAGTTGCATTAGTTTTGATTTGATTTTGATAATTGATTTGAATAGTTTGATTTAATTATTCAAATTTTGGAGGGAAATTGTCGTAATTAAATTATTATGATTTAATAATTTAATCCACTTAGGGGAATAAGGTGATTTAGCGACGTAATTAAATATTTGGCGTTATTTAATCAATCAGGATGAAATACAGTGAGATTAGGACTTCATTAAATAAATGTGATTTATTTAATTGGTCAAAATGATGAAACGTGAATTAATCAAATAATGTTGTTTTATTTAATTAATATCAGAATTAGAGTTTTTAGGACTTTATTAAATAAATGACCCCTAGTACCACCTACAACCCACAAATAGATGGGAAAACATAAATTCTAAACAAATGGATTGAAGGATATTTGCAAAATTATGTCATAAGACCACAAATCACATGGATCAAATGGATACATCTTGGAGAATATTGTTACAATATAACTCATCATATATCAACACAGATGAGTTCTTTCAAGGCATTATATAGGTATGAGGCAATATCATTTGAGGATTTATTTCTTGCCAAAATTAGAGTTTCGAGAGCAAGAGACTTAGTGCAAGAAAGTGTAGATGTATTAATAAACTCAATGACAATATACATCACACAAAAAATCAACAGAAGATGTATGTTGATTGTCAAAGATCTAAGAGGACATTTGAAGTGGGAGACTTAGTCTTCCTTAGATTGAAACCTAATAAACAATCTTCTTTAAAGGTAAGTGGAGCTAAAAAACTCAAGCCAAGATTCTATGGGACCTATAAGATTATAAGAAGAATCTGTGAGGTTGCTTATGAATTGGAGTTGCAAGACAATAGTCAAATTCATAATATTTTCCATGTATCAGACCTCAAGAAGGTACTAGGACAACTTGTTACACCTTGCCTTGAATTACCCCCACTTGATGATGAGGGGAAAATAATTATGGAAACTAAGGCCATCATTGATATGAGAGACAATAAACTAAGGAACAAGGTTATTCTCGAATATTTGGTTAAGTGGAAAATTTTCCCTATGGAAGATGCCACCTGGGAAGGAGATTTCTTTTTTATCATCCCAATATGAAATTGCTTGTGGACAAGTAATATTGGGAAGGGTGTACTGTCATTCCCCTACCATAAATCATAGCCTATCTTAAGTCATTAATCATTGACCCATGAAATATTAACATGATAATTCAAAATGGATCAATGGAAATTAATAAAGGAGGACTATTAATGCAATAAATCCATAAAGAAACATATAACTAATAATTAAGAGAGTTTAAGGGAAACACTTGGGTGAAAGGATGTGTCCCTTGTTGGGATAACCAATGAAAGGATGTGACTCTCCCCACAATGAAAGATATAAAAGGGGGAGAAAATAATTGGGGAGATAAATCAAGTGGATGAAATTAGAAAATGGAAAATAAATAATTGAGATATAAGATATCTATTAGAAATAAATATTATTTTCAACAAGAATATTAGTAGGAAGTAAGTTTAAAAGATAATCTTAGAAAATAAATTGGGAATATCCATATATATATATAAACTACAAAAATCAAGTCATTACAATGACTCATAAGTAAATCTATTATAATTGCATAATGATATTTTATTAACAATTAATATAGAAAATTCCTTTAGTAATATATAATGAATTTATAAGTGTTTTTCCAATAGGGAAGCCAATCAACCTTCAAAGTAATGATATGTTGAAGGGATAGGAATTCTTAATATCAAGCATGCCACCCTAAAAAAACTGAACTAGAGGTTTTACCATATTCATGGATTGGGAGGTTTAATGGACCCAAAATCCATTTGGTGCTCTTGGGTTTTGTTGAAGAGGAAAACTTTCATGCATCTTATCAAGCAGGCCGCCTCGAGATGGATGAATTGGAGGTTTTTCCATACTCATGGGTTGGGAAGCCAAATGGTGCTCTTGGGCTTGATCGAGGAGGATGACTAGCCTCCAAGGTGGAGTGAGGGATGGAAAGAATCTAGAACCATTCCATGCTCTTGCAATACAAGGGCCACCACCCTTGATATTGTGGTTTGCAAGTATTTCTACCGAATTCCTAATATGGTTGACTATAAGAATATGCCTTGGAATGATCATTAACGAGGTTAAGGAATTTTGAATTCAAATATTAATGATGCTATGAAATATACATCTAAATATTATGATGTTTTAGCTATGATGTATTTCTCTCAATATTATATTATTTTATGTATTATTTTGAATAGTACCATAAAATTGATACTTTTTATTATTGATATACATTTTTAGTGATTATTATATATTGTAGGCCTAAAATTAGAAATTTCCAAAAAGGGGATATTACATCTTAGGCATGACATGTCTCCTCCCTATCCTATGTAGAACCTTTTCATTTTCCCTAGAAAACACATATATCAAAATAATTTTGAATCCCATTGAGGAAAAATTCATAATAGGTTTTCCTCAATAAATATTATTGTACCACATTATTGTTGCATGAGAGATGGAAAAAGCATCCACCACCTATCCTAAAAATTATTCCTTATTCCTTGGTGTTGACACCGATGAATAGGAAATCTTTCGTAACTTCTATGCATGAGTGTATTAGTTTTTCGATCGACAAAAAATGCATACAAATTAGATTTCAAAATTTTCTTCACTTGTTTACATGACAATTTTGTAGAAAAAAATGATCATGCATTCTCCCTATGATTTGACCATATGTTTATTTGGCCACGAATAAAATATGTGAGAAATAATAGATTCTAAGGATGTGGTAGGAGCTCTCCGATGTAAACTTGTTGCATCATATTTTTTGAATATTTTATCTTCTCGTTTGGTGCTTATAAAGCTCTGGGCCCTAATGGTTTCCATCCTAGTTTTTTCCAAGAATTTTGGGATATTATCTCAATTGACCATCTTCAATGTTGTGTAATATTTCTTCATATCTAGTAGGCTTCTAAATTAGCTTAATTCCACTTTTATAGTGCTCATCTCTAATCAGAAGAAGCTTAATCAATCAATGATTTCAGACAATCAGCCCGTGTAACACTACTTATAAGATATTTTCAAAGATAATGGTCAATAGATTGAAGTTGGTCTTGAATAAAATGATGGATGTTAACCATAAGGGTTTTGTTCAAGGAAGACACATTTTGGATGCATAAATTTATACACACGAGGTGTTACATTCTATGGACTTAAGAAAGAAACAAGGTATGGTTCTCAAACTTGATGTCTTGAAGGCCTATGATTGAGTTTCTTGGCCATTCCTTTTTGTTGCGCTAAAATAATTTGGTTTCAAGGGAAGATTTCTCAATTTAATTATATCATGTGTTACAACTCCTAAGTATTTAATTTTGGTTAATGGTGTGCCTAAAGGCTTCTCCTCATATGGTAGAGGATTAAGACAAGGTGATCCTTTGTCACTGTATCCTTTTGTTATTGTGGCAAAATCCTTGGGAATAAATGTTCAAAAATAGTTGAAAGGGTTCAAAGTTGCTTCCTCACTTCCTCTGGCATCTCACCAACAATTTGTAGATGATACCATTCTTTTAGGGGAGGCTTCAGTCTTGGAAGCTAGACAATGGAAAGATATTTTAGATAAATATGCTAGAGCTTTGAGCCAGTATATTAATTATCACAAAAGTAAGATCCATTTCTTCAATACTGTCTAGAAAATAAAAGAGTGTAATAAACATAATTAGATTTCAGGAAGCTAAACTCCCAAATAATTACCTTGGACTTCCTCTTGTTTCCAAAATACCTCATAGTAATTACTAAAACTATATTATTGAAAAGATCCAAAATAAATTGGTTGGATGGAAAGGAAGGTTGTTAAGACATGCAGGGAAATTACAACTTCTGAAAGCTTATTTACAAAACATCCCTATTTACTATCTCTCCCTCTTTAACATATTGGCTTTCATAGTTGAAAATATTGAAATGATTCAAAGGATATTTCTATGGTCTAGTGTGGAGGAGAGGAAAATATTGGCTCTTGTTGGATGGGATAAAGTTTGTACCCCGAAGAGAGATGGTGGCTTGGGCATATGAAGGATAAAAGTTTTCAATAAATCTTTACTATAAAATATGGGTTGGTATCTTCTGGAAGTAGCTAAAGACTGGTTTCAGATTCTTAGAGAAAAATATCTAGGAAACAAAGATCAAAGCTTCTTCTTGAGGAAAGAGGATCTTTCCTATGGTTCTGTCTATTGGAATAACTTGATTAAGATCAAATGAACTCTAAAAAAAGGAGTGAAAATGAGAATTAGGAATGGTCAAAGAACAGACTTCTGGTGTAACGCCCTGCCACGTAACCCTAGAGGAAGTTGCAATTAACTACTCAAAAGTACTAATTTTTTTTTATTAAGTACAATTAACATGCAAGTTCACTACCCATTGCCAACAACCTCTAAGGTTACGAGACTAAGTTTACTTATTAAAACCCAAACAAAAAACATGAATTGAATCCATAACATTTATCTACTTAAGAATAAAGAACACATACATTCCATACAAGATAAATTGCATCAACAATAAGAGTTACAATATGATTTCAAATAACAATAATTTAATAAAGAGATTACATCACTCATTCCCCGAATGAGGTAAATCCAATAAGCATGATTACATATTACATCTTCCACCTCAAATACAAAGAGGGGTAATAAATTACAAGATTCAACTGAAATGAATAAAACATGAAATGTAACTGGATCCCACGAGCTCTCCAACTGGAAATCTCATCAACACAAACAAGAAGAAAACCCAACGGAGTAAGGTGCACGCTCCACCCAACCAAGTGGTACTCGAAGGCCCACCCCCCGTGCTAGGAGATAGTTACAAGGATTCCTATACAAGACCATTACCTCTAGACACAAGCTAAAACATACTGAACTTATACTGACACAACCAATCACAGGTACAACACAATGGTATAACTCTAACATGGTCACATTGCTTCCAGATATAAAACAGATCAAGTATGCTAAGAAAACCATACACATAAAATCGCATACCGACTGTTGTCATAGAAAGAGTGTCATCACACAGCTTGACATGGGATATCCTCTGGGAATCTTCATAGGCTTCGACCCCCATTATGGGTTATCCTGGTGGCCTCAACCGAATCCCAGCCCCCATACTCACTCATGCGGAATCAAATACCTTTCATAAAGACAAGATAGATGACCTTGCCATTTCAGGCCTTCCCACTCATCCCAAGCCTAAACGAGCACTTGTGTCTATGAGTGAGGTTAAATTATCTTGATTAGTGTGAAATACTACCCAATCTTCTAAGTACATTATTTTATTTATCACTTGATTAAACCACCTCTAAAGGTTATCCAATTTACCTCTTTGGGCTCTGGCGCCTAACATAAGCCACTCTTCTACTTGACAACATACCAAACAAAACCAATCACCAAGGGAACCCAAGTGCATTCAAAATAGCTATTACAACCACTCCAACTTTAGGAGGAAACATATACTGAAACTCACTCCAACATTGGAGGCAACAATTCACATAATCCACTCCTTCCAAAGGAGGTACAAAACATCCCCATTCGTGGAAACCTGGTAATTAACTGGATACAACTCTACACACTACCCAAGGCAATTCAAAGGTTGACTAACATAATACGACAACCCCAACTAATAAAAAAACTCATTTGCAAGACTTATCAACGCTTCTAAACAATTTCCCCCAAAGCGATAATAGAAGAAACTTACATTTAAAAGAGCGATTTAACTGGAATTAAATCTACTTTGGATTTCCTAAATCCACTTCCTTTAATCAAATTCAATAGTTATTGCCTTAATAAAACTAATTAAGTTATGTCTCTTTCAGACAAAGGATAAAATTTAACCAAATATTTAATTCCCTAAATGCTCTTAAATAATAATAAACATTTATTTCTATGATTCAGAACATATCGTTTTAAAATAAATAAATTTTTCTTCTTTTCAACTTAATCATTTTAAAACAATTAACTCAACTTAATAAACATATTATTTAAAAATCAAATATACTTTTCCATAATGTATATTATTTTAAAATAAAATCAATAAATTGACTATGAACACAATATTTTAAATTTCTCAATTACATTTAAATCTTGCCATCATTTAAATCAATGTTTAATATATGTATATATTTAAAATATATATATACATACATTAAAATAAATAACTCAACTATATATATATATATAAAACATAATATACATATATATATATATATATTTAATTATTTAATATCTATATATGTTAATATTTTAATATCTTATATATATTAATATTTTAATATTATAAAAATATAACAATAAAATATTAAAATATATTTTCTTTTCGTTTTTTATAAAAAAAATTTGAAATTGAAAAGGGCAAGTCGCACGTCATTTAGGGTTGGGCACTCGACTGTGTTTACACAGCTGACCCCATGCTTGGGCACGACTATGTTTAATACAGCCGACCCACTCAGTGGGCAGCGGTTGTGTTAACACAGCAGACCCACTCAGTGGGCAGCGGCTGTGTTAACACAGACGACCCACTTAGTGGGCGGCGGTTGTGTTAACATAGTCGTCCCCTGGGGGGTGGCGGCAGCGGCAGCGGCAGCGGGGGTGTGGGGGTCGCGCTAGGAGTGGCTCGCCCACAACGCCTCCCATGGGGGTACACAGTGGGGTGAGCCCCCAACGACCCTCCCCCAAACCCTCCATGCAATTTTTTTTTTTTAAAAAAGAAAAATTCTTGAAATCTGGTTGCGGATTTTGAAATCCACGTAACTCCACAGGGTGCCTTTTTTAAAAAAAATTAACAGCATACATGTACATGTATATATATAGATTTAAACATCCCCTCAAGAGATTTGTAAAATAAATTGAGCAAATAATACTTGAAATAATCATTTACAGCCAAGAACATAATTTTTTTCTTGAGAAATTTCATTTTCAAATACAAGTTTCAAAGTTTTGAAAACAAGATTTAAGATGGGTTTTACATGCAAATCAAACCCAGCTTATATAATTTCAAATAGCATATAAAATTGTGAATCTTTTTTTTTTTCAAAATGAACTAGTTCAATTAAAGAAAACCTGGGTTCCAAAAGCTTGATAAGCTGACAATGGTGCAAATTCTTCTCCTCGGATTTAAGATCCTTCCCAGCAATCCAACTGAGCTTCTCCAAAAAAAATCCAAATCCAAACACACAACCAGAAATTCCTTTCCTTTTCTTAATTTCATTTTTTTCATCCTCCCTCAAAACTCCATGAAAAATCTCAATAATAGAAAAAAATGAAATACCTATTCAACCACCCTCATAAATTTTTGAAAACAAAAAACATAAAATGTCTTCCAATTTTATTTTTGCATTTAAAATTTTCAAAAATGCAATTAAAAACCTTTTTCAATTTTCAAACTTAATTTCAATCAAAATATCTATTAATTTCCAAAATGAATAACTTAATTCAATTCAACACAATTAATTTAATTAATCAATAAAATAAATCTAATCCAAGATTAAATTATTTTATTAATTAAATTAAATTAATTAATAAATTAAATAACATTTCTCACATTATAACCAGATTAATTTAATCAACAACTTAAATACATCAAGCCATTTATTTACCTTTTACTAATTTGCAATTTAAATAAAATCAAAACAAATTGAACAATATTAAAGCAACTGAACCAGACTAAAATTGACGACACACTATGACCAAGGTGATGACTTGACACAAAAAACCTAGCTACTATCTCTCAATCGAATACCGTTGGCAATGGACACGCTCAAACATGTGAAACCAGGTGGAGTCGATGTCTTGTACCTATCAACCTGCAACAAAGAGTATATCAACATGTACATATATCATAATAAAACACACCGTGAAGGGAAAATCGCGGAGTCGTAGGGCGCTCACAAGCGAGTGGTGCAATCCCGTCCCCTTCACCAATACATTGTTACTAACTGACGAATCTACCATCAATAATTTAATCAAAAGTATTAAACAACATTAATTCAAATATCATCTACACTAATCTAAAGCATGACATAATGATAACATCAGAATAAAATACCATCACATCAAAATATAACATTCACATCGCTTTACAGATAGTGATCAAATAGTAATCAAGTACCATAGTCAAAGTACTAACAGAAAATAAGGCATAACAAAACAGAACACTGCTCGATCAAAAGAGAAAAACAGAGGGGTATTACATCTAGGAAGATGCTTGGACAAATTGTGCTACTTTTTCATCAAACAACAACCTTCAACAAATTAAAATCAGAAGGAAAAAAGCTATTGGAAAAAAGTTCACTAATTATATCAATTGGGATGGCTTGAGGCCTAAATGGATATATTTTAAAAATTATATGAATAATATTTTTCTTAGAGGGGGAAGATAGTACAATTGGGAAGCTGGTTTGTGTATTCTTGTGCAATAAATTGGTGAACCTGATCTTTTCTCAAGGGATAGGGATGATGAATGGATATGGACTAAATGTTCATTTGGGAGAATATCTATCAAATCTGTGTATGAAGTTTTGGAATACCCACTGATTCGAAGGGGGGACTTTAACTGGAAAATGGTTTGGATTAAGAACTTAATACCTAAAGTTAATTGCTTTTGGTGGACAGTGGCACATGGCAAGATTCTCACTTTTGATAATCTTAAGAAAAAATGCTTCTACTTGGTTAATAAGTGCTACCTTTGTAATAGAGTTGAAGAAACTATCATGCACCTGTTGTTTCAATGTCCCTACTCACAGGAGGTATGATCTTTCTTTATGAGAAACATGATAATTGATTGGGTTTTTCTTTATTCAATTAAGATGTTTATATATTACTCAAATTTATGTCCCTATTCTCATAACATCACTATTGATCTATGGAGGCAAGTTCCCCCATTCCTCACTTAGGGATTGTGGAAAGAACAAAATAATAGAGTTTTTAGGGATACAACAAAGAACGGTAAAGAGATATGCATTTCTATAAGACAATAGATACAAGAAAATATTACCAACTACAAGTATGGTCCTTCTAAGAAAATGCCTTCCTACAAAGAGTTGTGAATTAAGAAACTATGGGGCATATCACAAGATCTAACTAATATCAACTGGACAAAACAACTTATTAGGAGTACAATTCAAATACCTCTGGATCCAAGATGGATAAAATGAAATTTTGATGATTGTTTAAAGGGTAACCCTAGTATGGTATGAGCGGGAGGAATAATCAGAAATCATCAAGGTAATTTAGTGGTAGGATATAATAAATGTTTGGGAATAGCAATAAACAATATGGTAGAGGCTAAAGTTGTGCGGAAGGGAATAAATTGTATGAAGGAAAAAGGTTACACTAAAGTATTTGTTGAAGGCGATTCCAAGCTAATAATAGAATATTTAAATAATATAGTCGATGTGCCTTGGGAATTAAAAGATATTCTGGATGATTGCAAGAATATGCTGAAAACCTTCCAACAATATAAAATTGGCCATGTGTATAGGGAAGGTAATATAGTCGTTGATGCAATGGCAAGTATCTGCCTAAGAAAATCAAAGTGGGTGGATTGGAATTTCAACCAACTTCCAAGTTAGATCAAAAAGATTATATTCAAAGAAAAATATGGACTCTTAAATAATCCTACATAGATAGAAATAAATTAGTGTTGATGGAGTGCTTGTTGAGTTATCAATTTGTTATGTTAATCATTATCTTGCTCATAATGGTTGTGGGAAATTCAGAGAGTATGGATTTGGGGTACTCTAATGATTGAAAGAGTACGAAAAAATATTCATAAGTATAAAAGAAATAATACAAAAAGAAAAGTTTTTTTAGAAGCCTTGTGTAGGATTAAAAAAGGAAAGGAGTTTGAAAGACCTCATATAATGATTTTACCCATCCAAACCCCTCAAAATCTTTCAAGAGATTATCGACATGACATTTTCGCATGGGCCAACTCTGATAGCATGGAGTATAATAAAAAAAGATTAATTATGTTTCTTAATGAAAAGGGTGTTGTATTTTCCAATAAAGGATGGAATGGAATGCACGACTTATTTCCTTGTGAACAATAGGATTTATTTAAAATTGCTGCCAGTTGGTTTGAGTTGTCGCCATTCCAGATGAAGTGTTCTCAAGTTACCATTAATGCTAAAAATTTTGAACTGCTTGTGATTTCTGTCTTGGATGAGAAGGGTCTAAGATTTGATTATCTGCTTCTACACGAGGAGAACCTTACCAATGAGGAAACTATGGGAGTCCCAAGAAAGAGAATGAAACCAAGAAAACATGAATCTCTGTGATAGAATGCAAAGCTATGGAGCCTTTTTGAATGTGTTGGTTTTACTTTGTACTTCGAAGCTATGGAGGGCTATAGTGAGGAGCTTAGCTATAAATTTGCAAATGCTTGGAGGGATGGTGAGGTCAACATGGGTGGGCTTCATTTCACTATAGATGCTAAACTGATAGCCAATGTCATGGGTCTCAATTATTAAGGAAAGAAAATCACCAATAAAAGTAGGGGGAACTAACAGACCTATATTGACAAATTTCTTGAAGCCAAGGAAAAACCACAAAGGTTTCAAAATGGCTATGCCAAGTTGTTATTCCCACCTCCTTACCATAATGTTGTTATTTTGTAATGAAATATTTCACTGTAGAGGTCAATTTCAATCTCTGTATGGATACCATTTCCCTATCCTAAACCACATTTAACATTTGGAGAAAATAAATTTTCCTTTTTTACTCCTTTCGTCATTACAATAGAGCCTGAGTAATGGAGCTAACCCACCCCTACATCAGGGTTTAATTAGGGCCAGCTTCCAAGGGAAAGGAAATAAGGAAGAAAACTAAAAAAATTGTTGATAGGAAGATAAAGGCCCCTTTGTAACTTGAGAACAAAAAAGGGAAGAGAGTTGCTAGGGAGGAGAATGATACCTCCTCTAAGGAGGAGTATGTCCCAAATAGTTTTGGAGAAATCGAGCTCTCTGAGGAAGAGGTTTCAGTGTCTTGAGGATATTGAGGAATCTAGGAAGAAGGTAATAGGAGGAGCATGGCGAGGATGAGGGGATGATTCCTAGAACGGCTAAAGAAAAGGGAAACATAAATGAAACCCCAATCGACTTGGAAGCCTTTGAAAATACCACTAATACCCCTCTCAATGTTGAGAGTTTGAAAGGAAAAAAAATGAAATAGAAAAGACAAAAACATAAATTCTTGAAGAGAGGATGGAGCAACTCAAAAGAATGTTGAATAAAGAAGATAATTCAAATAGGATCCATGCTATTGAGGAGGCCATCAAGAAGCTCTATAGAGTGATGGATGGAGTCATGAAAAGAGTTGTGATGGGTGCCATATCTGGATAGGGCAAGATCAAAAAGCAGTAGAGGAAAAAAGGAAATAGGGATGAAGTTGATCAATTTGGGATGATGGAGACCAAGGATAGCCTCGAGGAAATGGTGGGAGATCTAAAGAATTCTTGGAGCCTTATAGAGGAATCCTAATCCTCTATTATGTGTCTTGTTTTTCCTCTTTTAATGTCTTTGGTCGACTGGTTTTTTGGCTATATTGTAATGTTTATATCTGTTAATGGCTTGGTAAGCCCGAACTATGTTTATATACTTTTAATCTCTAGTTTGAAGGTTATTTACTTGTTGGGAACTTATGATAGGTTATGCTTTCCTTATTATAATCTTTGGGTTGATGATAGTATGATTTGGTTAGAACTTTACTAATACTGGATAGGGTTATCTGTTTTGATGTTGTAGGAATAGGTTGATGTTTTTTCTCATTGGTTTTTGTGAGGAGATGTAGTGTTGTTTCCTATTTTTTTGTCTCCTCAGTTTTGCTGTTCTTATCTATTTGTTGATGCACTGATAATTTTTTTGTTCTTGTATGGTATTAGGGCCCTAACCTTGCTTATTTAATAAAAAACATTTTAATTAATATTTGGAATTATTTTTTGCTTATTTTAATTTTCTCTAATATTTTTTCTTTTGTCTTATGATGATGGTGGTGAATGGATGGAGGATTTTTAATAGGGTTAGGCCATGCTTGCTCTTCAATAGGATTTACCTCATGCATATAGCTTAATGAATAGGGTTTTGGGGTGTTGATGTTGAATGCACAAGACAACTGAGAGGGGGGGTGAATCAGTTGTTCCTTAAAATTAAAAAACCCTCATTAAAATTTAGATCCCAATCATTAATTTAACCCTTAAATCTATTATGATGAATTAACATGAATAGAAAATGACAAAAATTGAAATAACTTAACACCATACACAAGAGAACACTAGATTTACATGGAAAAACCAAGAAGGGAAAAACCACGATGAGGATTAGCTCAATATATAAGTAATATCAATACCAAATACAATAAGGCTCACTGTCGGAAGGCTCACTACCCAAAGAAGAAAGGCTCATTGCCAAAAGGCTCGCTTCCAAAATAGAAAAGAAGATAGAGAAGGAATATTAGATAGAGAAAAGCATCTCAATGCAATAGAGAATCCACCACAATGAATTCAACACCTTTGCAGTCTGATTGAAGAATTTTATCCACCTTCTCACTGCATCGAGTAAACTAACACACGAAAGCTTGCACTACATTATACAATTTCGCACTCTACAACTCTACACTTCACATCATTTACATCCCACACATCTATCTTAACATCCTTCAACAACTCAACTCATAATTTTACTTTCTTCAACCTTGAAACCTTCTCCAAGGTTGGCTATGCACCTCAAACATGCAAATTCAAATTAGGTTGATGCTAAAACACTTTTGTGGCAAATAAAAGTGAATGTGGACTACATCAAACCTTAATTGTGAACCAAATCAACAACAATATTCTTCAACATGGTTCCACAAACAATAATTATCCATCGCATGTAGTGTAAACACGAGGTTGACTATTACTCGTGCAAACACCATTAAACTTTTAAGTAAACACTTCCTCAATCCCAAGGACAACTTGCAAACCACATATCACACTTAAACATGATCTAGAATATTCCTCAAACACCCTGAAATCCAACAAACTCCTTTGTAACAATTTACACCTGAAGAATGCACACACCTAGTACACTCAGACAACTTTGCCATACATTGTTACTTGAAAAATTGACTTCTAAAGCACCAAACCTCAAACCATCTTGAATAAACAAAGATACCAACACCAACAATACTCCTTCAGGATTGCAAGACCTGAAACACAACTACGGAGAAACGTAGAGCAAAGACATTTCTCCCAAACACCTCTACAATACACAGTCATACAGTGGGGAACACAAATTCTTCTATAGGACGATCCAACACAACAAATCTTGACTATAACACCTATGAACACTTCTCATCAACATATCATAATTGAACAAGCAAATCTTCAACCTAGAAGAAATGCAGAGAAAAACTAGAACACAACTCTGTTACCCAAAACACCACTACAACACACTATTTCCTCTTTTTATCAAAAATCTCTCAAAATCACTTAGAAACCAAGCACTAGAGACACATCTTCATCATATTCAACACTTCCACAGCCATAGATAGAATTTTCTTAAAGAAACACTAGAGGTTGACACCAATAGCTTTACTAATGACAACATAATACAACTAATCAAAGCATTAACTACTCACACTCTTGTAAATATCTTACTCAACTACAAAAATCAATGATAACACAAGATTGTTGACATCAATCACAATACCAACTTCTCATACTTGCAACAATATCCCCCCTTTTCATTGATGGCAACACAAGATGTGAAAAAACATCAAAGACACAATATCTTCTAAATACCAACACATGACAATTCTTCATATTACTTCTCCCCCTGAATAACATATCTTTTACACATTGTTCTCTCTCCCTTTGCAACTTGTTCTTTTCCACATGACTCACTCTCCCCTTTACTACTTATTCTTTTTCACATGTTTCTCTCTCCCCCTTTGACATCAATGACAAAGGACTAAAATGTTTGCACTGTTTATTCTCTTCCTTTGACATCAAACAACTTGCTTACTACTGTTATGCAACACTTTTTCTTTATTTCTCTGAATACTCCCCCTTAGGAGTACACACCAACTTGTACCAAATCATCAACCACTACAAAATGAAAAAACACTCTCTTCTGACGTCAACAATCAACAATGCCACTACCTACTCCCCCTAAGAGGTAGCCACCAACATTAGTCCAAAATAAAGAATGAATCTTGAGATCCACTAGACTAATGCATCTCCTTATGCATCTAATTCAAAGGAGGGGAAATGACCCCCCAACTTCTCCCAGAGATACTCAAAAGTATCCTTAGGAAGAGCCTTAGTAAATATATTAGCAATCTGATCCTTTGTAGGCACATATTCCAACTTCACTTCATTCTCCAAAACCTTCTCTCTCAAAAAATGATATATGGTTGCAATATATTTTTTCCTTGAATGCATCACTATATTCTTTGAAATATTGATTGCACTTGTATTGTCACAAAATATATAAATAGGCACATCATACACTACTCTAATATCCTTCAATGTTTGCCTCATCCATAACACCTGTGTGTAGCAAGATGTTGCTGCAATGTATTCAACCTCTGTACTAGATAAAAAAACTAAATCTTGTTTGTTAATTAGCCAAGATACCAATCTACATCCAAGAAAGAATGTACCACCACTTGTACTTTTCTTGTCATCAACACAACCAACCCAATTTACATCTATGTAAGCACTCAAAGTGAAGTTAGTATCATTTGGATACCATAAGTCATGACCTGGAGTGCCCTTTAAGTATTTGAATATCTTCTTCACTACTACAACATGTGACTCTCTAGGATCTTCTTAAAATATAGCCATAAGAAAAAATGGCATGCATGATATCTAGTCTAGTATCAATTAGATATAGTAGTCCACTAATCATTGATTTGTACTTTCTATGATCAACCTTAGGAAATTCATCATTATTGATTAGTTTTCAACCAGTAACCATAGGAGTACATATCGGTTTGGATTCTTCCATTCCAAACTTCTTCAACATCTCTTTGGCATACTTTGATTGTGAAATGAATACACCTTTGTTTGATTGATTGATTTGTAGCCTAAGGAAGAAATTTATCTCCCCAAACATAGACATCTCAAAATATTTATGCATCTCTTATGAAAACTTATTGGGCATATCTTTATTACCTTCAAAAATTATGTCATCAACATACACAACAAAAGTCAAGATTTGATCTTTTTCAACCTTAAATTAAATATTACTATATGTCGTACCTTTATTGAATCCTTGTTGTATTAAATATTTAGCCAACCTTGCATACCAAGCTTTAGGAGCTTGCTTCAATATATATAATGCCTTCTTCAATTTGCAGACCATATTAAGTTTATCTGATAACCAAAATCCTTTCGGTTGTTCCATTTATAATTCTTCATCCAATTCTCCATTCAAGAAAATGGACTTCACATCCATTTGATAAACTTTAAAATCCTTGTGTGTTGCAAAAGCCAAAAGTACCCTGATAGCTTTCATTCTTTCCACCAAAGAAAATATCTCCTCAAATAGATATTCCTTGAACTTGTAAGTAGCCCTTACACACAATCCTTGCTTTGTTCCTTACCACTTCTTCACTCTCATTTAGTTTTTTTATGAATACCCACTTAAATCCGATTATGCTTTTGTTTGCAGGTCTTGGAACAAGTTACCAATTTCATTCTTCTCAATCTATAATAGTTCTTCCATAAATTTCATCCAATCTTCATATTTGCATGCCTCAATTACTATTTTAGGTTCAACTTCAGAAAGTAAACACAAATTTACCTCTTCTTTAGCAGCTTTCCTTCTTGTCAATACACCTTTTCTTTTGTCTCCAATGATCTATTCTTTAGAATGATTCCTCTGCACATACTTAGGGGTTCTAGGGGTCTTTTTTGGAGTTTCTTCCTCTTCTTCAAATTGCACTTCCTTTTCTTTAGCTTTCTCTTTTCTTTGTAATCAGGCTCATCTGATTCATCAACCTTGACACTTGCACTCTCAACCATCTTTCTGAGTCTCTTATTGTAACACTGATAGGCTTTTCTTTTAGTAGAATATCTAAGGAAGATTCCTTCATCAAACCTTGCATCCAAATTTTCCAAATTTTCTTCATCTCTTCTAATATAGAATTTGTTTCCAAACATCCTAAAGTATTTGACAGTAGGCATCCTTCTTGTAGATACTCTAAAATTTCCAAACTAGTGAACAACACTATTTAACTAACTTTCACCCTTCTTCCCTAAATAATTAAATAATTAGGACATTCTGACACACCCGATGGGACGTAGGTCCTTAACTCTAACGTTTATGTCAAGTTTCATGAGCAGTTGTAGGTTCTCGGTCACGGATGTATTTTGCAGGAATCACTTTTGCTAACTAGAACATTTTTGTCTTAAAATTTGAATGTGATAATCGCTATTGTTTTTCCGCTATCGACCTAAATCTAGAAACTATTATCTAAAAAGACCGCTATTGTCATTTCTATGTTGCAGGTTTCTGAGTAAGGGTGTTTGACCTGACATTACAGAGCCACTTTCATCCTAAACAGAGCTACTATCGACCTAAATTCTTGTCGCTATCATCTGAAAAGGTCATAGTCGCACTAAATACAAGGTTGCTATTGAAGGTATCAAGTCTACTATTGATTTGTTTCTAGGTTTGTGTCAATTTTGCAAACTTTTTGGATTCATAGTGTATCTAACCCTAACTACTAGTTGTTTGTTGTGTTTTATGAGATTGTTTAAACATTTTTGGTGCAACTCCTGCAAGGTCATGGCATATTTTTGTTGAAACAACTAATCATTTGATTGTAGGGTTGGCAAACAGTCCAAGGATTTTAATTTTCGAAGCATTTTTGTATATCCTCTGCAACCTATTTCTTCTTTTTCACAATTTTCTCAATATCCTCAACATCCTCATCATGCAACCAGCTTCCTTAACACATAGTTGACATCAATGAAAATGCACCAGCCTGTAGACATTATATTAACATCAATGGCAATACCTTCATACTTGCAACAATCTCCCCCTTTTTCATTGATGGAAACACAAGATGTGAAAAATCATCAAAGTCCACACAATAGCTCTAAATACACTTTCTTATGATTTCATTTATTTTCTCCCCCTGAGTAGATAAACTTTTTCACATGATACTTTCTCACCCTTTGACATCAATGGCAAAGGATAAGATGTTTTACATTGTTCTCCCCATTTGACATTGAACCAAGATGCTTTCTCTGAATACTCCCCCTTAGGAGTACACCCAACCAAAGTAGTAACCCAATGACAACACAACACTACCTACTCCCCTTGAGAGGTAGCCACCAACATCAGTCCAAAAAAGAGATGAATCCATAGATCCATTGGACTGATGCATCTCCATATGCATCTAGTTTAGATAAGGAGGGGAAATACCCTCAACTTTTCTCGAAGATACTCAAAAGTATCCTTAGAAAGAGTCTTAGTAAGTATGTCAGCAATCTGATCCTTTATATATACATATTCAAGCTTTACCTCATTCTCCATGACCTTCTCTCTTAGAAAGTCATACCTAATTGATATATGATTTTTCCTTAAATGCATCACTAGATTCTTTGAAATGTTAATTTCACTTGTATTATCACAAAATATAGATATAGGTTCATCATACACTACTTTGATATCCTTCGATGTTTGTCTCATCCACAAAACCTATGTACAGCATGATGCTTCTACAATATACTCAACCTTTTTGGTGGATAAAGAAACTACATCTTGCTTCTTACAAAACCATGACACCAATCTACATCCAAAAAGGAATGCACCACCACTTGTACTTTTCATGTCATCGACACAACCAACCCAATCTGCATTTGTATAAGCACTTAATATGAAATCAGTATCCTTAGGATACCATAATCCATAATCCAAAGTGCCTCTTAAATATCTGAATATCCATTTCACTTTCGCAACATGTGTTTCTTTAGGTTCTTCTTGACATCTATCCACAAGACAAACTGCATGCATGATATTTGGTCTAGTAGCAGTTAGATATAGTAGTCCACCAATCATAGATCTATATTTTTTCTGATCAGCCTTAGGTGAATCATCATTTTTTCTCAATTTACAACCAGTCACCATAGGAGTGCATACCAATTTGGAATCTTCTATTCCAAACTTCTTCAACATCTCTTTGACATACTTAGGCTGCAAAATGAAAATACCTTTATTTGTTTGATTGATTTGTAACCCAAGGAAAAAATGCATCTCCCCAAACATTGGCATCTCAAACTCTTTCTACATCTCTTCAAAAAAATTCTTACACATAATTTCATTTCCTCCAAAGATAATATCATTCACATACACAACCACTATCAAGATTTTGTCTTTCTCAACTTTGAAGTAAATATTTCTATTTGTGGTGCCTTTACTGAATCCTTATTGTATCAAATATATGTCCAATCTTGCATATCAAGCTTTGGGAGCTTGCTTCAATCCATATAATGCCTTTTTCAATCTACATGCCATATCCGATTGATCTAACAACTGAAATCCTTCTAGTTGTTCCTTGTAAACCTCTTCTTCCAACTCACCATTCAGAAAATCAGACTTCACATCCATTTGATAAACTTTAAATTCCTTGTATGCTGCAAATGCCAAAAACATTCTAACAACTTCCATCCTAGCCATAGGGGTAAATGTCTTCTCAAAGTCTATTCCTTCCACTTGTGAGTAACCCTTACACATAAGTCTTGCCTTATTTCTCAATACTTCTCCATTCTCTTTCAGCTTGTTTCTAAATACCCACTTAGTTCCAATTATGTTCTTATTTGCTGGTCTAGGAACCAATTCCTAAGTCTGATTTTTTCTCAACTTGCATAAGTACTTCCATTTCTTTCATTCGATGTTCATCTTTGCATAATTAGGTTCATTCGACACATGTCCATCAACTGCAATTGACTTCTGCAAGTTTTCATCAACCTTAACATTTTCACTTTCAACAATCTCTTTCAACTTGTTTCTAAATACCCACTTAGTTCCAATTATGTTCTTGTTTGCCGGTCTAGGAACCAATTCTTAAGTCTGATTTTTTCTCAACTTGCATAAGTACTTCCATTTCTTTCATCTAGTGTTCATCTTTGCATGCCTCGCTCACTGTTTTAGGTCCAAATTTAGAAATTAAACACAAATTTACCTCAACTTCAGTAGCTCTACTTATTGTCAATACTCCTTTCCTCTTGTCTCCACTACAATTGACTTATGCAAGTTTTCATCAACCTTAACATTTTCACTTTCAACAATCTTTCTCAACCTTTTGTTGTAACATCTGTAAGCTTTTCTTTTAGCAGAATATCTAAGGAAGATACCTTCATCATACCTTGCATCAAAATTCCTTAAGTTTTCATCTCTCTTGATATAAAATTTGCTTCCAAATACTCTAAAGTACTTGATAGTAGGAATCCTTCCATACCATAACTCATAGGGAGTCTTTGTGCTGTTAGCTTTTGCTTGAAATATGTTATGTATGTAAACAACAATATGAATTGCTTCTCTCCAATAGACTTATCATAGATTTGCTTATTTCATCATAGTTCTAAAAGCTTCTTGAATAGTCTAGTTTTTCCTCTCAACCACTACATTTTATTAAAGAGTTCTAGGGGAAAACAAGTGCCTTTTTATTCCATGAACTTCACAAAACATGTTAAACTCATTGGAGGCGAATTGTACACCTCTGTCAGACCTCAAACATTTGATTTTCACATTCATTTCATTCTCAACCATAGATTTAAATACTTTGAATCTATCTAGTGCATTATATTTATCTCTAATAAAAGTAACCCATGTCATTGTTGGAAGTGGCAATGTTTTTTCATTGATGTCAAAGATGTGTAATTGATGGAAATGGATATCAGATAAAGGGCCTCAAAGTCAAAGATTTATGTGATGTATGCAAAGGAACTTGTCCATTATCTTTGTAAATTAGTGTTAAAGGTGCATGATGGTGTGTGTCTCATTG
The DNA here is from genome assembly GCA_007115665.2 of Sequoiadendron giganteum. Taxonomy (NCBI): domain Eukaryota; kingdom Viridiplantae; phylum Streptophyta; class Pinopsida; order Cupressales; family Cupressaceae; genus Sequoiadendron; species Sequoiadendron giganteum. Next base: position 395,667,627 of record CM021104.1, on the reverse strand, counting down.
CAAGAGACTTGTCATGTTTTGAAATGACCAAAGGATTCTTCATTCAGTTGATAATGCAAGTGATGATGCAAAAGGTGTCTAAGGAAAGGTTGATAGCAAAGTGTTAAAATTGTGTTCATGGTGTTGCAAAGTGCTATCACAAGGTTGTTTTGGTACAAAGGGTAGAGTGCTTAGCATTGGTGTCATAATGGTGTTCATGGTTCACAAAGTTGCTTACAACGTGCTCATGTCTAAGGTTTGAATCAGGACTCTTCATGTTTTCAAAGGTGTTTTCTGAGACCCTGAAGGTCTAGGGTTTAGAGTTTATAGTGATTTCCAATGCAAGTTCTTCATACTCTATAACTTGAAGATGATTTATTGTTATGAATTAAGAATTTCTTAAGTCACCAAGACATATACCATTGATCTACCAAGTAACTTACAGTTTTTACACTGCCTTTAATAACTTTAATACTTTAGTGAAGAACCATACAGGAATTTGAAGGTTAAGACACTTATTCAAAGATAAAAAATTAGTTACAAGGACTTATATTTAAAACGTTTAGCAGCGATTTCCTGCAAGTTTAGTTTGACAAGTCTCTAGTTGTCACTATCTTCGTGTAGTTTTTTGTAACTATTTTCTCTTTGGATAGCAGTCCAGGATAAAGAGTGATTTTGAGGTTAGTGTGTGGGCTCTCTATGTGTGATGAAAAACAATCAATGTGAACTTGTCTAATGAAAGGAGAGTTAGTATGTGAGATCAAAAGAACTGAATATAATATGTAATCCATGATGGAGTAAGATTTCGATTTGTATGTGCTTCGCATAGATAAGTGTGTGACATCAAATGACTAAAGGGTGATAGACAGTATGTGAAAATGTTGTGTAGTGCTCTGAGAATGTAGAATTCTAATACTCATGTGACAAAAATTCTATTTGAAGCATGAATATTGTACAAATCTACACCATAGTCTCTAAGTGAGAAGAGTTTATGTGGATGAGATATTATCTTGTCTATATAGTAGTGGATATGATTATGTCAAAGTCATTATAGTCATATATTTGTTCATTTATAGAGTGTAACAGTCTAGGTCTGTGCAGAGGTCTTTATCTATCATTCATTTTTGTCTATTCATAATGGCTGTTGGATTAAGGGGTTGCTGGTAAAGAGACTATCATTTATGTTGCAGAGTCATTGGTCATTGGTCATATTATTTTGTATTGTGTAGAGGATTATAGCAAAGAAATCTTTCTTTCATGTTCTTGATGATGCGAATCAAGTGTAATGCCCATATTTTACACCCCAAACAACCTAACAACCCACAACAACTATTAGTTTTGCAAATATATATATTTTATTTAATTAAAATACAGTAACAACATAAGTCACTATTTACACCTATAGACCATGGTCACACTAGATAAGCTATACAACCCAACTAATAGTCTACAACATCTAGAGAGAAAGAAAAGACTAAAACAAGACTCGGGAGAACAATCCTAAGGGGGCAACCTAATGCCTCGGGGGCTCATCGCTTGATGGCCTTGCCTACGTATATATTTCGTAGAGGCGTCGTAGTTCGACAACTTGAGTTGCTCCAACTCATTTGACTCACCCTCACAGGGTTTAACCATTGGGTTTGAAAAGATGACTCTACCTCACAATCATAACATAATAACACTGATATATGTTATCTCGATCCTCTACTCACAAACATCACATGACCCATACAAATTACACAATATAGGAGTGGGTACACAAACCTTTTTAGGGTCCATTACCCCAAACAATCCCTAGTTGGTTGCCACCCACTTAGGTGGAGTCGAGGAGCAAAACCCTAGTTAAGGACATAATAGAGAAGTATGGAGCAGAGACTTAAATACACATACCGACAACTAAGCTCTTAGCTTTCAACTATTCCTTTGCATCTAAAACATAACTAAGATATGAGGTTGAAACACATAAACAAAATTCCATGCACAAGCATACTTAGTTAATTATAACATCCCAGATTAAACCACACATTATTAGGGTTCTACAATAATTTTGACTCATTACCACCATAGCCTCCCTACCACTCTTTTATACTAAAAGCTCAATGTAAAGTGGTACTACCTAACCAATACTTATGTAAGGTTAGATAAGTCCCAATTGTGATGCATGCTACCATATGGAATTGTGAACTAGGTTATATACTCTTTGTAACCAATATGCAAGAAATGATGGGATTAAAAGAAAATATTATAAAATTAGACTAGAGATAATCTTGTAACTAGATGAGTTGATAATGGCTAAACTAAGTTGATAAGTAAGATTATTTGAAATAGAAATAAAATGATACCAAGTAATAATATTTCACAAGATATGGTTCTAGTGAGCATTTAACCTATGGTCATAATTATAAGATTTTAACAATAGAAATGCCATTTAACACTAATTTTTTAACATAGATAAAACCATTTTATTATTTGAAATGTAATAAGAATTATAATCTAATAGACTAAAATGTACCTAAAATAATATGATTTAAGGTATAGTATAATAACTTACATCAACATATCATGATATTTTATAATTAACCTAAAGCTACCCTATCTAGTCATAACATACAAAACGTTGTATAAATGTTAAGGTATGATAGCCATCAATAGGTTCAATGGTAAATTCTTTGATTTATTTTTGGAGGAGATAGATCACATCCTCAACACGGCAGATCTATGCAAAATCAGAAAAAATGACTTGGCAAAAGAAGGCAACAAGGTATTCTAGATTCAAGGCTGTTACTTAATGCTGTGGAAGAGAAGATAATATTAAATAATCATTCATCTGCTATCAAATAAAAAGTTAGCAATTGCATTTGGTTTGTTAAACGCACCCCACCCTTAAGTACATATATCAGAGTTGTTAAGAACCTTCGAGTATGTTCTGATTGCCACACTGTATCTAAATTTCAGCTCCAAGATTGTTTTGAGAGAAATTGTTATGAGGAATGTGGACCGTCTCCATTTTAAACAAGTACAATGTTCTTGTGGAGAATATTGGTGATGCTAAATGAAGAAATATGAAAATGAACAACTTGCCCTATAATATTGTGCACTGTATCAGATATCCAGTAATAATGAAGGGACATCCATCAAGCATAACAACGGAATTTTTCTGTCACAAGTTGTAGTTACATTTGCCTTGCTAGACATAAATAAAAAATGTGGAAGCATAGACAAGGCGAGTGAACTGTTGATAGAATGCCTCATAGAATTGTGATCTCATGAAATGTAAAAAATGCAGCGTAAGCACAAAATGGATTTGTTTACAGGCTTTAGAAATTTCCAAGAAAATGCAATCGGCAGGTGTAAAGCCAATTTCCACAACCTTTACAGCATCCTCATTGCCTGCGCCAAAAAGGGAGCTTTGGTATAATGTGCGTGTATATGCAAGGCACGCGAATTGTTTGTCAAAATTATTCCTCAAAGAGATGCGATCTCATGGAATGCCAAGATTGCGGGATAATACAAAATGGAATTGTTTTAAAGGCTTTAGAAACTTTCAAGAAAATGCAATATGCAGGTGTGAAGACGGATTCCAGCATTTATCAGCAAAATGCAAAAAGCATAGACTAGGCACGTGAACTGTTTGACAGAATGCCTCAAAGGTTTGCGGTCTCAAGGACTTCATTGATTGCAGGATATGCACAAAATGGAATATTTGGAGCGGCTTAGAAACTTTCAAGCAAATGTAATGTAATCGGCAGGTGTAACGCCAAATACTGCAACCTTTTCCAGTAATCCCCCTACGTATTCCAAACTGGGAGCTTTGGAGCAGGGCACGACATCCTTAAGAAATCAAGAAAAATGTATACTTCTTAAATGTGGATTTTCAGATTGGAAAGGCATAGGATTGCTTATTATTATTATTTTTTGACAACCATCTAACCAAGGTTTTGCATTTCTGTCTCCCTATTTGTACACGGATACATAAGTCCAAGATCGTACCCGACCATTAAAGAATCTCAAGAATAAAACCGCCTAGATTGTTAAAGACTTGGCATCTTTTCACTTTTGACCAACCTTAATTTAGCATGAAATTTTCATAGTTGTGGTTCAAATATCCCAATTCCATTCACAACGAAGAAACACTAGAAAGTCCACCATGCCTATTGAACTACTTGCAAATGAGTAATGATAATGTGTCATGGTTCTTCCCAGAAGTAACAATACTATGATTACTTCAAACCTGAACTAAGGATTTAAAGATTTTAAACAAACATGATGAAGGTCATCCACCCCAGCTAAAGGTAAACAAAGAAAAGCATTTGTTTTGCAGGAGAACAACCATTCATCATACCACAAAGCCAATGCTACCATTTAACCAACAGTGATAAATTTCTTCCAAAATGCAATAAAACACCACCAAGAGAATCATTCAGCCACGTACAGATTCCTAAGCAAGACAAAAGAACAAAACTCACTGAAACCATGGACGGTGACTTACCTCAAGCTTCTGCGCAACTTTTGTTATCAGTCTGCCCACATGCTAGTCCAAGTAAATGGGTAGACTTTGCAGAAATGGATAATACTACCAATGTTATTTATTCTATCTCCCTCGAATGCAAGGCCCTCCAATCCCACCCAAAATTGTGTTTCCCCGTATTGCCCCCTCTTGAGCAGGGAAGCAACCATCGCTCAAACCCCTAGAATCTTCCTGCTAGAGAATGATGATTCCCCCTTTTCCTACGTGAAGATTGAAAAACAAGAAACAGGGCTCTATGCTTCATAAATGACTCCACCAAGTCCCTTCCACTTCCCCATGCTTGGTAATTGCTTCTTGCAAGAGTAACACACAGCCTTGACAGGGGTAATAAATTCAAATATCTTTGACACACTTGTACAACATTTACTATTTTTTTCTCATATTTAGCATTTCTAACTCTTCCACATCCAATTGCATATAATATCTTTCATTTCCTTAGTATGTTTTCGTGTTTTAATAGTACACAAGCTTATACCATACATTCACTATATACATTTTTGAAATTCTAGTGAATTAAAATGGAATATACAAAGTCAATTAAGAATAACAATAGAACCAAATCAGTTATATTAATACAAGCTCACTGACTATTCACATATAAATAATGATTAAACCTTTAGATTCTTGTATTCCAAATATCATGTGCTCCAGGTTATTCATATTCACTTTCAAATGACATTTAATCATATAGACTAACAATATAATTTATTAAATAATCATAATTTAAATTATCATACAATTTGCAACATGTTATGTAATTAGAAATAATAATAGAAACATATAGTACCTATATTACTAGATATCAATTTTGTTAAGCCAAAATATCATAAAGAAGTAAGCACCCTTTAATCTAAACTTACACCACCATTTCTTTTGTACTTTTATACCTTGAGGTTGAAATTGTATCATCTTCAACAATTTTAATCCAAGGGTTAAACATAACTAACAACTTAAGTTGGATTCCATTATTAACAAGCTATAGTGATAAGAAAAGATAATAAATTGCTCCTATAAAAGAATTTATCATTTATGAGAATAAGGATAATTTAAGTTCTATAATTTAATTCCTAGTATTGGTACCTCTTGAGATATTCATTAAGACAAATTTAGTTCATTAAATTTTCTAGAGTCTAGTTCCTATGAGGTTAAGGAATAATTAACTTATAATATTTTTAACTCTCGATAAATTAAAACCATTCAATCTACTCATTAAATGGTATATTTCTTAGAACCTCTACTTACACTCGAACCTTAATGATTTTAATAATCATTCTATCTATTTCATGATGATATATGCATATTTTATAAATCCTCTATATGCAATTAACACCTTGATAGGCACATATTTTCCAAGATACTCCTATAGAAGGTATCACCATTAATGAATAAACAAGATTTCTAAGTTATCATTCAAAATGATGTGGTATGAAATCTATAATCTAGCTCTTGATTCCTTCTCTTATTGGTATGTCCATGTACCATCACTAATCACCAGTATAATTTTCTTCCATTAAATTATGTACCCCCACTTCAACTTGGTCTAGTGTTGCACTTGCTAGTAGTTACTTTACTCCAATAAATTTATCATGGTATCAAGTATTATAATGTGGTTTTAAATATATCATAAATAATTCCTTAATATACATCAATATAGAATATTTAATCTAAGATCAGGGTAATCTACACAAATATTGATTTAGTACATTATACCAAGATCACTAATCAAAACAATTGTTTCCTTTTAAAAATTATCCGCTCATCGAAGTATTGTTTGATATTTATTGACTGATTAGAAAATGTTAATTATCAAAAATGATATAGTACAAAACCAATCATGGAATTAAATTTAGACTTCATGGCTTTGGTCATGAGACCCAGAGGTTCTTTGTCCTCATATTAGGCCTTAACTAGAATATAACATGACAAGGTATTACATCAATTCCCCTTGCATGTCGTCATATTCCTTTAGTGACCATTTACAATTATCACACATAAATGAATCATATATAAATGAAAGTATATAACTAGTAAAACTACATTGAACTTTATGAATTATATGCCATGGGGTGCCTCGCTACCACATACTATGAAATATCTACATGCATTTATGGAGGGTTGGTTAGGTGGCCTTACATCTTGTATCAAGGGAGATTCTTATAGTCAAGGTGTTGAAGGTGTATTCTATTGGTGCATATTGTAATAGGGTAACCCCCTGAAATAGTGTTTCTTTTTCATTGGAGATTCGTCATTAAGACCATAGAGGTTTTGCCAGTGAGGTTGTATTTTTCCAGTGAGGCTGTGTTTTGCTAGTGAGGTTGTGTTTTGCCAATGAGGTTGTGTTTTTCCAGTGAGGCTGTATTTTTCCAGTGAGGCTATATTTTTTCTAGTGAGGCTATAATCAATGAGATTACCATTTTTCTAGTGAGGCTAATAAAATGAACTTTTCGAGTGGTTTTTTCTCCCTGTAAAGGGTTTTTCACTCATAAATCATTGTGTACATCAAGCATTTAATCTTGCCTATCTCATTGGATTATTTTTTTAGCATTTGAACTTCCAAGTTATCACAAACACACTATGTGCATAAATTTATGAAAAACAATTAAATTGAATTTATTTTAGAAACACTGGTTCACCCTCCCTCTCAGTGTTATTGTACTCCAACAATCATTATAGAATAATCATCAATCAAAAGCATGGAATACCTATCACCTTGAATAATTCTCACCCTTGTAAGACCACAAATATCCGTATGTATTAATTTCATTAGTCTAGTAGCAAATTGTTCCTTTCCTTTGAAACTACTCCTTACTTTCTTTCCAAACTGACAATTCTTGTAAACATTGATAGACTTTTTGGTTTTTGGTGAACCTCACTTCATGAACTGAATTGATTCTCATCAAATTATCAAAATTCATGTGACACATCCTCCAGTGCCATAACCAACTATCATTAATCTGAGACATAAAGCAATGACCATCAACACCCTTAGGTTGATAGATATTTCCATCAGTCCTCTTACCAATAGAAATCATAGTTCTAGTCCCTTTTATGATCCCACATCTTTCATCCTTAAACACAAGATTGTATCCTTTGCTACACATTTTTCCAGCATCAAAAGATTATGCCTTAAACTCTTATCATAGTAAACATCTTCAGTATTATGGTTTCCATCAAAATTGATTGAACCTATTCCACAAATATTAGCTCTTGAATCATCTCCAAATTTAACTAATCCACTATCATACTTTTCAAGTTTAACAAACTTACTTTTGTGTTTGGTCATGTGATTAGAGTAGCCACTGTCAACAACCCAGTAATTTTTATTTTCTTTAACATAAAAAGAAGAAACCAAAGTACTTATAGCCTTATCCTTCTCCTTCGAAATAATTTCTTTCACACAATTTTCAGAGTTAGTAGAAGTAGATTCATCTTTTATAGCTAGCTCATCAACTCTTTGCATGTAGGTTGAAATTGTTTCATCTTCAGACATTCACATAGTCTCAAATTATGCCTTCAGATTTTGAAACTTTGCATGTTTGACCTTTTCATCTCCTTCATAAATACTTTCAATCTTATCCCAAACATATTTAGCAGTCTTAAGATTCATAACCTTAACCAACTCAGAATTTGAAAGATTGTTCATCATAATAAATATTGCCTTAGCATTTACTTCATGTGCCTTGATCTCATTACTTGTTCTTAGACCAGTCTAAGGTTCAAAAAATTGATTCTTTATTGCCTTTTAGATCTCAAATCCATGAGATTCTAGATATCCTTCCCTCTTCATCTTCTAGAATGTATAGTCTATTCCATCAAATCTAGGGAGATCAATTTATTTTTCCATCTTAGATCTACCTTAAGTGGTTAAGCTCTTCACCAAGGAACCTTGCTTTGATGCCAATTGTTGAATGAACAAGATAAATGAGAGGGGAGATGAATCAATTATAGCAAATTAAAACATCAAAACCCTCAATGGTAATCAGATCCAAATACATTCATTAAACCCTTATTCTATTAAAGAGATTAATCATGAAATGTAGATAACAAAAATTGAAATAAAAACACCATACACAAGAGAACACCAGATTTATGTGTAAAATCCAATGAGGGAAAAACCATAGTGAGGATTATCTCACAATATAAGTAATTGTAAAATTGGTACAAAGGTTCACTGGCAAAATATGACATACTGTCCAGAAAGGCTCATAGGTAGGGCTCACTGCCATAGAAAGAAACAAAGAAGATAGAAGAGAAATGTTACATAGAGAACAACATCTCAATGCAATAGGGAATCCACCACAAATGCTCCAAAGCTTTTTCAACTGTGTTTGAAAGATTGCAGACACCTTCAACTCACTGCATTCAAAAGTCCAACACTTTGAAGTTCATACTGCTCTGCTCAAACACACACTCTACTCTTTAGAAATTTGTATCACTTGCATCACACGCCTTTTTTATTTCTATCTTTTCTATATTAACAACCTTCAACATTTTGACTCATACTTATACTGTCCTCAAGCTTGAAAACTTTCTCCAAGGTCGAAAATACATGCTTCACACTTTGCAATTTCAAATTAGGTCGGCACTACGTATTCCCACAGTGGATAGTAATTAAAGTGGACCAAGAGAACACTTAACTGGGACCCAAATTAAATCTCACATGCCACGCTACACCTTCATTAATACTTGAACATCTTTGAATGTAGTGTAAACACCAGTTTGACCATTACTTGTGAAAACACATTAAACATTAAGTACATGCTTCCTTAAATCAATTTGAAACTTTAAGACAACAAAGTTCACTTGAACGCAATCTAAAAACATCGTAAAAACCAACAACTTCCTCTGCAACAAATCTCACCTAAAGATTATAATCATACTATTTATCCAATCAACATTACCAGATGTTGCAATACTCTGTAACTTAGAAGACCTTTCGATATTCCTAACCATAAATCCTCTTGACACAAACAAGAGAACAGCATCATTAACTCTCCTTCAAAACCACAAGTCTTGAAAAACAACTACGGATAAATATGGAGAAAATACATTTCTTCCAAACACCTTTGTACAACACTACAAAACCAGTTCACATACTGGTGAGCACAACTTCCTTTGACCAACGATTCAAAAGCCCAAATTCTAGATATAGAAACCTTGAACAACTATAAAAAACATATCCAAACCACAAAAGTGGATCTTCAACCTAGAATAAATGCAAAGCAAAACCAAAATACCTTTGCAACACCCTATTTCCTCTTTTTCATAATTTTCTCAATATCCTCAACATCGCCATCATACAACCAACTTCCTTAACACATGGTTGACATCAATGACAACACACCATCCTTTAGACATCCTATTGACATCAATGACAACACCTTCATACTTGCAACACATTTTTTGGCTTAAAACCAAATTACAATAAATTATCTAATGTGTTCACTGTGATTGGCAAGCCAAGTGTGTATCATCTCCCCCTACGTCTTTGGATGATCATGGATGATGAGAAACACTTTGGGGTATTTGCATATTTTTTACATCATTTATTTTATATCGGGCCTACCTTGAGATACATCCCACACTGGAGAACTCAAGCTGACCTAAAGCAATTTTTCCCTTGGGCTGCTATATAAATTGATTAAGGCTAAAGTCATGATCTAACTAGCGAGTACCTTATTGACAGCTCCATTCAGAAAAGGGATGTATCCACATTCATGTGAGGTATAATTAGTACCCTAATAAGAGTGGTTAAAGCCTTAAGTGGCTTTTGGACACTCACAAGGCGCTAAGTTCCTCGAGCAACAACTAAACACCTTATTGTAGTTGACCACCCTATGGATTGACCATGTATTGGCAACCTTTTTAGTGCAAGGGATGTGCACTATACCCTAAAGATTTTTACTCGCCATATGAACTCTCTTGAGCTGAGACAAAAATCCTCGACTTAGCATAATCTACTTGTAGCTTTTCGGGGTAAGGGTGATTTTGGTTACCCTTCCATGCCAAGAGGCCCCTATCTATCCACTCTCACAAAGAATTTAGTGTATACATCTCTTTGGATTTCCCTACCCTTGAGTTGAAGGATATTTCAAGTTGTGGGCCTGAAAATTTTACCACTAGCTTTGACCTTAGGGATAAAACTACTTGAAGTGTTTTTCAATATGTTATTACCAGTGTAAATTGGGTTGATTTTGATCTATTGTCATCAAAACCTTATGATCGAGTCATACACTCTTTTTTTGTGTTTTATCACTTGTTGTATCATAAAAACATTGTCTCAAACATCATACCAAATAAACGTCAAAAACTTGCAAACTTCTCAAAATAAACTGCCATCACAAAACTGGAAACTGCTAAAACAGAGTTGCTACTATCAAGTTTTTTTGCTACTATCTCAAAACATCATCGCAATCGATCTAGAATCTCCTTGATTTTTATGATTTATCCTCTAGTGTTATCATTGGTTCATGACAATCACTATAAAAAATAGAGTTTCTTCTATAAAAAATTATTGTAGTTATCTTAAAATAGAACTACTATTAATCTAAAATCCTACCGTTATCATCCTAAATAGGTGCACTATCATCCTACTTGTAGGATTGCCTCAAAAAAAATCCAAACAACTGATTTTCAAACATTGGCCTAAAAAATCCATTCAATTATTAGAGAACATCATTGGACCTATCAGTCAAACATCTAACATCACCATCCTTCATTTTTGACTTGGTTTACATAGGATTTGTGACTATCATCTTTTGGACACAAACACTTACACCATAGCTTATCAACATCCTTCAACATCACCAAATCAACAACCAAACATCAACCTAGTCTTGAACACATATTGAGCACAAGAAATCAAACCATAATCTTACTATTATTTTTAGAGAAACCTTTACTTTCAGCTTCATAGCTAGTTCAAGTAAAGCAAGCACCATGTCCTCTAAAACATAGAAAAACATTGATTTGAGTCTTGTGAACTATTGTGTTCCAAACTAGCATCAAATTAAAACACCATAGTGTCATTCATCAAAAAACACCCAAAATCAACTCATCTCCTTATCATAGGGTTGAGTAGTAAACTCTTACCATCCAACATCAAGCTTGATTGTCCACATATCACAACACCAATCCATAGAAATCAACCAAAAACCTTTTTCCAAAGGCATACACACATCCCCTTTGTACACCATTTTATCAAACCAAATCTCAAAACATGTCATTCCATTTCCATAAGTTGTTATCCCAAACTTACCAAGGTCTCTTGAGTTCGTTTATGACTACAACGAGATCACAACACAAAAAGAAGATGGAATCCAATAAAATCAGTGCTAGTATGCCAAACACCAACACCACCAACAAGGAAACTCAACCATGGGATTACGATCCTAGGACATACTCAACTCCCAAAGATCAACCAACATTTAAAGCACAACCAAGCCAACCACCTAGTGTTGATGACATACACCTTCAACATCAAGACCGATTTGCTAGGCCACAAGATCAACCTCCTAATCCTATAGACATGATCATAGAGGAGTATGATAGTGATGAGGAAATCACTGATGAAGTACTTTTAGAGTGCTCCCAAGATTCAAAAATATAGAAACTTATGAACAAGATGATTGGGAAAGATCCTAACACATGTTTCCTCAAGCTAGCACAAAGTAGGGCCAAGTTGCCCACAAACTTTAACATTGAAGTTACTAAGGATCCCAACCTCATTCCTTTGGGAGACCAATCAGTGGTGAGATAAATACCCAAAGCAATGATAGACCCCAAGATACCACCATTATTCTCAAACACCCATATCAATGACCAATATTTTCCCCAAAATGTGGAGAATCCATTTATAGACATCCATCACAAATTGAACAAGCAATGGTATCCCAAAATACTCAAGAGAATCCAAACCTCTTAACAAATCAAAACATGCACCATAGAATGTTAACACAATGGAACCTAACATATATGAGACATCTTGGAATAACCAACAATAAGGTCCCAATACTAATATGCAAAACATGGGAAACCTTCTACCAAGACAACCACAACAAAATATAGTGAACCAACAAGGCAACAACCCTTTACAACCACAACTACATGTTAACAACCCACAACAAGATCAGAGCATATATCAAGGAAATCAAACTCAATGCATGCCTCAACAACAATACTATGATCCTAACACACAAAATCAATATGGATCATCATCTACCCAATACCCTCAACATCAAACATACATTTCAACACTACCAAATGTGAATACCCAACATCAAACGTATGTTCAACCACAACAAAACACACACCTACAAAATCAAACACCCAATATTCCACAACACAACATTGGTACACAACCTCCATCACAATACCAGACCTACATACCTCAACAACAACACAACATACCTCAACAAAAACATAACATAGCTCAACAACAACACAATGTACCTCAACAACAACATAACATGCCTCAACAACAACACAATACCTCAACAACAACATCATACCCTCAATACACAACACACCCACATTGGTCCTCAAGGACCCCATCCATCATCCTACACCCACAACATGGCTCAAGGTCCATCATATATACAAACCCCACAATACAACACACACAAAATTATGGGGCAACAAGGTTACAACGTCTCTTCTTATCAAATGAACGTACCAAGTGATGATGCAACCTTACAAATATAGAATCTCAACCAAAGGATATCAGAAATCCAAATTGGAAATCCAAAGAAGAGATATGCTATATAAGACATATTTCCATATCCTTTGGATTGTTCCTTATCCATGATACCCTTCCCCAAAAACTTTGAAATATAAAAATTTGACAAATACAGGGGTAGAGGAGATCTAATAGAGTATCTGTGAGAATTCTTAGTAGTGTGCATCGATGTACAACACAATAATACCCATTTAATGAGGCTTTCCCCATGAATTCTTGGTGGGGCCGTTATCAAGTGGTTCTCTCATCTACCGCCTGGTATCAAGACCTTCGATGAGTTGTTAGACAAATTTTTCAATCATTTCTCATACAACATCAAGCAAGATATAATGATCTATGATATGTATAAATTAAACAAAGCCAAGGGGAATCATTTGAACTTCATATCTACAGATATTGAGACATAAAGCTAGCAAATGTAAATGGCTAGTTCTCTAGAAACACCTTGTAGACATCTTTTTCTCTAACATACAAGTATACATTAGCTACCAACACATGATGTTGTGCCCTAGTAATTTTGAAGAAACCATTGAAAAGGGTTTACTCATCGAAAGAGCTCTCATAGAAAGGGGATTCATTAAACTATATAACAACAACGAACAAGCTTCAAGTTCTAATGAAAAATGAAAAATATGGGAAAAGAAAAAAAATGTTACCAACGATGGAGTGGCAGATGTAAAATTCATACAAAACATACAAAATCTTGTCAATCCATAGAATAATGTCCAAGTAGCTCAAGCAAACTACCCTCAAAACAATGCCCAAAATAACTAGTTAACATATCCTCCAAACAATCAACAAAATACCCAACCAAATCAAGGGCATGATATTCAAAGAGGGCCATTGAGGTAGAATAATCAAACTAGGAGAAAATTCACTCCACTGGCAGAAACTCTTGAAGTAATTATGCATAAAATCATCCAAAAGAACCTTATCAAGCTTCCTAATCCTGATAAAGTGACTTATGATGAACCAAACTTCAAACCCCCTTGGTACAATGAGAATGATCGATGTTAATTCCACAAGATCAAGGGTCACACAACAAATAATTGTATGAGGCTTAAAAACATCGTACATGACTTAAATAGAAAAAAGAGAGGTCGACATTGAACATCATCCTGGGACCTTTGATAATAAAGACATGGAAATATACAAGGATTCACTCCTTGATCATTCTAGGGGAAATTACAAAGGTAAGGGGCAAGATTACCAAAAATCCAACTTCACCTATGACAAAGTCGTAGGATCCATATGTCAAGTTAATCGAAATATCAATGTCGTGACTATACTAGGCAAAAGCCTCAAATGCAATGTGACTACACGAAGAGGAAAATTCATGATCCAAGGATCCCCACTTCTATTCAAAGTCACCATCAAGTTGTCCATTGACTATAGAATTGTTGACCAACTGAAGAAAACTCCAACATTAATCTCCATCCTTGAGCTTTTAAAATTATCACTAGCACATAAAGAGATCCTAGAGAAATATCCAATTAAATCTTCAGTGCCTAATGATCATAACACTAATCAATTTCAAGCCATGGTTGGTACCATCACTTGGTCTTTTATGAAAAATACCTTCCACAATCAAGCTTTGTATCTTAAGGTTTGTGTCCATAAACATAAAATGAAGAGAGTCTGAATAGATGGGGTTGCAGGTTTAAACATATGTACCCTAAAAATGGTAAAGTAGTTGGGATGTTCTTATGACATGATTGACAAGAACAAGAGTATTACCATAAGGGCTTATGATGATCTAGAGAGAAACTCTAAGGGAACAATAAGGCTTCCAATACAAGTAGGGTCAGCTATAGAAAAAACCATTTTTCAGGTACTGGATCTTGAGTTTCCATACAACCTTCTCTTGGGACATCCATGGATCCATGCAATGAAAATAGTCCCTTTAACCTTTCACCAATTCTTAAAATTTACTTACAATGGTAAGGAAGTTATAGTATATGTCGATCCTAAACCCTTCCTTTACTGCTCAAACTTGGAGAAGTACAAAACACTCCTTCAAATACCTAGTAACGACATAGCATTACACTCATTTTCCTATCTCGATCCAACATCACTTGCTTCAACCTCAACTCCATCTATGTTAACCAATCCTCCAAAATATGACCTCAAGATCTAAGTGCTTGACAAGGGTTGTGGAGAATACCATTTCAAACAATCCTTCTACATTGGGGAGCTTCCCCCATCACCAAAATCCTACGAATGACCAAAGGAAATAAAGCATGTTCAAGCTATCACATATGAAGTCAAACCCACTATCTTCACCAAGTGGGGAGACATGAAGGATTAAGTGGTGTTCAAAGAAGACCTCTCATCATGGATCTATAAAGAAGAACAAGAAGAACAAGAACAATTACATCCCCTTCATGTGGATCTTAGTAATAAATTTTATATGATAGCAAGAAATATGGGATACACTAGAATAGGTGGCCTTTGTCTACACAAACAAGGCATAAGAGAACCCATCATAATAGAACAACACAAGAAGAACATGGGACTAGGTTATGGTTCAATATACGTGGTTACCCCAAACATTGAAACTACCTCTTATCAGGCAATAACTTCTTCTACTGTCATTGAGACATCAAATAACTATGATCTTATTGATGATGACCTAACAATCACAGACCTATTTGAAGACTTTGGCATAAATACCATCACCTTCAAACCTAAAACTAAGGACTACCATACTGAAACAAACTCCAATGAATGGGAATGGGGGTCTTATGCCTCTAGTGACTATGAACTAGATACCCTCTAAGATCTTGATAACTCTTCTATCCTTACCTTTTCCCCATCCACATCCACCATAAGCTTTGTTGATAACAATGATAACTTACCCTTACATCACCCATAGTTTATTGATTAGGATCAACAACATCACACACCTATTGTGGACCTATTCCAGAATAATGAAGCTATTGTAGAGTTCATGGGAATTCAATAGGGTGTCTATAAAGAGATCATGAGGAAGGTTTTGTCATAGAACTATAATAAGGAGAATACCTTGGAGGGGAGATTGCATCCTCCAATCACAAAATTGAAATGAAAAATTTTAAAATCAAAATGAGATCCCCTAGGGAAAACCACAATGTGGCTCTATCAGATCATGAAAAAGGAAAAAACAAAGGACGTATCTGAGGGTGAAAACATTATTGAGGCACTTGAAGATGGAGGATTCAATCTCCCCATTACAAAGTATCGAGAGAATTTAGTAGCCTTGGTGAGGGTTTTGAACCTATCAATGTTGGAACAACAGAGGAATGTAAAGTGACATATCATGCAACTTCCTTAGATTCTAAGGAAAAATTCAACTTCACATCATTCATCAAGGAACACAAGATTAAATTTGACTGGGCATATGTAGATATGCTTGGGATAGATCCACCTTTAGTGGTACACCATCTAACAATATTCCCTGCATCAAAACCAATTAAGCAAAACCTTTGAAAATGCACCCATAGATAGCACTATTAGTCAAGGTTGAGCTTCAAAAACTATTGGACATGGGATTCATCAAACCCATAGACTATCCTGAGTGGGTATCCAACCTTATATCGGTATCAAAACCCACTAGGGGCATACAGATCTATACAGAATTTAGGGATATTAACAAAGCATGTCTTAAGGATGACTTCCCCCTTCCCAACATCAAAATCACAATAGATCTAATTGTTGTTCATGAAATGCTTTCATTAATGGATGTATTTTCTAGGTACAATAAGATATAGATAGCTCTTGAATATCAAAACAAAATAGCTTTTACCTGTGCTTAGAGAAATTTTTACTGGAATGTCATGCCATTCAGCTTGAAGAATGCAGGAGCCACATATCAAAGAGTGATGACTACAATTTTCCATAACATGTTGCACATCACCATGGAGGATTATGTAGATGATCTATTGGCTAACTTAGCTAGGATATTTGAAAAACTAGATGAGTATAACTTGCATCTAAATCCAAAGAAATGTGTATTTGATGTAACATCTAGGAAACTGTTGGGATACATTGTATCCATAAGAG
The DNA here is from genome assembly GCA_007115665.2 of Sequoiadendron giganteum. Lineage (NCBI taxonomy): Eukaryota > Viridiplantae > Streptophyta > Pinopsida > Cupressales > Cupressaceae > Sequoiadendron > Sequoiadendron giganteum. The sequence goes on along the minus strand of CM021104.1, from coordinate 395,650,342 downwards.
GTATCAAGGTGGATCCTACTAAAGTCAAGGCTATCTTGGAAATGCCTCCCCCAAGAACATTAAAACAACTACACAGTCTACAAGGTAAGCTTCAGTCTATCAAAAGGTTCATTGCACAACTAGTAGATAAATACCATCCATTCACACACCTCCTCCATAAAGATGTAACATTCAAATGGGACAAAAGGTGTGACAAAGATTTTCAACAGGTAAAAGACTATTTTCACACTCCCCCAATATTGATGCCTCTAATTTAGGATAAAGCAATGATTCTATATGTGTACACAACAACAACTTTAGGATCTCTACTAGAAAAAATTAATGAACAGAATAAAGAATGATCAGTTTACTACATTAGTCATACCCTAGTTGGCTATGAGTTGAATTATACACCCATTGAATGAAAAAATCCTATCAATTTTCTTCGCAACATTAAAGCTTAGGAGTTGCATATTAAATAGACAAATAAAGTTGATATCTAATATAGACCCCTTGAAATATCTCTTAGCAAAGGAAACTCTTATAGAACAAATCACTAAGTGGGTCATGATACTTAGTGAATTCAACATAGAATATGTTGATAGAAAATCCATCAAGGGATAGGTGATATCAAACCAGCTAGTAGAAGCACCAATCGAAGATCATCAACTGCTCATAGCAAAGTTTCCAGATGAGAGCATCCTAGTAACAACTCAGTCAACTTGTTGGACCATGTACTTTAACAGAGTCCACACTCAACACAACTTAGGGGCCGGTATCTTATTTCTCACACTACAAGGATACCATATACCAAAAGCATACAAGATTTCATTCCCCTATACAAACAATATAGTTGAGTATGAAGCATTGATCACTGGGCTGAAAATGGTCATGGAGTGGAAAATTAAGGAACTAAAATTCTATGGTGACTCACAATTGGTCATAAGGCAAGTCAATGGTGAATATCAAACTAAAGGTGACAAGATTATGTCATACAAAAGGATAGTGGAAAGCTTCAAGCAATAATTTCAAGTCGTCATCTTTGAATAGATCCTGAGGGTTAACAATAAATCACTTGATGTTATGGCTACTATTAGTTCACTCCTTGACATACCTGAGAACATTCCTAGATATGAATTCTTGGTAGAAAAATTGCTTATACCAGCATTCGACATCCCAAAATCTAAACTAGGGTGTAATCTTGTTGGTTCTGAGTCACCTTGGTATGAGGACACACTTTTCTATATCTAGCATGGAATCATACAACCCCACCTAATAGCCAACCAAAGGAAAACCTTCATCCGCTAAACTTATTGATTTACTATACTAGGAGATACCTTATACTATCAAAGTCTCTATGGTACATTACTCTGATGTCTTAAGACAAAAGAAGAACAAACTTCCTTACAAGAGGTACACAAAGGTGTTTGTGGATCTCACTCCAATGGACCTAACCTAGTATAGAAGATACTTCAAATAGGGTACTACTGGTCATCAATGGATCAAGAAGAAATTCATTTTTCCAAGAGGTTTCGTCAATGCCAACAACATGAAGATATTGTACACATACATGTACACGAGTTGTGTCATATCACTACTCCATGGTCTTTCTCTCAATGGGGACTGGACCTAATAAGAAATATATCACCAACCTCATCCAATGGACATAAATTCATCATGATTTCTACAGAGTATTTTAGAAAGTGGATAGAGGCTATTCCTTTAACCTATATCATAGGGAAACAAATATATAAGTTCATTCTTAACTATTTTATCTGTCAATATGGCATCCCACAAACTATCATAATAGATAATGGAACTTTGGTTAAGAACCAAGATGTCTACGAGCTCTACTCAAGATTCTCTATCCAACACCAGTTTTCAACCCCATATTATCCTCAAGGAAATGGCCAGGATGAATTATCTAATAAGACCATCTTGAAAATCCTAAATAAAACTATTAATGACATAGGTCGTGAGTAGAACTTACAGCTAAACCCATCCTTATGGTCTTATAGAACCAACATTCACACACCTACAGGTGTGACTCCCTTTTCCTTGGTCTACGGATCTGAAGCAATACTACCTATTGAGGTTGAAATCCCATCCCTAAGAGTGTCATTGAAGGATCTTGTTAGCAATGAAGAGTATCGGGTATCCAAACTCAATGATCTTGAAATCCTAGATGAAAGACACTTGAGTGCATTGAACCATCTACAATCCTATAAAAATTGACTCGAGTGAAGTTACAATAAGAAAAAAAATAGGAACTTTCAGGTCGGTGACTTGGTCTTGAAGGAGAGTATTTTTTTTTAGCTAAATCAAGATGGGAAAGGTAAGTTTGAACCAAAGTGGCTAGGACCCTACATCATTACAACAAGCTACAACCCTAGAGCATATCAGTTGGCTACACCAAAAGGAGAACTTCTAGCTAAACCTCTTAATAGTAGTCATCTTAAGAATTTCTACACCTAAGCATATTAGAATATTCCAAGAAAAAAAAGAAAAAAAATCAAAAATCAAGAAAATAGTAAAGAGAAATAAAACATCCTTTAAGTGAAAACCACCTTGTGGTGCTTTTAGGACTACTATTGTAGTGAAAACCTAGAAAGCGGGTGCTATGTTTGAATACAACCTGCATACTCATCTATCAACACTATCTACTATCGTATCCATTTCATCCATACTCATAATAAAATGTGCACCCAAACATGGCTCAATAACTGATTAAGTGTTGAACCTTGTTGCACCATCTCTATCCACCAACTATTTATATCCATCTATCCCTAATAAAACATAATATTCTGAACTACGGGAAACTTCTTGAACTTGGTAGTGGAGTGGATCCTTTTTAATCCCATAACTTGTAGAACACTATAAAAATAAATAAAAAACTGTCAAAATCCAAAACAAAGTCGTAAAACATCAAAAATCCTAAAAAAACATTGTAGGCCATCTCTGGATGAGCCACATTGACTTAATACAATCAAACTATGTTGTCTCTGAGCTTGCATGCAGGAAAGGCCATCATATATGAGCACCTAGGGCATTAGGCTAGTCTCCTTTAGGTATTTGTCTTGGTCTCTAAATCTCTCAAAACACCAAGAAAAATTAAATATCTTCAAAAACAACAAACAAAGCAAACATCAAAATCCAAAACTTCCAAGCAAAGAGTCTAAATGACTAGATCATCATTAGACTAAAATAATGCCTAAGTTTTAACTTCCCCGCCTTTTGAAAATCATCATCAACATCCTGACATATGTCTTAATGGATAAATCATTCCTACAATAGACATCATTGATGGATAATACTAAAACATCAAAACAATCATGACAAGTGATATTACAACATTGTTTATCTTTTATGATCTTAAATTTTGATTTATCTTATTATCTCATTCCTAAGATCTCTCAAGGATGTCCGTTAAAGATTTAGAGAAGAAGGAATGGGGCATTGATCATTAATTTCTATTTTTTCTGTTTGTTGGATATTTTTGCAATACTACCATGGTGAATACTTGCCTTACACGTGTGGAATTCGTTTCAAGCAACTCTAGTGGCCTTGCATGTTTGGTTCCTTATACCTCTTTTTGTACTCACCCAAAACACTCTAAACTTCTAACCCATACACTCTAATAAGGTTTTCTTGTGTTTTGTATGAGTGAGAATACTTCTTGTTTATGGATTCAAAGTCCATGCAATAGATACAAATCCACCTTGATCATTAATACCCTAGTGTATCGTGTCTATTTGCTACATTAATAAGGATTAAAATACTTAAATATCTTAGTCTCCATGAAGCAAAAGGAAACTCATCGTGTTTTACATATCATCAATCATCCAATTTCTTCTATCTTCTAAATCTTACTAACATTTTCTTCTAGTCAACATTTCTTCTGTCAGTCCTTGCACTTAAACACATCACATCAACTTGTTGTAAAATTTGGCTCATTATCCAAAATTTTCACCAAATTTCTCGAGGGGACACCATGCTATCCCGCCATCACTGGGGCATACCAGGGCAACTCCTAAGAAGGAATTTTTGAATTTTCTTTGATACAATGCTCAAAATTGCATTGTATCAAAGAGGGGCAAAACATAGATACCCTAAATTGTCATGACTGGTGAACAACACTATTTAAATTTCACCCTTCTTCCCTAAATGATTAAATAATAATATTTAATTATTATCAAATTTTATATTCATTTATTAATTAAGTTAGTTAACATTACTTAATTAATTCATCCTCAATCATCATTTCTGACTAATTAAATAAATCTCAATTATTTAATAAATGTCCTAATTTAACCTTCCCTATCTTGATTAATTAAATAAACACAAATTTAATTATGTCACTAACATTACTTATTCTTCTAGATCAATTAAATAGTTATCATTAATTATTTAATTAAGCCAATTTCCCTTCTCCAAATTCAAATAGTTAAATCAATTATTCAATTTCCCCAAAATCACTCAACATGGTCAATTAATAAATATACCTTTTTTAATTGAAGTCAAATACAACTTGCATGTTCCTCTCAAACATTAATTAGTACATCCTCACATATCTTGATTGAATAAATCATGACCATTGATTTCTCAATCTATTTCCCAATCCAACTAATTTCTCTAATCCCACTAAACACTCAAACTAACTTCTCCAATCCCACTAATCATTCAATCTAATCGCACTAATTGTGTAATTAATTCCCTTATTTGGATCAATCAGATGGATTAATTGATCAATCTATTTCCTCTCAATGGTTCTCAACCATTGATCCTGATTTTTCACTGTTGAATCATAATCATTCATCTAAAAATCGTAAATCTATAAAAGAACATTCATCCTTCTCACTAATGAACAGATAATTTGAAGAATTTGTGGAGAGGTCATGTCAAATTGGCTATTGAAGCACATTGAGCAAACACTTGTATCCTAGATCACCATTACAACTACCTTTGAAGCTTTTGCAACATGGAGGCTTTGTATTGATCAAGCAATCCAACATCCATTATCAATACAAATACACTCTGACATGGGATGGTAAAATTGTAGTCTTTGAATTCGATTATGTTCTCATTTATGCTAACATTTCTTATTGAATTCTTTTCTTTACAACTACATTCCATGAGTAGGTTGAGATTTATCGTGTTTTGATTTCAATTGATTTATTTTCATTGCTATGTTTTCACTAATCCAATTCCCCCTTACACACTTCCATACCACAATTCATAGGGAGTATTTTTTCTATTTACTTTTGCTTGAACTCTTTTGAGTGTGTAAACAACAGTATGAATTGCTTCTCTCCAATAGACTTCCAAGAGGTTAGCTTCTTTCATCATAGTTCTTGTAGCTTCTTGCATAGTCTTGTTTTTCCTTTTAACCACTCCATTTTGCTGAGGAGTCCTAGGGGCGGACAGGTGCCTCTTTATGCTATAATTCTCATAAAACATGTTAAATTAATTGGAGGTGAACTCTCCACCTTTGTCAGACCTCAAACACTTGATCTTCATATCCATTTCATTCTCAACCATAACTTTAAATGCTTTGATTCTATCTAGGGCTTCAAATTTTTCTTTAAGAAAATTAACCCATGTCATTCTTGAATAATTATTAATAAAAAGCATGAAATACCTATCACCTTGAAGTCTTCTTATTCTTGTAGGAGCACAAAGATTTGTATGTACCAATTCCAATAATCTGGTAGAAGATTGTTCTTTTCCTTTGAAACTTCTTGTTTTCTTTCCAATCTAACAATCCTTGCAAACACCATTAATAGGCTTTGTAATCTATGGAGGATCTCTCACTGCTTGAACTGAACTGATTCTTACCAAATTATCAAAATTAATGTGACACATCCTCCTATGCCATATCCAACTTTCATTGATCTGCGTCATAAAACAATGACCATCAGTAAGTACCCTTGAGCTGATAAAAATTTCCATATGTCCTTCTTCCAACAACAATAATAGGTCTGGACCCTTTTTCTAATCTCACATCCACCATCTTGAAACATAATATTGTATCCTTTGATACACATTTTTCCAAAACTCAAGAGGTTATTCCTTAAACCCATAACATAGTAAACATCTTTAGTATTATGCTTTCCATCAAAATTGATTGAACCTATTCCTTATATCTTAACACCTGAATCATCACCAAATCTAACAAGTCCTCCATCATAATTTTCAAGTTTAAAAAAATTACTCTTATCTCCAGTCATATAATTTGAGAAACCATTGTCAATGATCCAATAGTTATTATCCTGTCTAGAATGAAAATCAAGTACCAAAGTACCCTCAACCTTATCCTTTCTCTCCGAAGGGAATTCCTTTACACATATTTCAGAGTTAGTAGAAACATATTCATATTTTAAAGCCGTGAACAATCATTCATCATCACCATCTCCATAATTAGATTCATCATCATAAATACTTGCATCTCTAACACTAACTTTTCTTAATCATCTTACCTTTGTTCTCCTTTTTTTTGTCATTCACAACCCTATTTGGACATCTTGAAGCAAAGTGACCTATCTTTCCACAATTGGAACATTTGAAGGGAAACTTACCTTTTTTCTTACCAATATCTCTTCTCATCATTCTTACAATGTTAGCCTTCACATCATTAATATCTTCTTGATCTGATTCTTTAGTTTTCTCTATTTTGTAGCCTTAAAATTAGTCTCAACTTTTGCACCATTATTAGTACCAACTCATTTCAAATGTACTTAAAGAGCCATATAATTGATCTCTAGAGTAATGATCTAGATTTTGAGATTCCTCAGTAGCAACAACTTTATGACTATCAGATTTAAGAAGGGTTCTAAGGATTTTCTTTACCACATTTGGTTCTTTGACTTTTCCACCAAGAGCTTTGATGCAATTGACAACTTCATCTACCTCTGCATATAGCTTGTAATGTTTTCATCTTTAGACATCTATAGGTTCTCAAATACGGTCTTTAAATTTTGCATCTTATCGTGTTTGACCATATCCTCTCCTTCATAAATACTTTCCAACTTTTCCCAAATTTCTTTACTAATTTTTAGATCCATAACCTTCACTAATTTAGAATTTGTAAGACTACTCAAGAGAGCATACCTTGCTTTACTATTTCTTCCATAGGCCTTAAGTTTAGCTTTAGTGCTTAGACCATTTGTAGGCATGATGTATCCATCCATAATTAATTTCTAGACATCATATCCCAAATTTTATAGAAATCCTTTCATCCTTGTTTTCTAGAATGTATAGTATGTTCCATCAAATATAGGGATCTCCTTCTTGTGTGCCATCCTAGATCTACCTTAAGCAGTTAATATTTTCTCCAAGGACCCTCACTTTGATACTAATTATTGAATGTACAAGACAATTGAGAGGGGGGTGAATCAGTTGTTCCTTAAAACCTCAAAATCATCATTAAAATTCAGATCCACATTCATTCATTAAACCCTTAAATCTATTATGATTAATTAGCATGAAAAGAAAATAACAAAAATTGAAACAATTAACACCATACACAAGAGAACACCAGATTTACGTGGAAAAATCAAGAAGGAAAAAACCACAATGAAGATTAGCTCACAATATAAGTAATATCAATATTGAATACAATATGGCTCACTGCCAAAATAGGAAAGAAGATAGAGAAGGAACGTTACATAGAGAAAAACACCTCAATGTAATAGAGAATCCACTGCAATGACTTCAACACCTTCATAGTCTGATTGAAGAATTGTATCCACCTTCTATTCACTACATCCAATAAACTAACACATGAAATCTCACATTCATTACATAATTTCACACTCTATAACTCTGCACTTTGCATTATTCGCATCTCACACATCTATCTTAACATCCTTCAACAACTCAACTCATACTTATACCATCTTCAACCTTGAAACCTTCTCCAAGGTCGGTTATGCACCTCAAACGTGCAAATTCAAATTAGGTTGGCACCAAAACACTTTCATGGAGGATAGAAGTGAATGTTGACCACATCAAACCTTAAGTGGAACCCAAATAAATAATATTATGCTTCAATGCCCTTCCAAAAACAATATTTATCCATTGCATGTAGTGTAGACACCAGGTTGGCCATTACCCATGTAAACACCATTAAAATTTTAAGTACACACTTGTTCAAGCCCAAGGATGACTTACGAACCACACATCATGCTTAAACATGATATGGAATATTCCTCAAACACCCTAAAATCTAACAAACTCCTTCACAACTTCCACCTAAAGAATGTACACACCCAATACACTCAGACAACTCTACCATACACTGTTACTTGAAAAAATGACTTCCGAAGCACCAAAACTTAAACCATCTTGAATGAAAAATATACCAACACCAACAATGGTCCTTCAAAATTGCAAGACCTAGAACACAATTATGGAGAAACGTAGAGTTGAAACATTTCTCCTAGAAACCTCTACAATACAAAGTCACACACTGGTGAGCACAACTTATTCTATATGCTGATCTAGCACACCAACTCTTGAATATAAAACCTTTGAACACTTCTCATCAACATATCATAATCACATAGGTAGGTCTTCAACCTAGAATAAATGTGGAGCAAAACCAGAACATAACTCTATTACCCAGAACACTACTGCAACACATTGTTTCCTCTTTTTATCAAATTTTCTCAAAAGCACTTGGAAACCAAGCACCAAAGACACATCCTCATCATCTTTAACATTTCCACAACCATATATAGAATCTTATCAAAGAAAAACTAGAGGTTAACACCAATAGCATTACTAATGACAACATAATGCAACTAATCAAAGCATCATCTGCTCACACTCTTGCAACTATCTTACTCAACTAAAGACATCAATGACAACACAGGCTTGTTGACATCAATGAAAACACCAACTTCTCATACTTGCAATAGTTGAAGGGTTTTCAATTCCTAAAAGTGAAAAAATTGAATCAAAACATTTAAAAAATAATTATTTTTTGTAATTTAAAATAATAAAAAAATAGGAATATTACCTCCTCAACTTCATGGATATCATGGTGGCATGATATTGTATTGAATTCATTTCAATTGCTTACAAAAATACTCATAATATTCCTCTATCATATTTGGGAAATTGGGAAAAATGGGCTTAGGATGAAATGGGCTCAACTTGCTATTTTTTAAATTTTTATCATAGGAAAAGTATGAGCATATTATAATAAACTTGTGTTTTGCATATGATGGAGAAAAAATTGGTTGTGGCTACCTTTTTGTGCCCCATGTTTATGCACATGCCCTAATAGATGTAGTAATCAAAATTATATTGCAAATACTTGAAGGACCTCTTTACTACATCCAGATATTTTATCTAGGATTAGCCATAAAATGGATCAAAACTCCCACTACTTGGGCAATGCATAGTCTAGTATAGACCATGATATACATCAAACACATAATAGAATTGGAATAAGGCACATGAGGTATTTTATCTATCTTAGAAGGTTTTTTCGGATATCACTTTATAAATAACTTAGTCCTTATAGTAACATGAACAACCAATGCTCTATAATTAACATGTTGAGTCTCTCTAGCACAAAGTTCACATAATTTAGCCCAACCAAATCTTTTTGTTTTCTCTCTATTTTGATATGAATTCCTTAGATAAACATGGTAGCTCCCAAGTCAATACAAAATTGTGTTGAAAGTTGAGAATTCAAATCCCTAATCACTTCCATATTGTTACAATAAAAACAATCTATGTATAATGGGATAACAAGAAATAAATTTTTATATTATTAATTATAAACACAATTATCTAATTTGGATTCCAATGATTCTAACCCCAACACAAAAGAATAAAATTTTGGGTACCACATTCTAGGAGATAATTTGAGATCATACACACATATATTTTTTATCTATAAAACAAAGACTCCTTATATTTACCAAAAAAGTGCTCTAGTTGTGTCATATAGATATCTTCCTCCAAGTTACCATGTTGGTATGAAGTTTTTGTATCCATATTATATTCTATCAAGTTGAATTAAATGCTATTACAATAGATGCTAGGAACCTAGAAAATGTCAACTTATCAATTGGGGAAAAGTTTCACTAAATTCTATCCCCTCATCCTAGGAGTATCCTTTCACAACCAATATATCCTTATATTTAGATACTTTTGTTTCAGCTAAACCTCTTCTTGAACACCCATTTACATCCAATAGGAATTTTTCCATTGGTAATGGTAGCAAGTTCCATGTATTATTATTCTTTAATGCAACTATCTTCTTCTCTGTAGCCACTCTCAAAGACTCAAATAATTAAAATATAATTTCCTTCATAGTTCTAGGGTCATTGGTATTAGTAACAAAATAAAAAATACATCTCCAATCAATATGAGTATTTAAGTTTGGTTGTTTTAATTTCCAAGTAGACCTCCTTAAGAGATAATATGAAGATTTGAACCCCTCTTTCAAAACTTCTATGGTCTCCTTCTCTTTGGGTCATTCATGAGATTTTAGTTTATATTTATTGGTCTTGGGTGGTGGCTGAAACAACTAACCTCATCTTATCATATTATATATACACAACATTAGGTGAAGGATTAATTTATCTAAATATAAAGCTTACATTGTACATAAATGTTTCAAACATGCTACCAAATATTGTAACTTTTCACATTGATACCATAGATGATCAAGATCAATTTTTACATATTATTTTTCCAACTTTAGTTAATCTTTAAGAACATGTGCATATGCCTCCCAACCAAAAATATTAAGAAGTTGTAGTGATGGATTTTCTATGCATTCATCCATAGGGGTCTTTTCAACAAGAGTTTATGTAGGGGATTTGTCGACCAGGTTACAAGTTATATCAAATACTTCTACCAAGAAATTATACTCCAAGATTGCTCCACTAAGAATACTCATGGCCCTCTCTATTTATGTCTCTATTATATTATCCTTACAATTTTTTTAAAAATATATAGAAAAAACTCATTGCTACTATTATTTCTTGAGCACCTTAGTCTCCCTACTAATCTAATTTTCTAAAATATCCTTAAACTCCTTAAAACTAACTAAAGAATTTATATTTATTTTTGAGAAAATATACCTATCTTCATATAGAATAATCATCTACAAAATACACATAATATACTCTTAGAAATAAAATGAACATTAATAGGACCAAATACATATGTGAATAAAGTTTAACATAGTATTAAAGATTTATGAGGATTCTAAGCATCTCGATCTAGAGGCAATTTACTAGTGTGACACATAACTAGTGAAATTGATGGAGAGACTTTTAGGTTGGTGGAACACACCATCATGGGGGCTGGATTTGCATTAATATGGGTGTGGAGATATGGTATAGGATATGTCTTTAGTGTTGATGAGCATTATCAATAGAATATTTCTACATGACAAAACTAGCCAATATATTTAGATAGACCTAGTGGATTGCATGATAGATAATGTTGGTTGTTGCCCACAAAAGGATATAAAAGTCATGGAAAATCCTAACCTGGGAATTGGAAATTCTAGCAGGTGACTAAAATCTTCTTGTGGTCATTCATTTACATTGTCAAACCAGGGAACATATACTTGAAATGGAGCGGCACTGTATGTGCACTAATAACCAGTTTTAGCCACAATTTACTAGAAATAAATGCTTGAAAGGAATTCTACTTCTGATGCAGGAACATAATGTAAAGTCTTCTTAACTTAAGCATAACTTAATCAAAGTAGAAATCATGACAACTATTACTAAGGAACAAACTATGAACTGGTCTTATGCTGTAGGAACAAACAAAGTGATGGATTCTCGATGCTGCAGGAACAATATAAGATTGAGTTTGCGCTGAAACCTTTGAGAATGAAATTCTAACTTATAATCAACAGGAAATAAACAACTAAATACTCACTAAGTGGGCCCCCTTAGCAAGCATCAACCAGTTTATGTAAGAATTGAACTCAAAACTTCATCAGCTTTTGTTCATAAACTTGGAATCATATACATTGATCATTTTGCTTGTAAGAAAACTAACACAAAACTCTATTTCTCATTATAATACTAATTTGAACATACTCTGTTCTATTCTCTTGTCTCTAGTCTAGTCTAAGCTAATCCAATCTGTTCACTCACATAGGAGGAACACTTATTTATAGAAAAGCAACTAACTACCTAACTCTAACAAAGAAAGAAGTGGACATAAATGCTTCCTAATATCAAGGAACAAACTTCTCATAAATGAAAGCATATTTGTTCAACCGATTCAGAGAGAATCTAGCATTCTACTCTTCCTAGATTAATGACCTTTTAGATTTCCTCCCAACGACCCGGACAGAGAGTCTTCACTGGAATAGCTTCCTTGATGTCGTGCTGGAAATGGACTTTACTGTAGGGTCAAGATCTGTTGCGCTTTGACTCGTTCATGCCTCTTTCAACAACCTGTGATACACATTACGACAGAAGCAAAAGAAAGCATGCATATAATAACACGATACACATTCATTATTCACACACATTAAATCCATTTCATTATCCAAAAACCACATGCATTATATCAGTCATTTGGGAGGTCAAATAGGGCAATAAATATAAACACACAGAGATTTTAAGCTGCAGGAATATAGGAATGTGTTGCCATAGGATACTACCTGATTTTAGATAAAAAGTCTTTAATCAAAGAGTTTAAACAACCATCAGCAAAAGAGTAAGGGTATTTAAAAATACACCATGATATTCAAATTATGAACATATTTTGAGCTCATCATTTCCCCCCTACTTATCCTAATGATGGTCCTCCAACATTAAGCTTTCTAGTAGTTTCTCTAAAATTAGTAAGAGTAGCATGGCCCTACATTGAAGTTTTGAATTTGTAGTAGAAGCCTCTGTAATTTTGCCATCTCTCATACCTACGGGTTTCTGCATCCTCATTAACATTTGTAGCCAAATAAGGGTATAGTGGCCACATCAAAACTAGAGGTCGAAATGTTAATGGTAACCATAACTCAAATCTTTCCTGGAGACCTAGTTGTATATACCTTCCTTTTGATGGTTGCTCTAAAGTTTAGAGGGCTATGAGGCTTAGATTTTCTTAGACCAACAGTCGGTTTTTCCCATCTTGTCTTAATTATGGAAGATGAAATCTTCCAAAACAAATATGTTTGGTCTTTGAATTCATCATACACCTGCTTCCTGATATCAAATATTTTTATTCTTGCTGCAGGATCATAGAATACATATGCAACAGTAAGCAAAGTTCTCAGAACTGTTTGGGGATCTAAGCTTTCAAGTCATAGGGGAATAGGTTCTTTCCTTTCAACCTCTTCATAAGCCTCTAATTGCTTCCCATAGTTAGTTTCATTAGCCGCCCAAGATATGAGTGACCTCAGATGAATGCCACCAATGTAGAGAAGCGGATTCCATTTTGTTTCAAAGGGGATTAGCAAACCATGCAAATAAAATTCACATAAAGAATTTCTCAGCCAATTGGGTGTTGTTTGATATGCATCATAAAATTATTTAGCTGTATGAATGTCAGGGTCCAAATTTCTAGAAATTATCATCAATTGGAACCACAAAAATTTCTCTTTAAGGCACATAGCATATACCCTAGGTGGTGGTCTACATTCCATAATTTTTCCAGTTACCTTCATCATTTCATTCATTTTCTCTTTCATTTCCTGAATTTCCTATTTTTGTCTTTCAATTTCTTCTTTTCTTCTTCCCAAAGACTTTGTTGAAGTTCAGTTCTAGCCAAATGGCAGAAATTCAAAGTTTGAAGTGTAACAAGCCTCTAGGTAATCCTAAGATATTCTAAATATTCAATTAGCAACATCCTTTTATACACAACCAATGCATGACAAGTTTCAGAGGGCAATGGTGTTTCATTGAATACTTCAGTTTGTTCAAGTTGTTCTTCCTCTTGCTATAGGATGGACTCCTATTGCTGCTCAGGAGGAGATTGTGCTTCTCTTGAAATTTTCTCAACTGCATCAACCAATTCATTAAGACTTGGCATCCTCCTTTCATTACCACTACCATGTTGTGCTTCCTCAACTTCCTCTGTTTCAATTTGCAATTCCCTAAGAATAACAGAGGAACTGTGTGGAACATTCTCAGATACACTCTGAAAATCATCATGACTGAGCTCCTTAGATTCCTCAGAAATGACTATAATTTCTGGTTGAACGAAGGTTGAGGTAACTTTACTTTGTTTCCTTGTTGAAGCTCTTTTTGGCAATGTAACAGTCGGCTCTTTCACAGCTTTCCTCTTTCTAACTTGCCTAGAAGATTCAGACTTAGTAGGAGAGGGTGATGATGAAACTGTGGTGGCAATAGGCATTGTTGCAGGTGAAAGCGGGGTAGAACATTTTCGCTTTTGTGTATGAGGACTTGTTTCTGGGGTTTGTTCAACCCTAGATGACTCTCCTAGCTTTGTTTTCCCTTTTTCTTTTCTTGTAGCAGACCTAGTTTTTACTTGGGTAGAGGACTCTGGTGTGGAGGTTGTAGAACTAGGTGCTGTAGGAGTAGATGATTCTTGCTTTGCTTCCCTACTCATAGATTCTACTCTCTTTTTCTTTTTCTTGGGTTGTGCAGGGAGTGCTCTAGGAGGTTATGGAGGTTGCAGTCCCTTCTGAGCAACAAATTATAGCCAAGAAAGGGTTGATACATCCCTCAAGGAACGCTCAATCAATAATTTAATGAGGGCATGATGGGTGATAGATTTTTCCTTACCCTTCTGGGTTTCATGGGCACTACATTCTAAAAGGTTTAACAAAAAGTTTGGAACATTGAAAGCTAAACCGTTCCTCATATGACTCAATACTTTAAAATGATAAGAATGCAAATAGGAAAAATGTCCCTCACAAGTCAAATACTTGATTATGAAGGAGGCATATTCTGAGTATGGATAAGGCAGTGACACCCATTTGCATCCTTGTTTGGAAACCTCTAAGGGTTCATCTATTGGTATTGTGAATTCTGCCGTAAGAGAGACAACATCTCTCCCTGAAGGAAAGTTCTCTCCTACTGTTGGAAGCCCAGTTACTTCAGCAATCTGCTCTTCTATAATGACCACTATCAAACCCCACACTGTAGCTTCTCCTTCTGAAAGAGTTCTCAAAAACTCACCTACAGCTTCCTCATTAAAGGAATCTATCCCCATAAAATAATTCAGCCATCTGCAATTGCTGAATGCCTGAACCTCTTGAGGATTTTGCATCAAGGCTTCATGAGCTACAGGCTCATGTCTCACTAAATGTCCACCCATTTTCACAAATAATCCCAGCTGAGATTCCTGAAACTCAAACTTCTTCTAAAAATTCAAAAAAACTTTTCGCCCTGCTTCTTCTTTCCTGTTGTTACCTTTCTTTACTTTTCCAAGAATGATACAAAGGATTTTGCATGAAATGATTATTAAAAACTACTCAAATCAAGTAGTTAACTTGTTGATCAGGATAAAAGCACGCAGTTGTACTTGGTAAGTACAAGAAAATAAAACTGTCTTGATAGACATGGCAATGGTACAAAAAAAAGTTCTGAAATGGATTATTCTCGCCCCCTACTTAAAATTTGGCATGTGTCCTCACATGTGCGAAAGGATAGGCAATAATGACTGATAGATACATAGAAATTAATGAATAAATGAAATAAATAAACGATGTGACAGTAAAAGATATCATGTACCTTATGATAAATGCTCGCAGATGTTGGGAGAGATCACAACTCAACTTGAAATTACCACTGGAATGGAAACCTTAAATGAAGGTGATATGGCAGGATGGCTGACATGGATGGGTGACATGGAAAAAGATGGAATGAATGATGGTGATGGATGAAAAACGAAGAAAGTGGCTTCCTTAAAAATGAAACATTTATTATGGACATGCAACATAGTATTTTAAAGAGATGATACAGGAAAAAGATCGAAGCCTTTTGCTACATGAAGATCAGTGGTTGCATCTAAAACAAACTACTTCATAAATTCTTCTTTGGATGCTGGCTTATGAGACAACCCTAAGATGGTGTCCATTAACCAGTAGCTTGAATTAGACAGGATCTATTGTAGCCAACTGAACTGAACCATTATCAAACACATTTTCTATCTCATAAGGACCAAGTCATCTTGTGGCGAGTTTACCTTGATTTTCCTTATACTTGGAGTCATAGAGCAGTGTCCAATCACCAGCAAAGAATTGCTTTGTTCTGATATGGTGGTCATGCCATTTCTTCCTTTGTTGCTGGATAGCTTCAGTATGTTGCAAAGCAGCTTTTCTTATCTCATCCAATGCATTCAGCTGCAAGAGGCATTCCTTTTGGGCTTTTGAAAGATCAATGTTAAGCTGAAGATCAGTTCTTAAGGTCTTATGCTCAAACTCTATTGGCAACATGGCAGTTTTTCCATAGAGTAACTCAAAAGGGGTAAACCCTGTAGTTGTTTTCCATGTTGTCCTATAGGCCCATACTGCTTCTGGAAGATGACTGCTCCAATATTTCTTGTGTAACTATACTATTTTAGTAAGGATTGCCTCTAATTCTCTGTTAGTAACCGCTACCTGACCATTGGATTGAGGGTGGTAGGGGCTTGACTTTTTGTGCCTAATCTTATAATCATTCATCAATGCAGTGATTAAGTTTGATGTAAATTGAGCTCCTTGATTAGTAACAAGTTCCCTTGGGACTCCAAACTGAGTAAAAATCTTCTCATACAGGAACTCGGCAACTTTATTGTCACAGGCATGTGTCATTGCTTTCACTTCCACCCACTTAGTTACATAATCAATGCAAACCAAAATGTATGATTTCCCATTGGATGGAGGATCAATAGGCCCAACAAAATCCATGCCCCACTTGTCAAAGGGACTGAATACCACTTGAGGATATAGGGGCATTTCATCAGACCTTGTTGGTCTCCCCATGTGTTGACATCTATCACATTTTCTTGTGTAGGCTATAGCATCCTTATGTAGTGTGGGCCAACAGTACCCTGTATTAAGCACTTTCATTGATGTTCTTTTGGATGCAAAGTGCCCACCACATGGGTCATTATGACAAGCATGCAGAATGTCATATGTCTCATCTTCCCTAGCACACCTTCACATGACTTGGTCAGGTCCTGTGTAAAATAAACAGTCTGTAATCCATGAAAAGTTAAAACTTTTCTCTATCAACAATTTTTTGTCCTTTGGTGAGAAGTGAGCTGGGATCTTATTGGCTGCTAAATAATTTGCAATATCTGCATACCATGGAGTTTGAGCAGCAATAGAAAATAGATGTTCATCAGGAAAGCTATCATCAATTACCTCAGGGGTGGCATGTGTAGTTGTTTGCAGTCTTGACAAGAAATCAGCCACCACATTTTCCTGGCCTAGCTTATCAATAACTGTGATATCAAATTCCTGAAACAATAGGAGCCATCTTGCCAATCTGCCAGATATGGTAGGCGTATTCATGAGGTACCTTATTGTTGCATGATCTGTATGAACAAATATTTGGTAACCAGTGACATTATGCCAAAATTTGTTCAGGGCATACACAACTGCTAGCAATTCTTTCTCTGTGATAGTATAGTTTAATTCAGGGCCTTGAAGGTTTTTGCTAATGAAATATATGGCATGCTCTATGGAATTCTCTTTCTGTCCTAAAACTGCCCCTATGGCATAATCAAAAGAATCTATGTGTATATGAAAGAGCGGACTCCACTTTGGTCCTTGAAGGACAGGTGCTTAAGTAAGTAAGTTCTTAAGCTGTAGGAAAGATTTGTCACAGGCCTCAGTCCAGTTGAATTCACAATCCTTAGTCAGTAAGGCATATAATGGACTGGCTATTTTGCTGAAATATTTGATAAATATTCTATAATATCTAGCATGTCCTAAGAAGCTTCTAACATCCTTTTGTTTCATAAGTGTTTGCAAAGTTAGAATGACTTCTATTTTTGCAAGATCAATTTGAATTCCTATTGGAGAGATATGATGGCCTAAAACAATTCCTTCTTGCATCATCATAAAACACTTCTCATTATTCAAAGACAAATTGTGCTCCTTACATCCTTTCAACACTTTCTCCAAATTTGCTAATGATTCTTCATAAGTAACTCCATATGTGGTAAATTCATCCATGTAGATCTCCATAGAATCATGAAAAATGTTAGCAAAAATACTAATTATTGCCCTTTGAAATGTTGCAGGTGCGTTACACAGGCCAAAAGATAGGACAAAGTAGGCAAAAGTTCCCCATGGACAGGTAAAAGTTATTTTGTCTTGATCCCCAGGGGCAATTCTAATTTGATTATACCCACTATATCCATCCAAAAAGGAGAAATACTTTTTACCAGACAATGAGTCTAGCACTTGGTCAACAAATGGCAGTGGAAAGTGATCCTTTTTAGTTGCAGTATTCAACTCCCTGTAGTCTACACAAACTCTCCATTTTCCACCTTTTTTAGGAATGATCACCAATGGAGATACCCATTGACTGTCTGAAATAGGGTAGATAAAACCAGCATCAAACAATTTTTGGAACTCACTTTTAACTATTTCTATGAGTGTTGGGTTTATCCTTCTTTGAGGCTGCCTAACAAGTGAACAGTCTTCCTTAATATAGATCCTATGAGTATAGAGTTGAGGATCTATTCCCTTCATAGTCCCATGCAAAATCTCTGTATTGATCTTGCAGTATTTTGACTAGGGAATTTTGTTGAGATTGAGGCAGCTTATTATTAATATGTAGACAGCGGCCTGGAGACAATTCTATTTTCTTTGTAAGATCATTCATGGAGGCGACTGATAAAGGTGGTGTATGTATTTCTTGTGGAAGCAAATGCTGATAAACTGCAAGAAATATAGGTGGTAGGCTCTCAGGATTTAGTTGCTACAAGAAGTATTGCTGAGGATAGTTATCTAGAACAAATGGGCTACTCATATAAGAGGTGGACTGGAAAATATGTAAAAGCAGGTGATCCTCACTCTGAAGTTGGGAAAATGGATTAGTTTGCAGCATCATTAGCTGAGCCAATGAACTGACTTCTTTAGTTTCCTCACCTAAATCTGGCCAAATTGGCTGAGACAAGTTTGGCTGAGACTGGGCAGGTGGGTATAAAGCCAATTTCTTTGTTGACTGACCATCAAAAATTGTCATGTATCCTGAATGACATCCTATAAAAGAATCAACTGTGGCTAACCATGGTCTACCTAGGATGATATGATATCCTCCCAAAGTTGCCTTAGTGGACAATATGGTGAAATCTACTGAGTATTCCCAAGACTCAAGGTTGACAATTATATCTTCTACCATGCCATCAGGTGTTACTGTGGAACTATCAGCAAGTTGCAAGATGGTAGGTGTAGACCTAATGGTTAGGATATTCAAATACTCCATAGTATGCTTGGTCATTACATTGATGGATGCACCAAGGTCAATCAAAACATTCTTTACTATTGGACCATTAATATTTATTTGTACCACAGGACTCCCAGGGTTAGCATATTTTGGCATAACTACCTTCCCTAACATAATATCTGTCAAATGTCCTAGAACATGGATATTTTGGGGATCCTTTTTCTTTCTTCTGAGTTTCTTCAAACAGGCCTCCTTAATGGCTTTCCCATAAATTGAGACATCTTTAATGGCTTGAAAGAGGGGAATTTAAATGTGTACATTCTTTAGCTGGTCCAAAATATCAAAGATAGGCTCTTCCATAGACTTGGGTGTAATAACTTGCAATCTCTGAGGAAAAGGCGGTAAGGCTTGATGTTGCAGGACAGGCTCCTTAGAGATAGTATCTGATATAGGTATATGTTCTGTAGAACCAATAGGTTGTTTAGAGGTAGAGTCTAGAATCTCAGTAATTACTGGCGGTTGTGGAGCAAGGAGAGTGGTTCCAGACCTGAGATGGATATCATTAATATTCAGGGCATAAGCTAGATACTGATTGGCTTCTACAAAATACATAGGCTGTTGTTGTTGTTGTTGCTTATTATTTGGTTTTGGCAATGGTTGAGCAGGCATAGGCGTTTGTTTTGGAGGGCCAATATTTGCTGCAGGTGCCACAAGAGGTGGCATGAGGGCCAGAGGTTATGGCTGCTGAAGTTGCAAAAATCTAGGGGATTGGCTCTGCCATTGCTGAGAACCTCTCCATTGAGGATTCTACTGCTAGTTACATTGGGGTGGAGTCCATTGTCCTTGCGGCTACTACCAACCTCCTTGAGGAGATTGCCATTGAGGACTCTGGTAGTTAGGCCAATGTGGTTGAGAGATATTCCAAGGTGGTGATGGGCCATATGTAGGTTGCCATTGGTTATTGTAATTAAAATAAGGATTACCAAAAGTCAAAGGGTCTTGAGGCATACCTTGTCTTTAAGCCCATGGACGCCTTTGTGCAACGAAGAATACTTGGTCATCATCACCCTCTACTGCCTTAAAATCAGTAGGTAATTGCTTAGCCTCCAGGTTAGCCACCATCTTACATCTGCAATCATGTTTCTTCTGTCTGCAATGTGGACAAAACTCAACCAAGATTGCTTCAGCTTCCTCATGTTTCTTTCAAGCTTGCATAGTATCCAACTGTGTAGCCATGTTGTTTATGATATCCTGTTTGAAATCAGATAGAAAATTTGAGATCTCCATTCGTGAAACTCCATTAGTAGAAGACTTTCCCACTGTAGCTTGATGACCTCTACCCTTCTTGATATTTTCTCAATAGTAGTTGCGACATATGGACTTAATATCATCCCAAGGAACTTGGGTTATATCTCCTCCTCCCATCAGATCCAGGGCATCAATACAGGCATCATTGATTCCCCTCAGAAAAAGTAGTTTATGAGATTCTTCATTAAGAATATGGTCTGAATTCCTTTTCAGAGAAAACAAGAACCTTGAGATATAGTCTTCCAGGCTTTCTTCCTCCTTTTGTTGAATTCAAAATATATCATCACCCTTACTACCACTCTTACAATATTCCTTGTATTTCTCAAGAATTTTTGTTTGCATGACTACCCAACTATCAACAGCATCCCTTACCAAACTCATAAACTGTCTAAGAGCTCCCTCCTTCAAAGTAGCAAGAAACAACTTTAGCTTGTGAGCATCTGAAGTGTAATCATAGCTATGACAGAGGATGTCAAACTCAAACAAGAAAGTGTCTGGGTCCTCTATAACTAGTCAATAGAACTTGGGAAGTAATGAAGAAGGAATATTTTTGAGGTTATCATTATCTTGTTGGGCTATGATCGGGAATTCAAAAGCAAGAGGTCGATTAGGTGGATTTTGTGCCATATTTGCTTGATAGAGTATTAAAGCAAATGGATTTTTTTGAGGTTCTTCGTCAGCTAGGTCAAAGGGAAATTCAACAAGCAGGTCTTCAACAAATGGATTGATATCTTGATCTCCGCCTTCCTCAAACAAATTATAAGCTAGTTCAAAATTATTATCAGTGAATGGAAGGTTAGGAAGGAATCTTCCTAGAGCGTCTCTTCTTCTATGCATGTAATGGACTTAATTGAAAATTGAAGGAATTTGAATATTCTTGAATCATCACACTAAACTACTGCTAACAATGACTATGACAGGTTCTTAGCTTGACATCATCCCCGACAACGGTGCCAAAAATGGTTGTCACCCACAAAAGGATATAAAAGTCATGGAAAATCCTAACCAGTTTTAGCCACAATTTACTAGAAATAAATGCTTGAAAGGAATTCTACTTCTAATGTAGGAACGTAATGCAAAGTCTTCTTAACTTAAGCATAACTTAATCAAAGTAGAAATCATGACAACTATTACTAAGGAACAAACTATGAACTAGTCTTATGCTGCAGGAACAAACACAGGGATGGATTCCCGATGCTGCAGGAACAATATAAGACTGAGTTTGAGCTGAAACCTTCGAGAATGAAATTCTAACTTATAATCAATAGGAAATAAACAACTAACTATATATACTCACTAAGTGGATCCCCTTAGCAAGCATCAACCAATTTATGCAAGAATTGAACTCAAAACTTCATCAACTTTTATTCATAAACTTGGAATCATATACATTGATCATTCTGCTTGTAAGAAAACTAACACAAAACTCTATTTCTCATTATAATACTAATCTTAACATACAATGTTCTGTTCTCTTGTCTCTAGTCTAGTCTAAGCTAATCCAATCTGTTCACTCACATAGGAGGAACACTTATTTATAGAAAATCAACTAACTACCTAACTCTATCAGAGAAAGAAGTGGACATAAATTCTTCCTAATACCGAGGAACAAACTTCTCATAAATGAAAGCATATCTGTTCAACCGATTCAGAGAGAATCTAGCATTCCACTCTTCCTAGATTAATGACCATTTAGATTTCCTCCCAACGACCCGAACAGAGAGTCTTTGCTGGAACAACTTCCTTGATGCCGTGCTAGAAATGGAATTTACTGCAGGATCGAGATCTACTGCGCTTTGAATCATTCATGCCTCTTTCAACAACTTGTGATACACATTGCAACAAAAGTGAAAGAAAGTATGCATATAATAACATGATACACATTCAGTAATCACACACATTAAATCCATTTCATTATCCAAAAACCACATGCATTATATCAGTCATTTGGGAGGTCAAACAGGGCAATAAATATAGACACACAGAGATGTTAAGCTGCAGGAATATAGGAATGTGTTGCCACAAGATACTACCCAATTTTAGATAAAAAGTCTTTAATCAAAGAGTTTAAACAACCATCAGCAAAAGAGTAAGGGCATTTAAAAATACATCATGATATTCAAATTATGAACATATTTCGAGCTCATCAAATGCAAGGATTTTTGTGTGAAGACCTTGTGTGTTAGCACAAATTCATAGATACTTGTAGCTAATGCTTTACATGGTGAGTGTAGCATTATGTCATATACACTATTGTAGGAGTTTGTTTGGTAGTACACTATAATGTGGTGGGTGTAGGCCATGCAATAAATTAACCAAGTGGAGAGTTGTATGTGAATAGGTGGTTTATAGTGAGGGGAAGGCTCAACAAAAGAGAGTTACTTATCTTACCATGTGATCTCAATTACTCTACACAAGGGTTGACTAGTTTGGATCTTTGTTTGAAAAATAATCTACTATTGGTATTATGCTAATTAAATTTTTATTTCTCTAACCATGAATATATATATTTTTATTAAATGGAGTTGAAACACTTAAAGTATAAAACTGATGCTAACTACAAAAAAAAGATAAAGCACAAATCAAAAATTAAATAGAAAAATAAAAAAAATCTAGAAAATAACTTGAATAAAAAATTTGGAGTTGATTGTGCCATATGCTAGTGCTTTGCACGAATGTCAACACAATGCACTCTCATCTCATACAACCAAAAAAATTAGAACACTAGCCTATTAAGAAAAATATTGCCTATACATAAAAAATTGAAACCAAGGAGTGCAACAAATTTTACCAATAACAAGAATACTGTAGGGTCAGCTCGCAATAGTGTGTCCCACTTTTTGGCCAAGTTGGACATTAATATCAACATTTTTTTTTACAAAATTTCACTTATGAAACCTATAGCAAGTAAACTATTTATAATTTGGAGATGATGTGGACTAGTGACTTATGAGGATTTATGTGTAGATTCTAAATGCATTTTTTTAAAAATAGAAATAAATTGTGATGTTTTATGTAACTTTTAATAACTTATTTTTTATAGTAAACAATATTTTAAAAAAGTGACGTTTATGTCGTCACACATAAATTTTTTTATTGAAAGGATAAAATTATAATTTTTAAATTATATGTTTTTAATATCAATATCTAATACATGGATATTTTTTCATAAGTTTTTTATTGCATAGCTTTTTTTAATTAATTTTTGAAGTCAAAGTAATTATAATCAGGACATAGGTGTATGTGGTCGTGTATAACTTGTTTTGTATGTATTGAAATTATTATTTTTTTAATGAAACAAGAACACAAATACCTAGTGCACACATAATTTTTAGAATTTTGTTTCTCTATTTTTCTATTTTTTCGCGTGTGAAACAAATACCTTGATTTTTTAATAAAAAAAAATTCATAAGAAATAAAATATAAATATAATAATAAAATTAAAAATTATTAAAAATTACACTCTTTGGAAAGCTTATAATAAGATCCAAATATTTTAAAAATATAATTTCTAAATAATTTTATTTAATCCTTCAAAAGATAAAGAAAAAGTGTTTTTTTGCCAGCATTTTGATAGGTGCGAAGGAGACTTCATTGTGGGTGTGTTTTAAGACTAGAGGGGTTCTATCCAAGGGGGTTTGATCTAAGGGGGTCTTATCTAACTCTCTTCAATTAAACTCTTTAGGTGGAATCCCTCAAGGCTTAAATCATTAGTTTTTCTAAAAATATGTGATTTCAAGCAAAAATTGGGATTTCCTAAGTTTTGAGACTCATTATTGTGGGATGACCTTGTAATGATAATGCAATAAACTAATATATTTATTTTTTTATATAAAATGATAATAAAATAAAGAAGAGGAATATATCACCAAAAGAAAAGAA
Source organism: Sequoiadendron giganteum (assembly GCA_007115665.2). Classification (NCBI taxonomy): domain Eukaryota; kingdom Viridiplantae; phylum Streptophyta; class Pinopsida; order Cupressales; family Cupressaceae; genus Sequoiadendron; species Sequoiadendron giganteum. Next base: position 395,625,836 of record CM021104.1, on the reverse strand, counting down.
GATAGAATATTCTCCTCAATAAAATCTACAACAGAAGAGAAGGAAAAAATGTTTTGGTAGCTATTTGTGGATTTGCATTCAAGTCAAATCCCTACTTTGGTATGTCTGCCTCCATAGAAGCTTGGATCTTGATAATATTTAAAAATAGAGAATACAAATGTAAATATAAATATATTTATATAAAACTAGAATAACAATGCCAACAATACTAGATGTGAAGATTCTATCAACACCTAGGTTACACTAAATAGAGCAATAAAACAAATGAAAGAGATTGGAGAAAACACACAAGAATAGTATCACATCCAAAAATTAAAGCAAGAAAGAGAGATAATGCTAGTCTATAGAAATTTCTACCACACATCCACAAATGCAACAAGAAAAATGAGTCTTCACATATAGTTAATGTTAGTAAAAATATTCACAACAATGGAGATACTTCACAAATTTCCAATGGATATATTGAGAGATTGAGAATAGTTTCTTTAATGTGATATAATTGAGAAGATGATGTTTGAATGAGGTCAAAGAGATGAACAAATAATGAATATATTCATGGAAATTAACTTCCAAGTGAAATTCATGGAATATAAAATAAATTCTTGAAAATGGTCATAGAATCATGAATTTTCACAAGATGTTAGCACACCACATAGAAATCCACACATGGCCCTCTTGTACAAACAATTCAAACCAAAAAATGGTTCAAAATATTAGGAAAAACATAAGAGAAAGGAAAAATAAAAAAGGTATTAACACTTTGGCATTATGATGATGCATACTAAGGTGTTAGAGTGGGTTCAAGATACAACATGAAATATAACGAAATGTGATATTTTGACATCATATTTCCCCCCACATTAGCAAGCATATGAATTATATTAAATATTAATTTTAAAGTAAATGCAAGAAATATTTAAAAATTAATTATACAAAAAATGATACCATAGAGGATGCTAACTTTTTAAGTGGGTTGACCATGCCTTGAGGATGTGAACCTAACAAATAAATACATTAGAAAATAAATATATTGCATAGGAAATAAAGTTATAATAACATAAAACTTGCATAGAACAAGGATTACACAAATAAAACCCTACAATATAGAAACTTTATCAAGATCATAAAACTTAAGAATAAACATATCATGTACGAAAGAAAATACATTTTGAACAAATATACACACAAACACAAATAAAACACATGGGAAGAGATAAATAAAGAAGGATAATTGAAGATATATATGTCAAGGGTAATTTTTCGATGATGTGTTTCTAGAAGGAATTCCAAGTATGGTTCTAGGGCTAGCAAGCTGTGTTATGCTAGGAACCATTTGACACTTTCATAAATCATTGGAACTACAAACTAGGTTTTAGGGATACCATAAAGAGAATCCAAAAGAGATAGGACATATGAAGAACCAAAAGATAGCAAGTTGTATTATTCTACATGGTTAACATAATAGAATATTGTAGGGGTCATCATAGGAACCAATGCCTTAGAGGTAAAAAACTTTAGGGAGCATAAAGTAAAGTGTGTGCAAGTAAGATCCAATATTAAAATAATTGCATAAATGCATAGAATTAAAATTAGTATAAGGTAAAAAAAGGGGAAGAAAGATGTATACAAGGAATATACATTGATGTGAATATTTTCAAGAATGAAACACATGACATTCATGCTCATGGAATGAAATCATGAAACATAGGGATGTCACATAAAAACATATTGATGAATCTGCAAGTTTTGATAGATCATGGATATAATGGAATAATAATCATCTACATCATATAGAAGAAGTGAATTTCATAATTCCCCATAAATCTGGAACTATGAGTACAAAGGAATAATGATACATGAAAATAAATAAAAAAATTGGGTCTTGACATGGAAGAGACCAAAATGTCTCAACACTTTGCATCATCCTCAAAATGAAAAAAATGTAATATAAAACACATAGAAGAAATGAGATACAAATAGAAGAGAATCATAAAATTAATATCCTCCAAGAGGATCTAATATATTGAAAAACATGAAAACTCGCATATATAAAAGACACAACTCTGAGGCTCATCATCTATCAAGTAATCCTCCTCTCGATCTTGGCCATAAGGAGAAGGAAATGAGCTAAGAGAGGAAGAAATCAGAGCTATACTAGAAGACTCGTTTATAGCTAGACTCAAGGAATTAAATACAAGCATAACATCATCTTGGATATCAAATACGGTGAAGGTAAACAATCTTCTAAAGATCAATGACAAAGAAAAAATATCCAAGGACATAAACATTTACATAGGAATAATTATAAGATTCATTATTAGGATATGCAAGTAACTATAATTGTCCACTGATAATGGCCTCAATGGGATAAAAAACAAGTGTAGGAGGCAAAGTATTTGTTGCTAGAAAAATAGGTTTAGGATGGTCTAGAGGTGGTGATGAAGGTGGGTTAGGCTCAGGCTTGTGGCAAGATAGAGCATGGTAGAATTATTGCTTGTGCTTGGGTGATGGGTAGGGGTTATATTTTTTATAGTAGCAAGGTGGAGAACATACAAGAAGATTTGATGGTGGGTAACATGAAAGGGAACTATAGATGCAAGAAATATGCTAGAAATAACATTGATATTTGGAATGTATAGAGGCTCTAAAAAATGAGGCATGCTAGGGGTGATAGGAAGAATAGGAGGGTCCATTGATGGGGCTAAGACTATTCAAACCATTTTTGGGACCCTCTCATTCAAGTCTTGAGGAGATATAGAAGGGGTCACACTAGGGAAACTCATAGGAGGAGAAGGAGGAGAAGGGGGGGAATCAAGAGCCATTTGCATAGGAGGAGGACACTTAGGATTAGGTTCCAAGAAATATATATTCTCCCTAACCATGACACAATAATTATGATTGTGATTTTATATAAGTTGTTTCTACTTGGTGTAGGCTTGAGACTCAATTGGGGGAAGGAGAATGTATATGAAATTGGTTTTTTCCCCTTCTCTTTCCAATGGACATGAGGAGGGATGGAATAAACTATAGGATGTTGGGAGACCATGAGAGAATGGAGTGGATCACTCACCTCAATTTTATTTCCTCATACTTTCAAAAAGGTAGATAGAGGAATTGGTGAAAACACTTAAAGGTGAGGGGCTCAAGCTACTTTATATTTACTATTGAAGAGGTAGGTGGGGGAACTAGATCATCTATAAAAGGAGGAGAAATGAGAGAGGTGAATCTAAGAAAAAGAGGTTTATTTTCTCCTATAACCTAAGAGGTAGAGGGAGGAAATAAGATCACCACTAGAGGCTGTCAGAGCAAGGGAGGAACAAAAGGCCATACCAACAAATATTACTTTCCCTTTTCCACCAAAGGAGTGGGTAAGGGAATAGAAGAAACATAAAAAGGATGGGAAGTTGAAGGGGATACAATTGGAGAAGAAAAGGAGGAAGGACCACTAGAAAAATATTCTTTTTAGCCACCTTCAATTTTTATATGACTTGAATAAGAAATCCACATGGGGCTAGAGCGGTCCTATCAGGGTTGGACATAAATAATCTAGACAGAAGTTCCCATGTAATGAAAGTTCCTAGAATCCACTATTAGAACATAAATTTATTAGGGATCGTACCCTGATAACATTTTTATATTGTTATAACATAAGGTTATAAAATATTATGCTTATTATATGCTTCATAAAGCATATACCATTTAATGATTTATAATCTAATAACTATTATATTATTATTACAAATGGTTGTTTTGAATAGGTGTGACTAATACCTCTTTAGGTATTTTCCTACCCTTATCTCACATATAGGGAGGTTCTCTCTCATTGAGAGGAATATAGGAATTTGGAGATTTATAGTGAATTTTATCACTATGCAAGAGTTGTTATTGGCCATGCGAGAGTTGTTCCCCATGTTTGGTCTATGTTTTAATAGATTATTTTTAAGTGTTTTAAAATGAAATGATGATTTATGGGTTATCTATAAGGGTTTCCCCCATATATATATATATATTGTGTGTAGTGTTAAATATATGCTTTTATAATTCTCATCTTATTTATTTTTATTTTTAGTTATAATGATTAGTATCCTAAGATCCTAATTTCTTACATAGTATGAGAGAAAGAAAATACTAATCATTTTTCACAAGTGATGTTTGAGTAGTTTAATTAAAAATATTTACATTTTTTTATGTAGGTAATTTGAATCTATCATTATTATACAATTCCATGGATATAAGACACAAATTTCATTAAAAATCAAGGTTGGACTCTTTATTTCTCATCACTCATAATAATATTTTTTTCAAATTCAATTGATAAAGTAGGAACATTTTGGTCAACCTAGTTACTCTTTCACTGTATCCACAACACTTACATACTTGCTTCTTCAAAATAAACTCTCTTTAACTTAAAAAAAACAAGTAAACTCACAATTCCCAATAAAATAAATAAGAATACATTATATTAGCATTCTTTTAATGGAGTTAAACTCTTACTTGGATAAAGAATTTTCAAGAACCTACACCCATTTTTTAGGTACACTATATCCAACATTCATCTAAATACCATAATATCGATATCATTTTTGTGTGAATCTTTTCTTCATTGATATATATTTTTAATTCATACTCTTCTATTTAAAAGTGAAGGAGTTGTTTTTGTGAAAGGGTGAATAAGACGATAATAATTTATGACCCTTATTCTTTCATTGAAATAAAAGTTCATGAGGATTGCTAAAAAATATTAAAATCAATCTAAAATAATATGTAACAAAAAAAACTATATGCATTGAAACTTGAGTTTGATCTTAAAATATTCTAAAATATTTTTTTTGTATTAAATTCTCAATGAATAGGTAAAACTATAACAAGTCACCACCTCTTCCTCATTTGAGAACCACAAAATATATATAGATAGAAAGGTGATTCATATATAGAGGGACCTATCCACAACCAATGATAGCTCATTTCTATCATTCCATCTCCTTCCTGGATGGGGTGAGAATAAGAAAATTGATAATACTTTATTTCACCACTTTGTGATAGAAGGATTCTACTTCCACCAATTATTTGGTGTTTCTTAACTCTATACAATCTATAAGTGATCCAACTCATTTTCAATCCAAGGAGTACCAACAACATAGGGACTAGCCCAAGAATATGGGTTAAATAAATGGAATGTTGGATGTAGTAGCTTCATAGATTGATTGGGAAAAGATTTTATGTTAGGTAAAAATGAAACAATGACCAATTTTTGGAGAGATTTTATCCTATTTGTTTATGATATTCTCGTGTCATATTAATTTTTTTATTTTTGATTGGGTGCCTGGTTGATGCATATACTAGTGAATACCTCTCCACCACATCATTACCAGTGATATGAATATATAATTTCACATTGCAAGTGCAAATATTTTCTATGTTGTTTACATGACTTACATGCTAGTAGATATATGGATTTTTCTTTAACAATATTGAGAAACTAATTGTTGGGAAATACTACCTCAATATTTCTAGCCTTTCCCTTGAAGACTTGGCATTTTCCTTCATGTTCTGGCCTTTACCATGGTGGTCTAGCTTGGTCTTGGTGTTTTCTGTATGGCGGTTACTGCCTTACCGCGTGTGGTGAGTTCACTCACCGCGGTAATGGGGTAAGGCCACCAACGCTTGGCCTGGCGGTTACCGCCATATTGCGATCAGTCAAGTGACTGACTGTGGTGGCCGTGGTAAGACCGCCAGTGACCTGGTTGGCGGTTACCGCCCTACTGCGGTCAGTCAAGTGACTAATCATGGTGGCCGCGGTAAGACCACCAACGATATGCCAAGGTGGTTACCGCCATACCGTGAGGCGTGTTGGTCAGGGCTACGGTAGCACGGTAGGAGCTCGGATGAGCTCAAGGAATAGTTTAACTGAGTTGGACTCGGTGTCAATGCGACAGGCAAATGGCATTGTGACACATAGCAGGTTGGCAGCATTTGGTTGGCCGAAGACAAAGGAGAAGACGGAGCACGGTGAAGACTTGGGTGAGCTCAGGAGAGCTCACCGCCATACCGTGGCTGGGTCGAATGGACTCGGCGATAACGTGGTAGGGGCTTAGACGGGCTAGGATCTTAGTTGACCGAATTGGACTTGACTGTCAGATGCGACCAGTGAATGGTGGACACGTGGCTCAACTCAGTAGGTTGATTGGCTAAAAGCCAAAAGCATTTATTACTGCTGACTCAAGGTGGTGAACAGGAACCCAATTAAGGCAAGAAGTTATTGCCTGGGTGGCTCAATGCAAAGGAGATCTGTGCAGATCGGATGCATGCCTGGTTGTTTGATGGATGAACCTGAGGGTCAGCATTTGGTTGGATCATTGAGTTAGAGATATACATTAATATATGTAAACCAAAAGGTGATGGTTGAAAGGTAGAGCCATTGATAGAGAGAGAGAGAGACGTGAAGTGTGTTCGAGCAGTATGTTAAGGCATTGTAACTGTGAACACTTTGTCTCTTGGATCTGAATGATGTGAACTTGTTGTGAGACTGAGTGGTTGTGTTGGCCGAGAGGCTAGCTATGACATCCAGTTATGAGGAGCTAAAGGGAATCTACACTATGTGCTGTGAAGGTGTTGAAACAGTGTGAAGGTTCTGGTTTTGTGTTGCTTGCCATTCTCCAGATGAACAAGATGTGACTCCTGTATAGGCTATGAGCCTAAGATTGTATTGTAACTATTTTCTATTGTTGAATAATACAATGGCTCGATCTTTTGGAGTGTGGGGTTTTTTACCCGAAAGGGTTTTCCCCACGTATATATGTGTGTCATCCTTTTTGTCTTTCATGGTTACCTGTTTATGTTGAATCTATTATTGTTTTGCATTTACTTGTCTTAGAGGATCAATGGGGGATACTATGTGCCTACTTCCACTTTATGGTATAGTAGTGTGTTTCTTTGGAGTGATTTTGAATTAAAATCACTAAGGCACTAATGTCTTAGATGACTATCTTGTCAACAAAACTGAATCCTTATCCCCAACACTAACATCATTGAACTTCACATTCAATTAACTTTTGGATCATGAAGAATTCATCATTCCTAATTCTTGTTTCTAATATATAAATTTATTTTGGATAATATATTTTTATGAGATAATTTATTTTTGATTATATTGCATATATATGATTTTATTATTATAATTATTTTCCTATGGTATAATTATTATTGATAGACATTTTTAGTTACAAGATTCTAGAAGGGTGGATGAGAACCACATAAGTATTATATACGAAAAAAACTAGTAGTGGAGTGGATTCTGTGAAGTACTTATGATTATTGTGAGCCATATGTGTAATGTTCATGTTATGTTATAATGTTATTTACTAGTCCTTGTGTTGTCTATTCTCTTGTGATTAGTCTTTGTTGCTTCATAGAACCTTGGTTATAACTAATCTAAACCTAATCTTAGAATCTTACCCTATTATTATTTTCAAATTAAATTAATCTATTTGAATGGATACCTTTGACAAGTATTTATTTTTATTTTACTTTATTCTATAACTATGGCATATTTTAGCTAAATCCTTGGCTTAAACAAGAATTGATAGTTACCTCCATTGAAATCTTCAAGAGGACATGTGTTGCACTTGAGGCATTAATGCAATCATAATACAATTAAAATAGAAGTAACTACATTATGTAAGTTGACCAAGGTACACCAAATTTTGCATTAAATTTATGTATTAATGAGTTTTAGTTCTCTTTATCTCATTTTTTTGACAATTGTTGAAACACACTAAGTTTTCTTCAAATAATTTATGATATTTGCTATAATATTTTATTTTTGATGAATAGATCAATAAGTTTTAAGTATTAATATTCATATCTATATTCAAATGGTTGTCTTTTTTACCCATATCCTCAATTCTAATGCTAACAATTTTTTTTAACCACTTTGAAATATATTCATAGTTTTTCTCCTATATTTATCATTCATATGCCATATAGAATAAATTATCCTTATATAAGACATAAAATTCTCACATTGTCATTGTAGGGAGGTTACATTTTTTAACTCAAAATTTTAGAGGCAATACTTGGAGGAGAAATAGCAGAATGTTTGATAAATTCTTGATATTAGTATTGATTTTATTTAAGCCAATATCTCTTAAAGGATAAAAGCCTTACATGAGTTATGCACTATCTTCCATATTATTGTTGATCTATATTCACTTCTATCAAATTTATATTAATGGATATGTCAAATATATAATGATTCATCAAGATAAATTATGAATCTTATATTAATTCACAAGAAAAATAATTATACAGTATTACCATTTTTTTTTGGGCCTCTACTATCATATAACTTGATGGAATTAATGAATTAATTTCATTTGAATGGATTTATCCTAATTTTTTATGAGTGTAATTAAATAATCTTAATTTAAACAAGTAAATAATTTAATCCTAAATTCATATTCTGTAATGCCCCGCCAAGTAACCTTAAAGGAAGTTGCAATTAACGTCTTAAGCGAACCAATTTTTTTTTTTATAAAGTGCATTTAACATACACATTCACTTACTAATTACAACAACATCTAAGACTACAAGGTTAGGATTACTTAAACCCACACATACATAACATATAACCATAGCATTATTAACTTTATGAATTAAACATCGTAGATTATAAGAATGCCACATAACATAATAAGATAATCAACTAAGATACAATCTCATAATCATTATCTTAGTCCAATAGTTACAACACTCATTCCCAGAATGAGGCAATAGTACATAAGATTACAATTACATAATTCCACCTCATACACATAAGAGGGATAAAATAACTTATACAAATTGAAATATTACAATGCAAGAAATTACAACAAGAACCGCGAGCTGTCCATCTGGATGTCTCACCACCAAGTACTGAAGATAGCTGGGGACTCAACAGTTTTGGTGCATGTTCCACCCAACCAAGTGGTATCCGAAGGCCCACTCCCCATGCTAGGAGATAGTAACAATGTAACATGGACAAAGATCTACAACCACTAACCAAAGGCAGACTCATACTGACTCATACTAATATAACCAAACAAATGAACTAACAAGTACAACTCAATTACAATACAAGTACGAATCAAGTACAACTCAAACATCACTAACATAGGTCACATTGCTTCCAGACATAAAATAGATCAAGTATGTTCATAGAACCATACTCATAAAATAATTAACAATAATTGTCCTAGATAGAGTGTCATCGCAAGGTTTGTCATGAGATCTCCTCTGGGCATTCTTCATAGGCTCCAGAAATCCTGGTGGCCTCAACCGAATCCCGGCACCCATACTCACTCAAGTGGAATCAACTACCTCTCGTAAGGACAAGATAGTTGATCTTGCCATTCCATGCCTTCTCACTCACCCCAAGTCTAAACAAGCCCTTGCGGCTGTGAGCGAGGTTAATTTATCTTGATTTATGTGAATGCATCCTAATCATATAAGTACATTAATTTAGTTATCACTTGATTAAATCACTTCTGAAAGTTACCCGGTTTACCACTTTGGGCTCCAGCCCCTAACAAAAGCCACTCTTCTATTCGACAACACACACCCAAACAACCCAACCACCAAGGGAAACACAAGTGCAAACAAACTAGGCATCATAACCACTCCAACACAAGGAGGATACAAATAATAGAACTCACTCCAAACATCTTGGAGGCAACAAACACATAGTCCACTCCTTTCACAGGAGCACAAAACATCCCCGTTCATGGAAACCAGGTAAAACTGAAAAGACGCCATGCACTAACCAAGGGAAAACAACTGGATGACATAAAGATTTATCAACCCTTATCCTCTAAGTTCTTCTAGAAGACTTATAATTTAGGACTAATACTAAATCCCAAAACCCACAATGCAACTTGATGACATAGCAACAAAAGCATTCAAGTCATTAATCAAATCTAATGTTTGGATTTCCTAAATCCATACTCATTCAATAGATAGTGTTGAAAAAGTCAAAGACATGATAACTAGATCATTTAAAATAATCAGAACCCCTATTTCCCTTTTCATTATTGGAAATCTAAAACAATTAAACTTACTTCCCTTTACGGAATACAAAGAATTAAATCCTTTAAGGTAACCATGAGAAAGATACTACTTTTGGATATACTAAATCCATATCTCTTTCATAATCCAATCATAATGATTCAATTAATCTAAATAGAAATTAATAAATAAAATAATTGATTGCCTCATCAATAAAACAACTTTTTAATTTACTTTTAAATCGACACAAATCCATGCAAGTAAAATTTTTCCATTTCCTAACCAAATCTTTCATCTCATTCAATTTTCTATTTAAAACATTCAATCACTTTAATATAATAAAATATTGTTTCTCTATCCATTTTCCATATACATTAATCGATCCATTTTTAAATCTCTATTCAATCATATATTGCATGCATCTTATTAAAATACAATACGATAATGAATTTACACTTAATATATATATACATGCTCCATATTATATATACACCAAATATATGTATTAATAAATTTTATTATATATATTCTTTAATATTCCAATCACAATGATTAAATTGCACTATGGAAATAACTAAAACATAATAAATATTTGCCTTTTCAATATAATCATTTCCTAGATTTACTTCTAATACAACATAAACTATTGCAAATACTCTATTCAATTTCTATCCAAAATCTATATCTTTTCAATTCTCTATTTAAAACATGAAATTTATAAAATATCTTAAAATATCCTTTTCGTTAACAATTTAACCATGCATTCAACCTTATCTTTTAAAATCCCCATGCACCATAATATAAAACTTTTTCTCTTTCAAATAATCGAAATAATAAAATAAGCGCCTTCAAACTACAAATATACGAATTTCTATTTTAAATAATTTAAAATCCAAAATTCTATATCTCTTTTAATTTTCCAACTATACACAATGTCTAAATAAAACAATCATAAAATATTGCATCTACTCTCCATATTAATTTCTTATGTAATATATTCGTTAAATATACTTAATATGCCATCAATGTATATCACAACTATTCTTATATCTATTAACATATATAACTACTTTTATATATATACCTTATATATATCCATCTATGCAATAACAAAAGATTCCATTATATTAATAAAATATAATAATATTCCATAACTAATTTTCCAATTACTTATGTTATCCAAATATTTAAATACCACTACAATGTTTTAAAACATTCATTCAGAATATTCAAATTACACACTATTATTTATTAATCATTTGATTAACTATATATATTTAATATTTAAACATTAAATATTATATATTTTCAATGAATTAAAGAATCAAATATACATTTCATATATATACTTATAATATACACAAATTATACATTTACATATAAAAATTATGTATTTATATATATATATACACTTATATATATTCATTTTGCAACTTCAAATATAAACATATATATATAAAATAATATATATATATATATATATATATATATATATATATATACATAATATATACACATAAAACAATGTATATATATCATATATATATTATATATAATATATTATTTAAATTACAAAATCCGCAATAAAAGAACAAACATATTTTATCCCATCTGCAGATTCCTTTGGTTCATTCGCGGACTGTTCCAGGTAAGGAAAACCCTAAAGGAGGGCGGATGAACAACATTGACGCCGCTTCTTATACACTGTGGGGAGGGGCGAATATACCAGCCGACCCTCGCACAACCTGGCCACGCCGTAAAGGTGTATGGGGAGAGGGCTACGAAGGTCTCCCTCCATAGTCGTCCCCTCATGGGGGCGGCTGTGGAGGCAGCACCTCCCATGCCTTCCCCCATTCAAACCCTACCTTAAAACAAATGCACAATACATAATTTTTTTATTTTTTATTTTTTTTTAAATCCACTCCATAACAATGGATGCCGTACGGTGGCGATAAAGGATTAAAGTAAATTTTAAAACAGTAAAACTTAAATGTATATATATTTCATGTATTTACATATGTATATATATATATATTAATTAAAATATATATATATATATATATATAGGTATATGATATATATATATTTAACTAGAATTTCCATTACTAGATAAATTGAAGAAATTTTGTGAAAATAAACACTTACAGGTTGAATTATGCAAAGCTTTTCCAAAAATCACAAATTTCATAAAACTCAACAATTAATTACCTTAAATCTTTTTTTTTTTGAATTCTTGAACAATAAGGTTAAAAAGGGTAAAAATAAAAACTAAAAGTTTCTAAAACCCTAAGGTTTCTCCCAGCTAATTTCCACAAATATTTTCAAAATAAATTTGATTTTCTACAAAGGGTTACATTTTATGAAAACATTCTAAATGTATTGTTCAATCTCTATGTTTGATCCAAAAATAAAATAATCGATTTCCTCAAACAAATTAAATTCAACTGAGGTTTTCACAAGTTTCACTCAAGAATTTTCACAAAACAAAAGCTGCAAATTTATTTAATTATTTTCTTCTAATAACAAATTTATTTTCTAAGACAGATTTTACAAACAAATCTTTAATCACCACTATTTTAAAAATAACCAAGAACAATAAAACACAAAGAGGAAAACTTGGTTCAAGAAGCTATAGGAAAATATTAATTTCTGATGCAAGCCTCCTCCAAAGATCTCCCGAATTTTCTTCAATCCTCCAATGAATCCAATCCAAAACCCAACAAATGCAAACAATCTTTCCTCCAATCAATTCTACAATCAAACTTTTTTCAAACCCTTCTTTTTGCAAATTTTTCCAAAATTTCCTCTCTGCTATAAAAAAAAAGAATTTTTCTAAAGACTTCCCTGCCCTAAAATTAAAATATGCAATCCTTATAAATCAAAAATACCTAATGCAACCCTAATTCACATTACATGCAATTTAGATATTAATTTCAATTTCAATTTCAATTTCAATTTTTACAACCCTAATTCACATTACATGCAAATTAGATATTAATTTCAATTTCAATTTTTGAGAAACCCACTTTCAATTTAAAATGCAATTTCAAATAATAAATTAATTTCCAAAGTTAAAACTCATTTCCCAAATAAACATTTAAATACAATTTCTAATTTAATTCCCACAAGATGAAATTAAATTCCAAAATTAATTTTAATTCTTTTATTTCCTTTCATTCTCTTGCATCACGTTTAATTAATTAATTAAATTATTTAATAACTAAATTCAACCCCCTTGGATTAAATTTAATTAATTAAATAAATTAAATATAATTAATTAATTTAAATATAAACTTTCATCCACATTGCATTATTTAAATTAAATAACCATCAACATGATTTAAATGCAATTATTCTAAATATCTATTTCCAAATCAAGAATTCTTCAGAATTAAATAACATTAAAGCAAGACAGACAATGACTTGACACACACGACTGATGGCACACTAAGGCTAGGGCGTAGACTTGACACATGTTACCTAGCTACTATCTCCTGTTCAACTTAACCGTTGGATCGACACGCTCAAACTTGTGAAACCAACTGGAGTCAATGTCATGTACCTGCAATCTTGCAACCAAGTAAACAACATCATACAATATATCTAGCATATAATACACACTGTGAAGAAGGAATTACGGATATGCAGGGCGCTCGCAAGCGAGTGATGCGAACCCGTCCTCTTCACCAATACACTCATCGAAACTGACACTTCCATCATAATTCCAATAGTCTCATAATAACATCTCATGTTAACTCTACAACATCATTAATCCATAATGCATGTGAAACAATAATTAGATCAACACATCACACAATAATAGTTGTCGCTCAATAGTAGCGATCAAAATATCATAACAAAATGTATCCAGTATCAAAGTAACTGCAACCAAACATCGCATAAAGCAAACCGAACAAGAAGCAAAACGAAGGGGTATTACATATTCCTCCACCTTTTACAAGAAAATATAGTTAGTTGTATATAGATTTATAACAATTAAATATAAAATAATCTATAAAATGGATAAAATATATCTAAATCAAATCATATCACCTATATTAATTTTATGTCATACAATGGATCATGTAATTTAATTAATTGTAACACAACTTATATTCTTGTATCAAACAATTGATGATTATCCTCATCAATGACCTATAGAGCATTGGTGGATGATAGTAACAATTATTTTAATTCCATAGCATTATACCAATATTTACCATTCTACTTCCATATCTTTGGTATAATGCACCTACTTAAAATGGGTGTCTATCGCCCTAATAAATTGTTTGGGGAGCAAGCCTAGAAAGGATAGATAACCCACTGCTTAATTTTTTTATAGATCATTACTATATGTTTAGTAGCATGAATAATTTTTCCTTAAAATGAAATTATTCATACATGTGTTTATGAAAATATCATATGATCTTGCTAATGACCATCAAATTATCTACAATCAAATTGAATATATTCTAGATTTTTTTGGAATACTATATGATCATTGACAAATGAAAAATACATATAAAAATTTAATTTTCCATGCCTTTGTTATTACTACACCAAGAATCAAATTTATTTTATTGTGTTGCAAGATATTTTGGTGATCTATTAATACAAAAATCTACTTCAATATGTCTTCAAAATATAATACAAGTGTTATCACATATATGGAGTAATTTAATATAAAAATTTACCACCTATGGCTCTTTAATCAAAAGGATAAATACAAAGGAGGATTGGAAAAAATCAATTTGTCTTAGAATATTAACATAAGTTTTTTAATTTAGCTACTAGAAAAAGCACCACTTTATTATATGATAACTAGAGTTATTTTCCTATTACCAAAGAATTTTATTTCCAATAAAAATGAGAAAAGAAAATTTAAGATCATGGGAAATTCACTCTAGGGAAAGTATTCCATCATAAAATTTCTCTTAAATTCTATTTATTTGATTATTAATTATGTACTATGATCAAGAATAAATAGATTAGAATCTCAACTGCCACATATCAAACCTTTATGAAGTGATTGGTCTTAAGGTGATTCCATTGAGGGAAACTATGCATGTCAAAGACACCACCTAGTGCCCAAATATTTGATGTAAGGCCTAAAAGGCATAATATGCTCAAAAAACATCAATTCTTAGCCTTGGGTGATGCCACTGAGGGGAAGTGTACATGCCAATGACACCACCTAGTGGCTAAATCTTAGATGTAAGACCTAACATGCATAAAGTCCTTTGGAAATGTGAATTCTTCTCTTTTTAAATATTCTACTTTTAAAAACATTATATTATATAAGACCTACATGAACTATGTAATTAACCTAGGGAAGGATAGTTTGAGAAGTCTTGAGCTCTAGTAATTTTTTTATAAGACCTTGTATTTTTAAAAACTAGGACTATAAATTATGAAAAGTTAAATTTCATGCAGTCCAAAATACATGTTCTTCATTTTAGCATATATTCATGTCCCCACTTAACACTATCAAAGAAGACCTCCATTAGTAGGGTATTTCATCTTTTCCTTTCTAGAAATTGACAAGTGATGCTCCCTATTAACATTTGATGCTCATATTATTTTCACTTCTTGTCTAGGATAAAGTTCTTACTATTGAGAATCTATGTCATCGTGGTTTTTATTTACCTAATAGATGTACCTTATGTGAATGTAATCAGAAAGATTCCTTTCACATTTTCTTTGGATGTAACTTTTCTTGTAACATTTGGGATCAAATTATTTCCCTTTGGAACCTCAGTTGGGTTTTCCCTAACTCCTTTAATGACTTTTGTGGTAAGTGGAAATCTTCCTCTAGAAATCCATCCCTTAAAATTCTATGGTTTCTTATCTCTTGACCTCATGTGGCCTAGGGTCTATGGAAAGAGAGAGAAAATAGGGTTTTCAAGGATGTGCACTTGAAGGGAGAAGAGGTTCTAGTTAAAATTTTAAGAGACATTAAATAAAATTTCAAGCATTGCGTCTCTGAGAAGATCTTAGAGGGGCCAAAAATTAGTGTCTCTAGTTATGATTTACAGGTGGCAATGAATTGGAATCTTCTCTTTGATATTTCTACTCCTTTTAGAAATATGGAGAGTTCAAGGGAGAATGTGGTGTGGAGATTCTCATTGATGACTTGGATCAAAGTTAACTTTGATGGGGTGGTCAAGGGAAACCTAGTTTGATAGGAAGTGGGGGAGTGCTAAGAGATAAAAGAGGCAGGTTTGTTTCAGCAGTGGCACTCCCTTTGGGTACTTAGACTAACCACTATGTTGAAGTTGTGGTATCCTACAACAATCTTAAATTATCCCATTCTAAGGGCTATAAAAAGTCAGGCTTGAAGAGGATTCTCTCAACATAGTCCAATATATTAAACAAGAACAAAGTCTTAGTTGGTCGATTAAAATTTTCATTAGATATTCCCTTAGCATGATCAAATATTTTATGAGATAATTATATCTCATATATACCAGGAAAGCAAATATGGTTGTTGATGCATTTGCTAATGTGGGTGTGAACTTCCAATCATTAAAACAATTATGCTATAGGTACCATCCCCATTGAGGCTCATAAAATATGAATTCCTATAGCACCCCTCCATTTTTCTCTTTTGATTGAACAGTGTTCTTCTTTCTTATGTTGTGTTTTCTGTTAGTACTTTGACTATGATACTCGGTTACTATTTGATCGTTAATTGTAAAGCGATGCAATGTTATATTTTGATGTGATGGTATTTTATTTTGATGTTATTATTATGGCATATTTTAGATTAGCATAGTGGATATTTGAATTAATGTTCTTTAATGCTTTTGATTAGACTATTGATGTTAGATTTGTCAGTTTTGTAACACTGTATTGGTGAAGGGGATGAAATTGCACCACTCGCTTGTGAGTACCCTACGATTTCATGATTTCCTATTCACAGTGTGTTTCATTATGATATATATACATGTTTGATAGATTCTTTGTTCGTAGGTTTACAAGTACAGGACATCGACTCCACCTAGTTTCATAGGTTTGAGCGTGTCCATTGGCCAACGGTATTCGATTTGGAGATAGTAGCTAGGTTTTTCGTGTCAAGTCATCACCTTGGTCTTAGCGTGTCATTGGTTTTAAGCCTGGTTTGATCGTTTTAATATTGTTCAATTTGCCTTGATTTTATTTAATTGCAAGTTAGAAAGGGTAAATAAATGACATTAAGTATTTAAGTTAATTAAATTAATCTGGTTTTTTATGTTAGAAAAGATATTATTTAATTAATTAATTAATTTAATTTAATTAATAAAATAGTTTAATCTTGGATTAGATTTATTTTATTGAATTAATTAAATTGAATTAAGTTATTCATTTTGGAATTGATAGATATTTTGTTTGAAAATGGAAAAAGGTTTTAATTTGCATTTTTTGGAAAATTTGAAGGCAAAATTGAAATTTGAGATATTTTCTATTTTATTTTTCAAAATTTATTATGGTGGTTGAATGAGATATTTTTGTTTTCATAGAGTTTTTGATATAAGCATGAAAAATGGAAAAAAATAAAAGAAAAAGGAAAAAAAGAGAAGGAAGGAGGATTTCTATTTTGTGGGTTTTGGATTTTAATTGTGGAAATTTTTTGTTGACTTGTTGGGAAGAAACTAGAATCTCTGAAAGAATCAGTGCTCCATTTGAAGACCTCTCAAGCTTCTGAAACCAGGTTCATTTATTTAGTTTATTTTGATTTTGAAGAAAAATTCAAAGGTTTTTTGATATGTTGTTTGCAAAATCATGTTTTGAAAACTAAAGAAAAAGGATTTGTGATGAAAAACCCAGGTTGAACTTTTATCAAATTTGTAAATCTCTGTTTCATTTGGTTTTTCTTCAAAAAAAAATTATATATGACTGTAAATAATCATTTTAGAATTTATTTGTTCAATTGAATTGGTAAATCTCATGTGTGGGTGTTTATATTTTCATATTTGGGGGTTATGCTATCAAAATTAGAAAGAAAAAAAAAACCCTATCTGAGTTTCACGGATTTCGAAATCCGCAGTTGATTTTTTTTTTTAAAACAAAATTGTTATAATTTTTTTTTGCAGTTGGGGGGGTCACTGGGGGCTCAACCCATAGCCGCCCCCATGGGAGGTGTTGTGGGGAGTCGTGCCCAGCGCCCCCTACCCATGACTGCGCCCACAGTGGTGGGTCTGTTGTAGTTAACACAGCCGCCGCCCACACATGGTGGGTCGGCTATGGTTAACACAGTTGCACCCACAACAATGGGGTCAGTTGTGTTAATCACAGTCGCCCCTCCCTCTAAACCCGATGCGTGCCCCAAGAATCTGCACCCTAATTTGGGTTGCAAGTTGACTTTTTTGTCAAAACATAAATAATATTTTTAATATTTAATATTATATTAATATAATATTAAAATATTAATATATATAAATGGTAAATATATATTTTATATTTTATATTATATTTGTATAATAAAAATATTAAAATATATAAAAAATAAATAATTAAATATATATATATATCTATAATATATAAATATATATGTATATATCATATGAGGATATATATATTATATGTATAGATATATGTATATATATATATATAGTTGAGTTTATTAATCTTAATATATATATTAAAATGTTGATTTAAATGATGGCATGTTTTAAATGTAATTGGGGAACTTTTAAATTGATTTTTAATAGTCGAAATAATGGATCTATTTTAAAATAATATATTTTGAAAGCACAAATATTTGATTTTCAGATATTATGTTTAATAGAGGATTTAATTGATTTTTAAATGATTTATTTTGAAAAGAAGAAATTGATGATTTGAAAATAGTATGTTTTAAATCGAAGAAGTAAAGGTTTATTTTATTATTATTCACAAGCAATTAAGGAATTAAATGTTTGGTTTAAATTTCATCATTTGTCTTAAAGAGACATTATTAAATCAGCTTTATTGAGCAATATATTACTGAATGTTATTAAAGGAAGTGGGTTTAGGAAATCCAAAAGTAGATTTAATTCTTGTTTAATTGTCCTTTTTAAATGTAAATTTTTTCTCTTTTGTTTTGGGGAAAATTTTTTGGTAGGGGTTAATAAGTCTTCCAGATGAGGTTTCTGTAATGCCCCGCCAAGTAACCTTAAAGGAAGTTGCAATTAACGTCTTAAGCGAACTAATTAATTTTTTTATAAAGTGCATTTAACATACACATTCACTTACTAATTAATAACAACCTCTAAGGCTACAAGGTTAGGATTACTTAAACCCACACATACATATTACATATAACCATAGCATTATAAACTTTATGAAATAAACATCATACATCATAAGAATACCACATAACATAATAAGATAATCAACCAAGATACAATCTCATAATCATTAACTTAATCCAAAAGTTACATCACTCATTCCCAGAATGAGGCAATAGTACATAAGGTTACAATTACAGAATTCCACCTCATAAACATAATAAGAGGGATAAAATAACTTATACAAATTGAAATATTACAATGCAAGAATTACAACAAGAACCGCAAGCTATCCATCTGGATGTCTCGCCACCAAGTACTGAAGATCAATGGGGACCCAACGGTTTTGATGCATGTTCCACTCAACCAAGTGGTACCCGAAGGCCCACCCCCCATGCTAGGAGATAGTAACAAAATAACATGGACAAAAATCTACAATCCACTAACCAAAGGCAGACTCATATTGACTCATACTAATATAACCAAACAAATGAAATAACAAGTACAACTCAATCACCATGCAAGTACAAATCAAGTACAACTCCAACATCACTAACATAGGTCACATTGCTTTCAGACATAATATTAATCAAGTATGTTCACAGAACCATACACATAAAAAAATTAACAACAATTGTCCTAGATAGAGTGTCATCGCATAGTAGTCATGAGATCTCCTCTGGGCATCCTTCATAAGCTCCGAAAATCCTGGCGGCCTCAACCGAATCCCGACCCTCATACTCACTCATGCAGCATCAAATACCTCTCGTACTGACAAGATAAATGAATATGCCATTCCAGGCCTTCTCACTCATCCCAAGTCTAAACGAGCCCTTGTGTCTATGAGTGAGGATTAAATTATCTTGATTAATGTGGAAGGCATCTTAACCATGTAAATACATTAATTTAATTATCACTTGATTAACTCACTTCTGAAGGTTACCCGATTTACCACTTTGGGTTCCAGCCCCTAACAAAAGCCACTCTTCTAATGGACAACACTCTCACAAACCAATCACCAAGGGAAATACAAGTGCATACAAACTAGGCATCAAAACCACTCCAACACAAGAAGGATACAAATAATAGAACTCACTCCAAACATCTTGGAGGCAACAAACACATAGTCCACTCCTTTCACAGGAGGTACAAAACATCCCCGTTCATGGAAACCGGGTAAAACTGAAAAGACGCCATGCACTACCCAAGGGAAAACAACTGGATGGCATAAAGATTCAACAACCTTTATCTTTTAAGTTCTTCTGGAAGACTTATAATTTAGGACCAACACTAAATCCCAAAACCCACAATGCAACTTGATGACATAGCAACAAAAGCATTCAAGTCATTAATCAAATATAATATTTGGATTTCCTAAATCCATACTCATTCAATAGGTAACATTAACAAGGTCAAAGACACACTTACAGGGTTAACTCAAATAATCATACACCCATATTTCTATTTCCATTATAGGAAATCTTAAACAATTTAAACTTACATCCCTTTACGAAATTCAGAGAAACTAGAATGTTTAAGGCAATCACGAGAAAATTACTATTTTTGGATATTCTATATCCATATCTCTTTCATATTTCATTCATAATAAATATATTGCTCTAATTGAATAAAATAAATTAAAACAACTATTTGCCTCATCAATATAAACAACTTCTTAATTTACTTTTAAATCGACCCAAATCCATGTAAGTAAATTCTTTCCATTTCCTAACCAAATCTTACATTTCATTCAATTTTCTATTTAGAACATTCAATCACGTTAATATAATAAAATATTGTTTCTCTACCCATTTACCCATATTCACTAATCAATCCATTTTAAATCTCTATTTAATAATATATTGCATGCATCTTATTAAAAATAAAATATGATAACGAATTTACACTTAATATATATATATATATGCTCCATATTATATAGACACCAAATATATATATTAATAAATTTAATTACATATATTCTTTAATATTCCATTCACAACGATTAAAGTGCTCTATGGAAATAAATAAAACATAATTAATTGCCTCATCAAACTAAATAATTCTAAATTTACTTTTAATACAACGTAAAACTATCGCTAACCATCTTTTCAATTTTCTATTCAAAACCTATACCAAGCATTCTAATTTTATCCTTTAAAATCCTTATTCACAATAATATAAACTTTTGCTCTTTCAACTTAATTGAAATAATTAAACAAGTGTCTTCAATCTACAAATATAAGGAAATACTAATTTAAACAATTTAAATCAAATTCAATGTTTACTTCAAAAACTAACATCAGTTCTCTATTAACTGGATTCCTTTCGTTTTCCAACTAACTCAAATAATTTAATCATTTAATATAAAATACCTTTTTCCTATTAAACTGAATTATGCATACAAATCATTTCATTTAAAATCTCCATTCAAAACTTATCTTTTAAAATTTCCATGCCAAACCAAATTACATGCAATTTGTAAAAAAAATAAAAAAAATAAAAATGAATATTAATTATTCACCCATTTGAAATTACTCATGTAATTTATACATCAAACCTATATTAGTATGCTTCACTAAACAAACACATTATTTTGATAAAATAAATCAATATTCCATAATTATCCAATCGTTTATGTTATCTAAAAATATAAATACTACTACAATATTTTAAAGCATTCTTTCTATTCCAATTCCCTCCATCTCCAATTTGACATAAGAATATGATATCTTGAAAAACAACTATCATATTAACCTATATATATTTAACATATATATTCATAAAATATATATACATGTGTAATTAATATACACCATAGCATATATATAATATTTATACATTATATATACTATGTTTTATATAAAATGAAAGTAAAAGAGTAGATGAAACATAATAAAAAATCGCACATTGCACAGTTCATACGCTAATAATTTAAGGGTTTTAAAAAAAATATGAGGAAAGGAGAGGGGGTGTGGCTGTTCACACAAGGCCGAGCCTCCCCTCCCATCGCGGCTTTACAAAGGCAAGGGGGGCGGTGGAGGGTCTCCCTCCACACCACCTCTCCCACATGGGAGCCACGGTGGGGAGGTAGATCCTCCCCAATCCGCCCCAAACCTGTGACCTACAAGCACTGCGAATAGGGAATTCGCATAAACAACGAACCAAGATTCGCAAAAAATAGTGAATAAACAATTCGCCTCCCCAAAACGAAAAGACAAAGGGTATTGCCGTACGAATGACACATATATTATTAAAAAAATCAATATTTTTATTAAAATCAAAATTGTATATATATATATAACAAATGGATTTAATCCAATAACAAATTAGAGAAATTTTGTGAAAAACTCACCAACAGGTGATATTGTAAAACTTTTCCAGAAAAACCCAAATTTCACAAAGGTTTAAAACTAATTCTTTTATTCCATTTTCCTGAATTCTTGAACAATAAAAGAACAATTAAACCAAAATGGATCTATATTAAAATTTAGAAGTTTCAAATCCTCAAGATTTCTCCCAGCTAATTTCCACATAGATTTTTTCAAAGTAAATTTGATTTCCTACAAAGGTTACATTTTCTAATAACATTTTAAATGTATTGCTCAATCTCAATGTTTGATTCCAATAACAAAACAATCGATTTCCTCAAATAATTTAAATTCAACAGGTTTTCACAATTTTCACTCAAGGATTTTCACAAAATAAAAGCTGTAAATTTATTTAATTCTTTTCTTCTAATAACAAATTTATTTCCTAAAACAGATTTAGCAAACAAATCTTTAATCACTACTATTTTTAAAACAGTCAAGAAACAATAAAAAACACAGAAGAAACCTGGTTCAAGAAGCTACAAGAAAAGATGAATTTCTGATGCAAGCCTCCTCCGAAGATCTCTCGAATTTTCTTCAATCATCCAACGAATCCAATCCAAAAACCAACAAATGTAAACAATCTTTCCTCCAATCAATTCTACAATCAAAACTTTCTTCAAACCCTTCTTTGTGCAAATTTTTCCAAAATTTCTTCTTTGTTGTAAAAGTGAATTTTTCCTAAAACTTCCTCCCCCAAAATTAAAACATGCATTCCTTATAAATCAAAAATACCTAATACAACCCTAATTCACATTACATGCAAATTAGATACTAATTTCAATTTCAATTTCAATTTTCAAAAACCCACTTTCAATTTAAAATGCAATTTCAAATAATAAATCAATTTCCAAAGTTGCAACTAATTTCTCAAATAAACATTTAATTACAATTTATAATTTAATTCCCACAAGTTGAAATTAAATTCTGAAATTAATTTTAATTATTTTATTTCCTTTCATTTTCTTGCATCACATTTAATTAATTAATTTAATTATTTAATAACTAAATTCAACCCCCTTGGATTAAATTTAATTAATTAAATAAATTAAATATAATTAATTAATTTAAATATAAACTTTTATCCACATTGCATGATTTAAATTAAATAACCATCAACATGATTTAAATGAAATTATTCTAAATATTGATTAAATAAATACGCACCTTTCAGAATCAAATAATATTAAAATAAGGTAAATTATGACTCAACAACCAAGGCTGACGACACACTAAGGTTAGGGCGTAGACTTGACACATGTTACCTAACTACTATCTCCCATTCAACTTAACCATTGGATCGACACGCTTGAACTTGTGAAACCAAGTGGAGTCGATGTCATGTACATGCAAACCTGAAACCAAGTAAACAACATCATACAATATATCTAGCATATAATACACACCGTGAAGAAGAAATTATGGATTCGTAGGGCACTCGCAAGCGAGTGATGCGAACCCGTCCTCTTCACCCATACACTCATCAAAACTGACACTTCCATCATAATTCCAATAATCTCATAATAACATCTCATGCTAACTCTACAACATCATTAATCCATAATGCATGTGAAACAATAATCAGATAACCACATCCCACAATAATAGTTGTCGCTCAATAGTAGCGATCAAAACATCATAACAAAATGTATCTAGTATCAAAGTGACTGCAACCAAGCATAGCATACAACAAACTGAATGAGAAGCAAGATAGAGGGGTATTAAATTCTCCCCCCCAAAGATCAGGCTTACTCCTGGAAGGCTGCAAAAACCCCCAATTGCAAACTCCATACAATCACACATAACCAAGGGTTCCAAACTGAACCACTCCATACCTCAACACATACACAATAGCAACTTGTGTCGTACCCAACTCAGCCAAGTACACTATCAATCCAACCAAGACAACATGGTGAAACAACCACCAACCAATTCTCCAAAAACACATAACTATGGATTATCATACATAATACATATATGTACCAAAACACAACACCAACAACCATCACAAGACTACACAAGGGTCCACCTGGACACCAGAAAGTGGCATACCAATCCATGATAGGAGAATCCATGAATCAAGAACATAAACCATCTCAACTGAATCTAACATCAAACCAGTGGCTTGATGGTGCTAGGTCATACATAAAGTGAAACCATCCAAACAAGACCACCATGACCTGTCTCTTACTGTGTAAGGTGATTAGCCTCCAAGAGATAGTCATCACACAAAGGTGAGTAGTGGGTTCTAGTTGCATCCAGCCTCACCTACCCCCATTCTCAACGTTTCTTGTATCTACTTCCTCGTACACACTCACCAAGTTTGCCTCAAACAACCTTGGAGAGGAATCACAATACGACACATAGCCGACATTGAAAACAACAAAGATAACTAGCTTAGCCACCAAGTTCATAAAGAATAACAAATTAAAGTTTAATTTCAACAATAAGGCAATAAATGTGCACAATTTCAACACTGAATCAAATATATAACCACTAGGGTTATAAAAAAATAAGATCACAAATTGTGGCTAAACCTTCACAATCAAATATAAATAAAGTGTTGACCCTCACAATCAACTGAAAAGAATCATCAATAACCGAAAGAAAGTACACAATCTTTAAATTCCACTATACAACAACTATGTGACTAGATACTAGCCACCAAACGAGGAATGAGGAAACAACGTCCAACAAGAATGATAAATACCTTCATGTGATGTGGAATGGGCACGCTATCCACATGACTAGAGTGTATCCATGACTAAAGAAGACATCGTCACTCTACCAGGTCATACGCCAACCGAAAAAGCACATATTGGTCGCATGCCATGTGGCAGTGCATCTGTGGGTTCACGGTAGTAGGCACACACAAAACTCACACCACATGCAATACCTTGTGGAGAAGACATACATAGGAACTCGCTATAGCTAGAGGTATACATGGCTAAGATCAACCCATATGCTACCCGACCAACATAGTCAAGGCAACCATGAGGATCCCTTTACAAGTGTTCGAGGCCCCAAAATACTCATCGCACAAGTAGGCAACAAAGAAAATCTCATAATGTGCCTTCACGTGTCTCAACACGTGGCATCGTGTAATACGACATCATCACCATTACTATGTCAGAACATAAATAAGGTGTGGAATCGTATCACTTGCATCATGTCAGAACACATGCAAATAGGGTACATATACATAATGCAATATGATAATATCACTAAGGGGCTATCAAGCCTCACCTCTCATAAGGATGAGGTTATCTCACTAATGCTAGGTCATCACCTCTACGGACGTCTAGGAATAACTAACAACCATGCTACTATACTCAAAACTGAGGGGATAAGGCTAACACATATGGATCAAGTATCCTGATCCATCATAAGGGAAAGTAGTGGGTACGTTTCCTCGGGATTGGTTGAGCTAAGATGCTCTACGCCGCAATATGCGTATGCTACACACTCCACCCAAGGAACTTTTGGCTATTACTATCCCTTCATGGATTGAGGTCTAAAGAACCAAAAGAAAAAGAGCTACTTTTGGTTACTCCTATATATAGGTTTCAACCACACCTGGGTTGGTCCTCAATCAGGTAACAAACATGCAAACACACATATTGATATGGAAAAATCCACACCCAAATGTGACTTTTCCCCATGGATGGGTACCAAGTATCACCATCACATGGACACACAAAGCAAGTACGATTTTCTACAACATTTAGACAAGATACAGTTACTGGTTTCTTACATTTACAAGGGAAAACAACTACATACATAATCCCACATGAGTATTCAATTCCATAACCCATGGGATACATATCTTACTTTCCAACCATAACCTTATATCAGGTTACTAACACGCTGCTCTCTTTCACAGAGTATATCATGCAAAAGTAAAAGCCATGAACACGTGATTACTTAACACTCTACTAACAAATCACAAGAACAACTCAGTGGGCACAAATATACCTAGCGAGCCCAGTGTTTAAACCTAGGCTCTGATACCATGTGTAATGCCCCGCCAAGTAACATTAAAGGAAGTTGCAATTAACGTCTTAAGCGAACTAAATTTTTTGTTTATAAAGTGCATTTAACATACACATTCACTTACTAATTAACAACAACCTCTAAGGCTACAAGGTTAGGATTACTTAAACCCACACATACATATTACATATAACCATAGCGTTATAAACTTTATGAAATAAACAACATACATCATAAGAATACCACATAACATAATAAGATAATCAACCAAGATACAATCTCATAATCATTAACTTAATCCAAAAGTTACATCACTCATTCCCAAAATGAGGCAATAGTACATAAGGTTACAATTACAGAATTCCACCTCATAAACATAATAAGAGGGATAAAGTAACTTATACAAAATGAAATATTACAATGCAAGAATTACAACAAGAACCATGAGCTGTCCATCTGGATGTCTCGCCACCAAGTACTGAAGATCAATGGGGACCCAAAGGTTTTGGTGCATGTTGCACCCAACCAAGTGGTACTCAAAGGCCCACCCCCCATGCTAGGAGATAGTAACAAAGTAACATGGACAAAGATCTACAATCCACTAACCAAAGACAGACTCATACTGACTCATACTGATATAACCAAACAAATGAAATAACAAGTACAACTCAATCACCATGCAAGTACAAATCAAGTACAACTCCAACATCACTAACATAGGTCACATTGCTTCCAGACATAATATTAATCAAGTATGTTCACAGAACCATACACATAAAACAATTAACAACAGTTGTCCTAGATAGAGTGTCATCACATAGTAGTCATGAGATCTCCTCTGGGCAACCTTCATAAGCTCCAAAAATCCTGGTGGCCTCAACTAAATCTCGACCCTCATACTCACTCATGCGGCATCAAATATGTAATGCCCCGCCACGCAACCCTAGAGGAAGTTTCAATTCACTAAACAAGCGTACAAATTTTTTTTTAAAAGAAGTGAAAGAAGTGAATTAAACCCACATGTTCAACTAAATTGACAACCTCCCCTAGGGTTACATAGCTGAGATTACATAAACCCCATTAACCAATCAACATTAAAAAAAAATACATTGAAAATAAATACACAAGTAATAACATTTTACATCAAAGAAAAGTACAAGATAAAGATAAAGCATTCATTTATATAAATTAGTTACAAAGGTCTATTACAATCCTCATTCCCAGAATGAGTATAAATACATAAGTCTGAATATTACAAGATCCACCTCATACACAAGAGGGGTAAAATTAACATTATTACAAGTGAGATACAAAGTACAAGAATCCTAAAGAAGCAAAGAGAGATGTCCATCAAGAGTCTCACCAACAAGTACTGAAGATCAAGGGGACCCAATGGTTATGGTGCATGTTCCACCCAACCATGTGGTACCCGAAGGACCAACCCCCATGCTAGGAGATAGTAACCAAGTAACATGGCCGAGAAACCTACCACCTCAAACCAAAGGCAGACTCATACTGATAAAAAACTGACTCAACCACACAAATGCACAATAACGTTAAAACTCTAATCATGGTTACATTGCTTCCAGACATAATATGATCAAATGAGCTAAAAGAACATACGCACAACATAACACACGGTGTTATCCTAGACAGAGTGTCATCACAAGGTTTGTCATGAGATATCCTCTGGGCATTCTTCATAGGCTCCGGAAATCCTGGTGGCCTCAACCGAATCCCGACACTCATACAAACTCAAGCGGAATCATCTATCTCTCATAGAGACGAGATAGTGATCTTGCCATTCCAGGCCTTCTCACTCACCCCAAGTCTAAACAAACCCTTGTGCCTGTGAGTGAGGTTAACTTATCTTGGTTAATGTGAACTACATCCTAATATGCTAAGTATATTTACTTTAGTTTTCAGTTGTTAAAATCACTTCTGAAGGTTTCCCGGTTTACCTCTTTGGGCTCCGGCCCCTAACAAAAGCCACTCTTCTAATTGGATAACACACTACGGAACTAACTCCAAGGGTTACTCAAGTGCTACAAAATTGCAACAATAAAACTCTCTCCAATCCTAGGAGGCAACACAAAGACTTCTACTCCAATACTAGGAGGACAAGACGAATGTAACACAACCCAAGGGAAATCAAGCAATATTATAATAAGGGAATGACCCACGTGTAACTGGAAGACTTTACAACCCAACTACACAATAATCAATCACAAAATAAAAACATTACGAATACAATCAATGAAACTCGTGCATTGGCAATATAATTTCTATATTTGGTTATTCTAAAACCATGTTCCTATCTAATGCATTTTCGCAACAATTAGAATACTGTCATTCAACGTTTACAATTGTAACAATAGATTCCCATGACATAACTATTTTCGCAACATATGCTAATCATGGTTAATACTAGACCTAACCAAAATTGATTATCCATGTCATTACATAATCTTATTTTAACAAAATATTAAAACCATACTGGTCAAGAAAATCTTCTCATATTTAAATTTACTAAGCACTTATAAAAATCAAAACGTATTTCGTAATCCAAATGAAATTAATTATACAACGAAATCTTTAAATAAAATTAAATCTACCATACATATAATATTAATTAAATTCTATATATATATATATATATATATTAAAATATTATATATATATATTCATATATAATAATAAAAAAATACATACAATATATATATATACAAATTAAAAATTATATATATATAAAGTAAATTAAATTAAAATAAAAACAACCTTAAAAAACGAAATAAAAATAAAACAAAATTAATAAACAAAAAAAAACTAAAGTCGACAGTACGCATTCATGGCGGACCGGACGGTACCTCGTCCGACGGACGGTACCGCCGGTACCGCAGTCTCATCAAGGCAGAGGCCGACTGTACACTGTGTACAGTCGGTCGGTAGGCGACGTAGGGGACGCAGTCCCCAGTGGACAGTGTGCCCCCCGTACGGGTGGCGCACTGTGCAGTGGGTACTGCGTACCCACTGTACAAAATAAACACCGGTGGGGGCCGAGCCCCCCCACCAAAACATTACAACATTTTTTTCAATAAAAAAATTTCGAATGGCAAAAGGTTTCGGACGGAATAAAAAAAAAATTCGGACGAAATTAATTTCGTACACAGGTACGATATGCCAGGCCGTACGCGGCCAAAATAAAAATGGCATAATAAAATTTAAACAACAAAATTTTATATGTATAATAATATGGATTGTATATATCATTTCCAGAAAATGGTATATGCAATGTGTATTATTATACATGTAATTTTTTTTCAGAATTTTCAAAACTAAGGTAATTGAGGAAAAAATGTATAAACAGCCAGAAAATGATTTTCTTTTGCAACCATAGCAAAATTTTCAACAAGGATTAAATTCATAAAACAATAAAACCATTCCCTTTCCTTTGTGTTTTCAAAATTTCAATGACACAAGAATAGTGATTCAAAGATCTGGTTTTCTCTTCCACCATTTTTCTAATAGGGTTTGCATTTCCAAAATAAATGAATCTGAATATCAAATAATGGAGTTTAAGCTAGGGTTTCAAGAAAATTCCCCATTTGCAAATTTCTTCAAATTTAAACAAACTAGGATAAACTAGAAATATTAAAACAAGAAATAGAAAAGAGAACCTGGTTATTTGCAGCCACCAAGATTATTGATGCAGACTTTCCTTTGAGCTTTGCACAATTCTTTTTCCACAATGCCAAGAAATTTCCAGCAAGCTTCAATCTACTAATTCCACCTTCTTTATAGAATTTCTCTCCCTTTTCAATTAATTCTTCATCCAGAAATAATTTCTTAAACTTCCATCAAAAATTTCTCCCACAATTTTCCTGCCTGTCCAAAAAAATGAAGCAAGAAGAATCCCCAAATTTTCTGCCCTAAACTTATAAAATAACAATTCCAAAATAACCTAATGTAACCCTAATTCACTTTCAAATGCAAAAGTTGAATTTACAAGTTAATTTCATTTCCCTCTTTTCCAAAAGCCCTAACTTTTGACTTTTAATTAAAATTCTAATTTCTCAATATTCCCTTTTTGATTTAATTTAAACTTTAAAATCAAATACTTATTACATAATTATTATAAATTATCTAATAACTAAATTCAAACACAAGAGATTTAAATTTAATTAAATAAACAATTTAACTTTAATTAACTTACTCACAATTATTTATTAATTAAATTTAATCCTTTGAGATTTAAATCTAATTAAATAAATATTTTAACAAAACTAGCCCACTTTCAATTATTTACAATTTATTCCAACTCCATAAGCTCTAAATTTAATAAATTAAATAATTCAACTTCAGTAAGCCTACTTACAATTATTTAATAATTAAATTTAATCCCTTGAGATTTAAATTTAATTAAATAAATAATTTAAGTTTAATTTCCAAAATATAATTAAATATAACCAAAGAGCATAATATTAAATACTATAAAATCACCATTTCTTCCAGCCAATGCAATATTCAAAAGACCAAATCAAAGGGTTAACACATTTCGAAACATTACAAAAAGCATTCAATAAGATCTAGCAAGACTCAAACATCAGAGCTGACGACACACTAAGACTAGGGTGTAGACCTGACACATGTTACCAATTTACTATCTCCCATTCAACTTAACCGTTGGATCGACACGCTCAGACCTGTGGAACCAGGTGGAGTCGATGTCATGTACTTGCAACCTGTAATCAAATAATCAACATAATATATGCAGTATATAATTCACACCGTGAAGAAGAAATCTCAAAATCGTAGGGCGCTCGCAAGCGAGTGATGCAAATCCATCTCCTTCACCAATACACTCATCCAAGACTGACACTAACGTCATAACAATAGTTTCATAACTAACCACATGATAATTCTACTGTCAGCATTCATTCATCAAAGCATGTAAAATTAAATCAGATAATCACATCACATAGTAATAGTTTGTCGCTCAAGAGTAGCGATCAAAATCTCATAATAAATATGTCCAGTATCTCAGTAGCTGTAATCCAAACAAAGCATAAACAACATGAAAATAGAAGCAAAACGGAGGGGTATTACAAAATACCTCTCGTACTGACAAAATAAATGACTATGCCATTCCAAGCCTTCTCACTCATCCCAAGTCTAAATGAGCCCTTGTGTCTATGAGTGAGGATTAAATTATCTTGATTAATGTGGAAGGCATCTTAACCATCTAAATACATTAATTTAATTATCACTTGATTAACTCACTTTTGAAGGTTACCCAGTTTACCACTTTGGGTTTCGGCCCCTAACAAAAGCCACTCTTCTAATGGACAACACCCTCACAAACCAATCACCAAGGGAAACACAAGTGCATACAAACTAGGCATCAAAACCACTCCAACACAAGAAGGATACAAATAATAGAACTCACTCCAAACATCTTGGATGCAACAAACACATAGTCCACTCCTTTCACAAGAGGTACAAAACATCCCCGTTCATGGAAACCGGGTAAAACTGAAAAGACGCCATGCACTACCCAAGGGAAAACAACTGGATGACATAAAGATTCAACAACCCTTATCTTCTAAGTTCTTTTGGAAGACTTATAATTTAGGACCAACACTAAATCCCAAAGCCCACAATGCAACTTGACGACATAGCAACAAAAGCATTCAAGTCATTAATCAAATATAATATTTGGATTTCCTAAATCCATACTCATTCAATAGGTAACATTAACAAGGTCAAAGACACACTTACAGGGTTAACTCAAATAATCATACACCCATATTTCTATTTCCATTATAGGAAATCTTAAACAATTTAAACTTACATCCCTTTACGAAATACAGAGAAACTAGAACATTTAAGGCAATCACGAGAAAATTACTATTTTTGGCTATTCTATATCCATATCTCTTTCATATTTCATTCATAATAAATATATTGCTCTAATTGAATAAAATAAATTAAAACAACTATTTGCCTCATCAATATAAACAACTTCTTAATTTACTTTTAAATTGACCCAAATCCATGCAAGTAAACTTTTTCCATTTCCTAACCAAATCTTACATCTCATTCAATTTTCTATTTAGAACATTCAATCATGTTAATATAATAAAATATTGTTTCTCTACCCATTTACCCATATTCACTAATCAATCCATTTTAAATCTCTATTCAATAATATATTGCATGCATCTTATTAAAAATAAAATATGATAACGAATTTACACTTAATATATATATGCTCCATATTATATAGACACCAAATATATATATTAACAAATTTAATTACATATATTCTTTAATATTCCATTCACAACGATTAAATTGCTCTATGGAAATAAATAAAACATAATTAATTGCCTCATCAAACTAAATAATTCTAAATTTACTTTTAATACAACGTAAAACTATCGCTAACCATCTTTTCAATTTTCTATTCAAAACCTATACCATGCATTCTAATTTTATCCTTTAAAATCCTTATTCACAATAATATAAACTTTTGCTCTTTCAACTTAATTGAAATAATTAAACAAGTGTCTTCAATCTACAAATATAAGGAAATACTAATTTAAACAATTTAAATCAAATTCAATGTTTACTTCAAAAACTAACATCAGTTCTCTATTAACTGGATTCCTTTCGTTTTCCAACTAACTCAAATAATTTAATCATTTAATATAAAATACCTTTTTCCTATTAAACTGAATTATGCATACAAATCATTTCATTTAAAATCTCCATTCAAAACTTATCTTTTAAAATTTCCATGCCAAACCAAATTACATGCAATTTGTAAAAAAAAATAAAAATAAAAAATGAATATTAATTATTCACCCATTTGAAATTACTCATGTAATTTATACATCAAACCTATATTAGTATGCTTCACTAAACAAACACATTATTTTGATAAAATAAATCAATATTCCATAATTATCCAATTGTTTATGTTATCTAAAAATATAAATACTACTACAATATTTTAAAGCATTCTTTCTATTCCAATTCCCTCCATCTCCAATTTGACATAAGAATATGATATCTTGAAAAACAACTATCATATTAACCTATATATATTTAACATATATATTCATAAAATATATATACATTATATATACTATATATTATATAAAACGAAAGTAAAAGAGCGGACGAAACATAATAAAAAATCGCACATTGCACAGTTCGTATGCTAATAATTTAAGAGTTTTAAAAAAAATATGAGGAAAGGAGAGGGGGCGCGACTGTTCACACAAGGCCGAGCCTCCCCTCCCACCACAGCTTTACAAAGGCAAGGGAGGTGGTGGAGGGTCTCCCTCCACACAACCTCTCCCACATGGGAGTGGTGGTGGGGAGGTAGATCCTCCCCAACACCCCCCCCCAAACCTGCGACCTACAAGCACTGCAAATAGGGAATTTGCATAAACAGCGAACCAAGATTCGCTAAAAACATCGAATAAACAATTTGCCTCCCCAAAATGAAAAGACAAAGGGTATCGGCGTACGGACAACGCATATATTATTAAAAAAATCAGTATTTTTATTAAAATCGAAATTGTATATATATATTATATATATAGGAATTTATATATATAAATGGATTTAATCCAATAACAAATTAGAGAAATTTTGTGAAAAACTCACCTACAGGTGATATTGTAAAAACTTTTCCAGAAAAACCCAAATTTCACAAAGGTTTAAAACTAATTCTTTTATTCCATTTTCCTGAATTCTTGAACAATAAAAGAACAATTAAACCAAAATGGATCTATATTAAAATTTAGAAGTTTCAAATCCTCAAGATTTCTCCCAACTAATTTCCACATAGATTTTTTCAAAGTAAATTTGATTTCCTACAGAGGTTACATTTTCTAAAAACATTTTAAATGTATTGCTCAATCTCAATGTTTGATTCCAATAACAAAACAATCGATTTCCTCAAATAATTTAAATTCAACAGGTTTTCACAATTTTCACTCAAGGATTTTCACAAAATAAAAGCTATAAATTTATTTTATTCTTTTCTTCTAATAACAAATTTATTTTCTAAAACAGATTTAGCAAACAAATCTTTAATCACTACTATTTTAAAAATAGTCAAGAAACAATAAAAAACACAGAAGAAAACCTGGTTCAAGAAGCTACAGGAAAAGATGAATTTTCGATGCAAGCCTCCTTCGAAGATCTCTCGAATTTTCTTCAATCATCCAATGAATCCAATCCAAAACCCAACAAATGCAAACAATCTTTCCTCCAATCAATTCTACAATCAAAACTTTCTTCAAACCCTTCTTTGTGCAAATTTTTCCAAAATTTCTTCTCTGCTGTAAAAGTGAATTTTTCCTAAAACTTCCTCCCCCAAAATTAAAACATGCATTCCTTATAAATCAAAAATACCTAATACAACCCTAATTCACATTACATGCAAATTAGATATTAATTTCAATTTCAATTTTTGAAAACCCACTTTCAATTTAAAATGCAATTTCAAATAATAAATCAATTTCCAAAGTTTCAACTAATTTCCTAAATAAACATTTAATTACAATTTCTAATTTAATTCCCACAAGTTGAAATTAAATTGTAAAATTAATTTTAATTCTTTGATTTCCTTTCATTTTCTTGCATCACATTTAATTAATTAATTTAAATATTTAATAACTAAATTCAACCCCCTTGGATTAAATTTAATTAATTAAATAAATTAAATATAATTAATTAATTTAAATATAAACTTTTATCCACATCGCATGATTTAAATTAAATAACCATCAACATGATTTAAATGCAATTATTCTAAATATTGATTAAATAAATACGCACCTTTCAGAATCAAATAATATTAAAATAAGGTAAACTATGACTCAACAACCAAGGCTAGGGCATAGACTTGACACATGTTACCTAGCTACTATCTCCCGTTCAAATTAACCATTGGATCGACACGTTCGAACTTGTGAAACCAGGTGGAGTCGATATCATGTACCTGCAAACTTGAAACCAAGTAAACAACATCATACAATATATCTAGCATATAATACACACCGTGAAGAAGAAATTACATATTCGCAGGGTGCTCGCAAGCGAGTGATGCGAACCCGTCCTCTTCACCCATACACTCATCAAAACTGACACTTCCATCATAATTCCAATAATCTCATAATAACATCTCATGCTAACTCTACAACATCATTAATCCATAATGCATGTGAAACAATAATCAGATAACCACATCCCACAATAATAGTTGTCGCTCAATAGTAGCGATCAAAACATCATAACAAAATGTATCCAGTATCAAAGTGACTGCAACCAAACATAACATACAACAAACCGAACGAGAAGCAAGACGGAGGGGTATTACAGTTTCAATTAATTGGGGTTGTCTTATTATGTTAGTCAACCTTTGAATTTCCTGGGGTAGTGCGTAGAGTTGTATCCAGTTTATTACCCGGTTATCACAAACGAGGATGTATGGCATTTTGTGTTTTGGATGAGGATTTAATATCTTTAAGTTGCACTAGTGTACCCTTAGGTTGTGGAGTGTTCCACGTGTTGTCATAGAGGAGTGGCTTGCAATGAGGGTCAGCACACAAAGTGGTGCCAGGGAAACTCATTGTGAGTTAGTTAATCCAGTGATAATGTAAATGAACTTATTAGAAGAATAGGTAGTATCAGACACTTAAGAAGATTAATTGTGCCTCGCTCATGGACGTAAGGGCTTGTATAGATTTGGGATGGGACAAGAAGGCTTGGAATGGCAAGATCGTTATCTTGTCTCTATGAGAGATAATTGATCCCGTATTTGTTTGCTTAAGGGGTCGAGATTCATTAGAGGTTTCCAGGATATCCCCAAGATGGGGGTCGGGGCCTAAGAAGACTTACGAGGATATCCCATGTAGCATTGTGATGACACTTCTCCTAAGTCAACAGTATGTTTGTATCAGTGATGCAATTGATTAATTAACTCTGGAAGCATTGTAACCATTGTGTTAAGTGATGTATTTGTATTTGATTAAGTTCTGTTATTTTTTACCCTATGTCTAGAGGTAGATGGTCTTGTATATGAATCCTTGTTACTATCTCCTAGCACAGGGGTGGGCCTTCGGGTACCACTTGGTTGGGTGGAACGTGCACCTTACTCCGTTGGGTTTTCTTCTTGTTCGTGTTGATGATATTTTTAGTTGGAGAGCTCATGGGATCCAGTTACTTTTCATGCTTTTATTCATTTCAGTTGATTCATGTAATTTATTACCCCTCATTTGTTATCGAGGTGGAAGTTGTATTATGTAATCATGCTTTTGGATCTACCTCATTAGGGGAATGAGATATGTAAACTTTTGTTACATTATTATTATTTGAAATCTTATTGTATCTCTTCTTGTGATGATATAATTTATCATGTATGGAATGTATGTGTTCTTAATTTCTTAAGTAGATAAATGTTATAGATTTATTCATGTTATTTGTACTTAAAAAAAATTAAAATGTGCATTTGAGTAGTTAATTGCAACTTCCTTTAGGGTTACATGGCGGGGTGTTTACACATGGTATTAGAGCCCCAGGTTCATACACTGGGTACTCTGGGTACATTTGAGTCCACTAGGTTGTCCCTATGAATTTTTTAGTGGAATTATTAAGTGATCACGTGTTCATGGCTTTTACTTTAGCATGATGTACTCCATGGAAAAGAGTAATGTGAAAGAAGCCTGATAAAAAGGTTATGGCTAGAAAGTTATGATACATATCCCATGAGTTATGGAATTAGATGTTCCTATGAGATTATGTATGTAGCTGTACTCCTATAAATGTAAGAGACCAGTAACTGTATCTTGTTTGAGTGTTGTGAATACCCTGTACTTGCTTTGTGTATCCATGTGATGGTGATACTTGGTACCCATCCTTGAGGAAAAAAGTTACACTTTGGTGTGGGATTTGCCATATCATTATGTGTGTGTGCATGTTTGTTACCTAATTGAGGGCCAACCCATGTGTGGTTGAAACTTATATATAAGAGTAACCAAAAGTAGTTCTTTTTCTTTTGGTTCTCTAGACCCTCAATCCGTGAAGGGATAGTAGCAGCCACAAGTTCCTTGGGTGGAGTGTGTAGCGTACGCATATTGCAACGCATAGCATCTTAGCTCAACCAATCCCAAGGAAATGTACCCACTACTTTCCCTTATGATGGATCAGGATTCTTAATCCATAAGTGTTAACCTAATCCCCACATATTTGAGTACAACAACATAGGTTTGTTTGTATATGCCTGGCCATCCGTAGAGACATTGGTCTAGCATTATTGAGTTAACCTCATCCGTATGAGAGGTGAAGCTCAGTAGCCCCATATTGATATTATCGTATTGCGTTATGTATATATACCCTATCTGCATGTGTTCCAACATTATGCAAGATATATGATGCCACACCCGACTGATGTTCTAACATAGTGTTGGTGATGATGTCATGTTACAAGATGCCACGTGTTGAGACACGTGAAGGTGCATTATGAGATTGTCTTTGTTATCCTACTTGTGCGATGAGCGTTATGGGGCCTCAAACACTTGTAGAGGGATCCTCATGGCTGCTTTGACCATGCTGGTCGAGTAACATATGGGTAGATCCTAGCCATGTATACCTCTGGCTATAGCAAGTTCCTATGTGTGTCTTCTCCATGAGGTATCGTGGGTGGAGTGTGTTATGCGCGTGCCTATTTCCGTGGACCCTTAGACACACTACCACGTGGCATACGACCGGTACGTGCCTGCTCCAGCTGGCGTATGACCAGGTAGAGTGACGACATTTTGTTAGTCGTGGATACACTCTGGGTCATGTGGATAGCGTGCTCACTACACATCACATGAGGTCTATTATCATTCTAGCCAGACGTTGTTTCCTCTTTCCTCATTGGCGGATAATATCTAGTCACATAGTGATGTACAATGCAATTTTAAA
Organism: Sequoiadendron giganteum; assembly: GCA_007115665.2. NCBI lineage: Eukaryota > Viridiplantae > Streptophyta > Pinopsida > Cupressales > Cupressaceae > Sequoiadendron > Sequoiadendron giganteum. The sequence continues at coordinate 395,587,198 of CM021104.1, read as the reverse complement.
GATTGTGAACTTTCTTTTGGTTATTGATGATTTTTTTTAGTTGATTGTGAGGGCCGACACTTTGTTTATATTTGATTGTGAAGGTTTAGCCACGACTTGTGATTTTATTTACTTATAACCCTAGTGGTTATATATTTGATTCAGTGTTGAAATTACGCATATTTATTTCTTTATTGTTGAAATGGAACTTTAATTTTCTCTTCTTTATGAACTTGGTGGCTAAGCTAGTTATCTTTGTTGTTTTCAATGTCGCCTATGAGTCGTATTGTGATTCCTCTCCAAGGACATATGAGGAGGACTTGGTGAGTGTGTACGAGGAAGTAGAAACAAGAAACGTTGAGGATGGGGGTATGTGAGGTTGTTTTGCAGCTAGGACCCACTACTCACCTTTGTGTGTTGACTATCTCTTAGAGGCTAATCACCTTATACAACAAGAGACAAGTCATTGTGGTCTTGTTTGGATGGTCACACTCTATGGATGACCTAACACCATCAAGCCACTAATATGATGTTAGATTTATTTGAGATGGTTATTTGCTCTTGGTTCATGGATTCTTCTATCATGGATTGGTATGCTACTTCCCGGTGTCCAAATGGACCCTTGTGTGGATTTGTGTTGTTTGTTGTTATGTATATGTATTATGCATGATTAATCATGGGTATGGTGTATTCTTTTGATTTTCTGTAAGTTAATTTCACCTTTTGGTTGTGACTCCTTTTTTGGATGGTGTGTACAGGATGCCTAGAAGAGGTAGACATGGCGTTGATCATCAGAACCCTAATTTTCAAAGTCCCCACGAGAATGATCGTGAGGATCACCTGGGTCCACTATTACGTTCTACACTTGGGGAGATTTTTACCCAGCTTGGCTCTAGTCAGGATGGTTGTCTTCAGGTATTTAGGGAAAGGGAAAGGATCCCTAGGACAAATATTTTTGCTTTGGCAGCACTTATGTTGGATATTTTGAGGGCAGGTTCTCCGCCCAGCAATCGTTCTTATGAAGGTTCGGGGTTTGGAAACTGGATGATTGGTGTTCCTTTTTATGGGGTGTACCTAGTAATCTTTGGGTTCCAGGGTGATCATCTTATGCATAGGAGGATTCAGAGTTGGATACAAGACCAACTCCATCGTCCTGACCAGTTAGCTCAGAGCACTCAGATTGCAATAGGTAGTGGTACAGGATGTTACTCTTGTGGCCAACAAGGCCACTTAGTGAGACAATGTTCTTAGAGGAACACACCTAGAACCAGTCAGGGATCGGTGGTTACAGAGCCATCAAGGAATGATGCAGGAAGGACTCATGGAACAAGTGTAGTAGTTGATCATCGTCAGTCAAAGCATCAGGGTACAAACGTGGAAATTACTAGAAGTGGACGAGCAACTGATTTAGAAGCTCATGGGAATCCTCCGATACAGGAGGCCGAGGAAATGCCTTCAGTTTTGTTTCCTCTGCTTGATACATGTTATGTTAGGAGTTGTGTTTTGAGACTATGTGATTGTTTGCATTGATGGTTTATTTGGCTTCGAACACTATGGATCTGGTTGTTATTGTTTTTATGTTAGTTTGTGGAGTGGTTTAGTTTTGGAACCGTTGTTTATGTGTGTTTTGTGGAATTTATACTAGGGGTTTTTGCAGGCTTCTAGGAGTAAGTCTGACCCTAGGAGGGGAGGATGTAACACCCCTCCATTTTTCTCTTTTGATCGAACAGTGTTCTTCTTTCTTATGTTGTGTTTTCTATTAGTACTTTGACTATGATACTCGGTTACTATTTGATCGTTAATTGTAAAGCGATGTGATGTTATATTTTGATGTGATGGTATTTTATTCTGATATTATTATTATGGCATGCTTTAGATTAGCATAGTGGATATTTGAATTAATGTTGTTTAATGCTTTTGATTAGACTATTGATGTTAGATTCATTAGTTTTGTAACACTGTATTGGTGAAGGGGACAAAATTGGACCATTCGCTTGCAAGCGCCCTGCGATTATGCGATTTCCTCTTCACGGTGTGTTTCATTATGATATATATACATGTTTGATATATTCTTTGTTTGTAGGTTTACAGGTACATGACATCGACTCCACCCGGTTTCACAGGTTTGAGCGTGTCCATTGGCCAACAATATTCGATTTGGAGATAGTAGCTAGGTTTTTCGTGTCAAGTCATCACCTTGGTCTTAGTGTGTCATTGGTTTTAAGTCCGGTTTAATTGTTTTAATATTGTTCAATTTTCCTTGATTTTATTTAATTGCAAGTTAGAAAGGGTAAATAAATGGCATTAAGTATTTAAGTTTATTTAAATTAATCTGGTTTTTTATGTTAGAAGATATTAATTAATTAATTAATTAATTAAATTTAATTAATAAAATAATTTAATCTTGGATTAGATTTATTTTATTGAATTAAATAAATAAATAAAATTGAATTAAGTTATTCATTTTGGAATTGATAGATATTTTGTTTGAAAATGGAAAAAGGTTTTAATTTGCATTTTTTGGAAAATTTGAAGGCAAAATTGAAATTTGAGATATTTTTTATTTTGTTTTTCAAAATTTATTATGGTGGTTGAATAAGATATTTTTGTTTTCATAGAGTTTTTGATATAAGCATGAAAAATGGAAAAAGGAAAAAAAAGAGAAGGAAGGAGGATTTTTGTTTTATGGGTTTTGGATTTTAATTGTGAATTTTTTTTGCTGATTTGCTGGGAAGAAACTAGAATCTCTGAAGGAATCAGTGCTCCATTTGGAAACCTCTCAAGCTTCTGAAACCAGGTTCATTTATTTAGTTTATTTTGATTTTGAAGAAAAATTCAAAAGTTTTTTGATATGTTGTTTGCAAAATCATGTTTTGAAAAACAAAGAAAAAGGATTTGTCATGAAAAACCCATGTTGAACTTTTATCAAATTTGTAAATCTCTGTTTCATTTGGTTGTTCTTAAAAAAAAAATTATATGTGACTATAAATAATCATTTTAGAATTTATTTGTTCAATTGAATTGGTAAATCTCATGTGTGGGTGTTTATATATATATATATATATATATATATATATATATATATATATATGTATGTATGTATGTATGTATGTATGTATGTATATGTATATGTATATGTATATGTGTGTATATGTATATGTATATGTATATGTATATATATTGATATATATATAGAGACATATATATATATATTATATATTTTCATATTTGGGGGTTATGCTGTCAAAATTAGAAAGAAAAAAAAATCCTTGTCTGAGTTTCACGGATTTCAAAATCCTTAGTCGGTTTAAAAAAAAATAATAATAATAAAAAAAAAAATTGCAGTTGGAGGGGTCGCTGGGGGCTCAACCCACAACCGCCCCCATGGGAGGCATTGTGGGGAGCCACACCCAGCGCGCCCTACCCACGAGCACGGCCACAGTGGTGGGTCAACTGTGGTTAACACAGTCACACTCACAACAATGGGGTCGGTTGTGTTAATCACAGTTGCCCCTCCCTCTAAACCTGGCACGTGCCCCGAGAATCCATACCCTAATTTAGGTTGCAAGTTAACTTTTTTGTCAATATATATATATATATATATATATATATATATATTGATAAGTAGGAGTTTTTTTCCACAGCGTGTCAAATTATGATATTGCTATCAAGATTCAACCATGTACTTTTCGAGTCAAACTCATTGACCCATGATTCATGAGTAGTGGTTCACAAGAACCCATCTCTCATGGTGCTAAGTGGACCATTCATTATCATGAGAGATGGGTTCTTGTGAACCACTACTCATGAATCATGGGTCAATGAGTTTGACTCGAAAACTACACAGTTGAATCCTGATAGCAATATCATAATAATATATATATATTTTTAATATTTAATATTATATTAATATATATAATGGTAAATATATATTTAATATTTAATATTATATTTGTATAATATTAAAATATATAAATAATAAATAATTAAATATATATATGCATATATATCATATGAGGATATATATGTTATTTGTATAGATATATGTATATTATTTTATATATATATATATATAGTTGAGTTTTTTAATCTTAATATATATATTTAAATGTATATATATATATATATATATATATATATATATATATATATATATATATATTAAACTGTTGATTTAAATGATGGCATGTTTTAAATGTAATTGGAGAAATTTTAAATTGATTTGTAATAGTCGAAATAATGGATCTATATTAAAATAATATATTTTGAAAGAACAAATATTTGATTTTCAGATATTGTGTTTAATAGAGGAATTAATTGATTTTTAAATGATTTATTTTGAAAAGAATAAATTGATGATTTGAAAATAGTATGTTTTAAATCGAAGAAGTAAAGGTTTATTTTATTATTATTCACAAGCAATTAAGGAATTAAATGTTTGGTTTAAATTCCATCATTTGTCTTAAAGAGACATTATTAAATCAGTTTTATTGAGCAATATATTACTGATTGTTATTAAAGGAAGTGGGTTTAGGAAATCCAAAAGTAGATTTAATTCCTATTTAATTGTCCTTTTTAAATGTAAATTTCTTTTGTTCTGTTTTGGGGAAAATTGTTTGGTAGGGGTTAATAAGTCTTCCAGATGGGGTTTCAATTAATTGGGGTTGTCTTATTATGTTAGTCAACCTTTGAATTTCCTAGGGTAGTGCGTAGAGTTGTATCCAGTTTATTACCCGGTTATCACGAAAGGGGATGTATGGCATTTTTTGTTTTGGATGGGGATTTAATATCCTTAAGTTGCACTAGTGTACCCTTAGGTTGTGGAGTGTTCCACGTGTTTTCGTAGAGGAGTGGCTTGCAATGAGGGTCGGCACACAAAGTGGTGCCAGGGAAACTCATTGTGAGTTAGTTAATCCAGTGATAATGTAAATGAACTTATTAGAAGAATAGGTAGTATCAGACACTTAATAAGATTAATTGTGCCTTGCTCATGGAGGCAAGGGCTTGTATAGACTTGGGATGGGACAAGAAGCCCTGGAATGGAAAGATCGTTATCTTGTCTCTACGAGAGATAACTGATCCCGCATTGGTTTGCATGAGGGGCTGGGAGTCGTTAGAGGTTTCTAGGATATCCCAAGATGGGGACCAGGGCCTAAGAAGACTTACCAGGATATCCCATGCAGCATTGTGATGACACTTCTCCTAAGTCAACATTATGTTTGTATCAGTGATGTAATTGATTAATTAACTCTAGAAGCATTGTAACCATTTTGTTAAGTGATGTATTTGTATTTGATTAAGTTTTGTTATTGTAAGATGGGGAAAATAAAATAGATTAGATTAAGTGACAGCCAACACTTCTAAACTATTAACCTCATCCAAACAAGAGAAAACAATGAAAGCATAAGAAAAATAAAAACATTAAATCAAAACACTCCCCATGCTTGATCTTGAATCACTTCTCTTGCTCTCATATTTCTCTTTTTTGCAATATTTGTCCTCAGATTTGTTGCTTCACATGTCCAAATACCTGCAAAATTGTAAGTAGAAAATTGGAGACAATTAGCTGTTAAATTGAAAATGGAGGAGAAGGGTTGCTTTTATAGACAACCATTTGAATGGACAGACGAGATTGACCTTCTAGAAAGATTCTAAGATCAATGAATGAGGATTCATGAGAGGGAGGTTACGAAATGGATGACCAAGATAGAGTTTCTAGAAAGATGCCAAGATCTACGGTTGAAAATTGATACAACCAGAATATGCCATGCATGGAAAAGATATGACGTCGACAGCTATGACGCCTGACGGCTATGAAAAACATGCAAGACATGTAGACTATGACATGAAATAATGGCAAGGGATCTTTGACCAAAATAGAGGGATAAGTAATTTATTTTAAATTATTTATTCGAAAATGGAAGAGGATGATAAGAGGCAAATAAATAATTTATTTGGAGGAAATGAAAAAGGAGATTTAATTAAATTCATAAATTTAATTAAAGGAGGAGATAGAAATTAAATATGGATAATTGATTTGGATCAATTATTTAAAGGAGAAGAAAGACACATAAATATATAATTTCGTCAATTATTTAATTATAGAAGAATAAAAGGTCAAATATTTATTATTATCTGACTATAGACATGTGATGAAATATAAATAATTAAATAAATAATGATTTATCTAATTATGAAAGAAAGAGGTATTAGTGACACAATTAATTTATTTTAATTGATCAGGATAGAATAAATATTAGAAAGTGAATTAATTAAATAATTAAAAAATTATTTAATTAATAAAGGAATATGATCAGGAATAATTAAATAATTAAAATTATTTAATTATTAGAGGATGTTGACTAAGGAAAAATGTTGCTCGTAGACTTTAGGACAATTTTTAGTGTCTACATTTTTCCCCTCTTTGACATAATGCAGTTCATTGCATTGTGTCAAAGAAATTTAATTCTGAAATATGCCCCAGTGTAAAGATAAAGGGGAAGGATGACCAAGAGGGTTGTGGTATGCCCCCTCGAGAGGACATGCGGGTTCAAAGAATATGAATGTGCTCTCAAAATGGAAGATAAGACTAGAGGATGAAGAATAGAAGAAATGTTAGCATGGAAAAAACAAGGGATATGGGATGGTAGCCTAAAAAGGGGAAAGAAGATAGACAGGAAATGATAAGGGAACCAACTTTCATGCTTACATTTTTATATTTATCATCATTGGGCATCAAAAATGTCACAAATGGACCACAAACACCATGGTATGACATAAACCAAGGTGTGCAAGGTGACCATTTGAGAGAGACAAACAGTTAAAAAGACAAGGAATGCCCCAGCTCATACTAGGGACCCGATTGTCCTAGTCCTTTTGCCAAGACAAACCACAAGCAACAAACAAAGAAAAGAGGCCATGATCCATCATTGTCCCTCTAAATCCATTGATAGGACATCCTCGAGGGGAATAGTAACATGACCCAAAATCAGTCGAAAAGATAAGAAAATCCAAACCAACAAAGTGTTTGCCAAGATAGTGTTTTCCAGTGATAATGATGATTGTTTGGTTGGTTGATTAGGTTGACCAAGATGACTGAGTTGATTGATAGGTTGATAAGGATTGATAAAGTGATTTAATTGACCATGCCTAGCCTCAGGAAGGACACATCCTGATGAAGGCAAGATTGATTGACCAAGCTAATAAGATTGAGCGGTGTGACAAAGGTGATTGATAATGATAATGCCCGGTTTCAGGAAGGACACAAATTGATTGACAAAGTTGACAAGATTGTTTGATTGTTTGACAAAGATTTGATGAATATGACCAAGTGATGTTATGATACCCAACCGCAGGAAGGACACATCTGAGAAAGTTGACCAAGTGACAAGTGTTGACATGACACCTAATTGCAAGGACACATCCTCCTTAAGGTAAATGACAAGGTTGACAAACTCTAATACTAGGAAGGACGCATCCTGATAACAGACAAGAGATAAGACTGAATGACACAAATGACATAATGCCCCATTCCGATATAAGACTAGTGACCTAATTGAGTTGATGATAAGATAATTGATTGATGAAAGATTTAATTTGTTTGTTGTTTCTTGATGTAGTTTGAATGATGATTTCTTTCGGATCAAGCACGTGACCCAACTCGATGAACCCTAAAGGACTTGACCTAGGGGGCCTCAGGGCTCATCGATAGATGGCCTTGCCTATGTAGCAGTGCACAGAGACCTCGTAGTTCGACACGACTTGAATTTGTCTTATTTGAAAAATACTAGGGTCATGATTTTATTTGGACAACCTAAAGGGACTGACCTAATGCCTCGGGGGCTCATTTAAGATGAGTCTTGCCTACGTAGCAAACGCGCAGAGGCAACGTAGTTCGACCACTCTAACAAAACTGATTCAGACTCAGACTCTATTTTTGGGATTTTTGAAGCTTTTTGATTTTTTTGGATTTTGAAATGTTTTGATTTTTTTTGGATTTTGAAATATTTTGGTTTTTTTTTGGGTTTTGAAATGTTTTGATGTTTTTTTTTTTTCAGGACATTATATGATTTTTTCAGGACATTTGATGATTTTTTTTTATTTTGAAGGTTTTAAAGGGGTGATACCATGTATTATTTCCCATGAAGATGGAAGTCAAGGAATTGCCCCCAGTTGAGTATAGGACAAATTTATTATGTGCGAGGGGAAGCGACGAATGCGATAGGTGGATATGAAAGCGAAGGATGCTAAATGTCGGTGGTTTTTGGTTCATGGAAAGGATGGCACTTTATTATGGATGAATGAGACTTTATTATGGATGATAACTATAGGGATCATGAAAAATGCATGTGAAAGATATCCACAATCAACCAGGAAGGCATGCACACGAATCCAAGGACAAACATGATCTTGCCCCTAGTCAAGCTGAGAACCAATTGATAGGTGATGATGACGATGACAATGTTGTTTGATAGGGGAAGGACACATCCCGAAACAACATGAGGATGATGATTATGTGACTAAAGGATCAAGGTTCGCAATAGGGCTAGGAACAAAGCCAAGAAATGTTTTGGATGATGTACTAGGTTACATAGCAAGATTGTATGGATTAGACTCATTGCATTTGGAATGACTAACCTTAGAACTAGATGGGATTATGGAGGGAACTTGGATAAGTGGATTAGAATCCTTAAACCAATAACAAGGGAAACCAAGTCCAACAATAGGTATGAAAAGATAATGGATTGCTTTTGGCAAAGGATAAGAGACATGAGGATTATTGGATGGAAGAATTAGGATATGATCTCCAAGGACTATTTTGCATAGGAACAATTTGTTTTCTCCAAGATATGGGTTTGGATAAATTCTATGAAGGAAATGACATGATATTTCATGGGTAGTGTATGATCAAAGGATAGACATGTCCAAAAATTTTCCAAAGCATGATTTATGTTTGTGCCCCATTTCTTATCAAGATCAAGGTAGGTGGGAGAAGGGATGGAAACAATATGGACTAGATGGAAATGTTATGAGAAAGGCATGGGAGATGAGACAACTTGCCCCCAAGTGTAATAATCCACATAGATAATTTCTCTTACACATGACGCCTGTTTGCCAGGTTTTCATCATGGTACTTATCCAAAGCGCCATAAAAATGGTTTTCACTATTGGACGAAATTTTTCTCTTTACTATTTTTTTTTCTTTCTTTTTGATGATGTCACACAAGACGCCTGCTTGCCAGGTTTTCATCAAGGTGACATATTTTTTGACTTTTTATATCGATTTGATAGTTTGGATGACTGTTGATTGTTCTGAATCTTTTGATGGTGTTGATGTAGATACTGGTGTCATGATATGCCAATAGTGACCTTTATGGAGTAATTGTCTTGTCAAGATCATAGCACTTGCATACAACTGATCGATGTCATTGTGATCCTCTCTGATACTAGTGTTGGCCTTATCAGAATATGCACATCGTGATAGAGTACCATGGGAGTCCTTATGATAAAGGGTTGCTGCCAAGATGCGATGGATTTGTGAAGTATAAGTTTTGGAATGATGGATGATGGTAGCCATGGAAGGATTATTTGGACGTTTGGATGTAGTAGTTTTTATTTTCCAAACTTGGGATGGTGGATGATGGAGTTTGGAATTTTGATTGGGATAGTGTTTGGAACCAACATTTTTATATGCCTTTCTTGATGACCATTTTGAAGGAGGTGGACATTTACTATATGTGGGAGCCCTCTTTTCTTGTGGCTCCATATTTTGACTAAATTTTAAATTTGGAATATTTTCTTTGCTTGATCCATTTTTCTTTGGGATCCATTTTAACTTCATTTGTCCACTTGAATTTTTGTTTGATTCAATGGCCTTTGACATTTGATTTTGAATTTTGGATTTATAATAATTTTCTTTTTGTTGGTTCCAAATGGAAGATTTATTCATGTTGGAATGATGGTTTATGGTGTGGATGGAAGGAGTGTTGGCAACAACCTTATGACAAGGACTACTCATGGCCCCCATTTTGATGTTTATATCAGATAAAGTTGCCCCCAATATCAAGGAGGTACCACTAACATCATTTGATTCTCTGATTGAAGAATAACCAAGACCTTGATGTCTAGGATTTGCATAAAATTGTATTGGTTCTATAATGCCTTGCTCATGTAGGCCTAGTCCTCTTCCTTGATACTGCATGCTCTGACAATTTTGTTTCCAATGAGGTATTTTTTATTTTGAAAACAAGATGCTAACCCATCATTTTGTATGTGGAAATTGTTACTTGGAATCTCCTCATCTACAAGAAATCCTGCTTTGACAAAGGTGGATGCTCCTAATTGATAGGATGTTTTGGATTTATCATTCGTCATGCTTGTTTCTTCTCGATCATTTGGGATATCAATTTGATTTGTCATAGATTTTGTATCTTCTTCTTTGACTTGATCCATAGTAGCTTCTTTGTGTTCTCCTTTGACTTGATCAATAGTAGTTGCTTTATGCTCTTCTTTGATGTTATCCATATCATTGATTTGATTATCTATGTGTCCAAAGGAGGCAAGTGTCTCATTTTGGGAAATGGAGGTGTTTTGTGTTTGGATGGGATCATCTTCAAATGTTTGGTCATGGATGGTATAAAGGTTGATGAGAGGATCATTTTGGATTTCTTGTTCAATGGTAGGATCTTGGTAAAAAATAGGTGTATCTTGGAGAACATGGTTGTGAATAGAATCTTGAACAAGGATAGGTGTATTTTGGATGCCATGATTATCTAGAAGGACTTCTTGGATGGACTTAAGGATGGGATCATGAGATGAACTATTTCGATCTTGATATGAAAGTGAAGCTATGATGTCATGCTTTGGACTTTTATTTTGACATGTATCCCAAGGTGTAGGCAATGGAATTTTATTTTTCTCAAGGATATGATTTTCTTTGATAGACCTAGGATTTTTTGACATGGCCATAATGGAGCTTCAATAGCAAGATGTTTTTCGGTATTGGTAGGCAATGGAGGACATGATGGTGACAAATGGTTGGATGGTGTAGGATCAACAATGTGATTAAATTTCCTAAATTTGTTTTCATTTAGGAGTTGAACAAGTTCCTTTGCTAGTTGTCCTTGGAGAGCATTAATTAATGTGCTTTTAATGCATTGTAGTTTGGGATGGAGTGGATGACAATGGGTTAGTGGATGATGGATTAGAATAAGGTGTGGAGGATTGGAATGGACTAGTGGATGATGGATTATGATAGGATGTGGAGGATTAGAATGGACTAGTGGAAGGTTAGTTTCCCTTGTCAAAGTTAGGATAGGGATGATTAATGGACACTTGTTGTGGATCAATGACATGGATTGTGCTAAGGGATTCTTGATAGTGAGGGTAGATGGATGAAGGACTAAAGATTTTGGAGTGTTGGTAAGAAGGGTATGTGAGTGGTTGATATTGACGATTGAGGATTGATTGGTATTCAACTTGACTACGAAGAATATCAAGGTAGAGTGAAGACATGATCATGAATTTGGATTAGGATGGATAAGGAAAAATTAGTGAAGACCAAAAATTGTGACCTTTGGATGACAATGCAAGGTTCCATTGCAAAATGGATATGAAACTATGCTATTTTTTTGTGATTTTCAAGGATATAAAGATGCAAAGTGCCAATGTACCTAAGACCAAGATTAAGGAATGGTGGAATGATAATGACCCTATTACCAAGGATATGATATGCAAGGATGAACCTATGGGTAAATGAAAACTAAAGATGTCACTAATGGAAGATTTGAGCAATTTTCTTTCTGGTTTTCGATAGAGGCTGTTTGATAGCAAATTGGATAAGTTTGGTCTTGGGTTTTAGACTGCAAAATTTGGAATTGTTTTAAGTTGAATGTGTGTGTTTCCATATTTGTGAAAGGTGTTTATTTGTCTCAATGTCTTAGAAAAACACTTGGCAAACACAATATCTTGTCTTTGAAATTTTAAAAACATGCATAATGAAGACAAGCACAACCCTAGGTTAAGCAAGGACAATATTCGCTAGATTCCACGTGGGTTTCCCTAACCACACTTATTCTTAGCGTGTGAATCCAGAAGCTTGGCCGCACTGGCTCCCCCTTACATTGCACTCACTTCTTAGGTCAACCAAGCTTCCAACCCCCATAAAACTCCCATGATAGATTGATCACCTCTACTAAGAACTACAAGAATGTGGATGCCTTCACAATGACCATTGTTGCACTAGCAAATAGAAGGATTTTGGTAACTACACAAAGGTTTTTAGTTCGGAACCCCCGTTCGAGTGGCCATACATGGGGCACAAGATTAAGCTCCATTTAGGAGGCACTCCAGCCTAAAGAGGTTACGCTCAACAGGGTTTTGGGGAGTACTACTTGGTCCGTATGACACATCCACACTCGTAATCCTAGGCTTTCCCTTAGGATTCACATTTATATACTGGTCAAGGGTAGCTCGGCCAAAGAGCTCTGTTGCCGATCTGAGTCACCTTGGGGTGAGTACTTTTTCCCACCAAGGAAGACCCAACTTCTAAAGGAAATAACTATTTCTCTTACACCCAAGATCGTATGAATGTGCAAGGGGAGAGGATACTTCGATTATTGCATCAAAGGGTGACACAAAATTGAAAACACTTATAAATTTTAATTACCAAATGATAACGTGAGGACACACAAGACACTTTGTTCATTTTAAAAGTTCAACTTGATGTGAAACAAACAAAGTTTATTTTATGCCAATGACATGAAATGCATGTTCATTTTAACCAATGAGCGTGCATGCAATTTGTGCTCATTTTAATCCCATGTCATGAAATGCATGTTCATTTTAACCAATGATTGTGAATGCAATTTGTGTTCTTTTTAAGCCCATGACATGAAATGCATGTTCATTTTAACCAATGAGTGTGCATGCAATTGGTTGTAGTTGTTAAAAGAAAATAAAATTAATTATGCCTAAAGAAATGAAAATCTCAATTTTTGTTTCTAAAGAAATAGTTTTTAGACTCCCTCCAAATTGTGCCACATGCTAAAAACAAGAAATTAGTAACTCAAAAGAAAACTTTAATGACAACAACAAATTAAAACAACCATAAATTTTCTCAAAATTTAACGAAATTTTAAATCGTTTGAATCCAAGGAGAGCTAAAACTCAAACCTTCAAAACCCATAAATTATTTTTTCCAGATTCTGCTTGAAAAAAATGTTATAGACAAAAGAAAACGTGGGTTTTAACAGTTAAATTAAAAAAACAACAAATACTAAAACAACCATAACTTTCTCAAATCTTAACAAAATTTTAAACCGTTTGAAGTTTTGGAAAGCTGAAAACAAGGACTACAAAATTCAGATGATCATTTTTAAAGAATTTATGCGTCCATTTTTTTGTGTTCAAAATAATATGACGTATTTTGTACAAATTCTCGATTGTAACCTGCAAAACAAGAAAAATAAACGATTTTTTTTGCAAAATTATAAAATTCACGTTGGGTTCACCAATGTAAGATGAGAAAAATAAAATAGATTAGATTAAGTGATAGCCAACACTTCTAAACTATTAACCTCATCCAAATAAGAGAAAACAATGAAAGCACAAGAAAAATAAAAACATTAAATCAAAACACTCCCCATGCTTGATCTTGAATCACTTCTCTTGCTCTCATATTTCTCATTTTTGCAATCTTTTCCCTTAGATTTGTTGCTTCACATGTGCAAATACCTGCAAAATAGTAAGTAGAAAGTTGGAGACAATTAGCTGTTAAATTGAAAATGGAGGAGAAGGGTTGCTTTTATAGACAACCATTCGAATGGACGGACGAGATTGATCTTCTAGAAAGATTCTAAGATCAACGAATGAGAATTTATGAGAGAGAGGTTACAAAATGGATGGCCAAGATCGAGTTTCTAGAAAGATGCCAAGATCTATGGTTGAAAATTGATGCAACCAGAATATGCCATGCATGGAAAAGACATGACGCCAACGGCTATGACGCCTGACGGCTATGATAGACATGCAGGACATGCAGACTATGACATGAAATAAGGACAGGGGATCTTTGACCAAAATAGAGGGATAAGTAATTTATTTTAAATTATTTATTCGAAAAATGGAAGATGATGATAAGTGGCAAATAAATAATTTATTTTAAATTATTTATTTGGAGGAAATGAAAAAGGAGATTTAATTAAATTCATAAATTTAATTAAAGGAGGAGATAGAAATTAAATATGGATAATTGATTTGGATCAATTATTTAAAGGAGAAGAAAGACATATAAATAAATAATTTTGTCAATTATTTAATTATAGAAGAAATAAAAGGTCAAATAATTATTATTATCTGACTATAGACATGTGATGAAATATAAATAATTAAATAAATAATGATTTATCTAATTATTGAAGAAAGAGGTATTAGTGACGCAATTAATTTATTTTAATTGATCAGGATAGAATAAA